>JAPYMA010000207.1:0-378750 GCA_035041965.1 Anisakis pegreffii | reverse complement strand
AGCCGATGGAATGAATTAGATTTTAACAAAAATAATTTTGAAAATCGTGCAACGTCGATAAATTCTCAGAGAATCACCAAAACCAGAACTAACGCAGTCAACAAACCTATTCTCAACCATCACACAATATCATTGCTCTTTTATATTGGAGTTTATGTTTGCATGACGTAGCGCAGAGCTATTTATTAATTTCCGATTAAATAGAGATAATGTGAATTATGGATTGAATTATAGAATATTGCTCTTCAGTAAAATGTTTGTCAACCAATCGCTTCACGTCTGAATCAATCATTTATTTGTTTGTCATTCGTGCCTTAAGCCAACAGCGAAAAACCGATGAAGTTAGAAAGTATATCTGTGATATAAAAAAACTTCAGTGACAGCCCGATGAAATTGCGCTAACATTTTGTAAACATACTGAAAAGAGAGTGAAAATGAATGGCCATCCAGGCAACACAGCAATAATCCGCAACGAAAGCATCAAATATTCAATACAAACAAACAGTGTTTGTTTGTATTGAAGCGTGAGCAGTGAACGCCCACATGCTCATTAAATTCATGCATGAGAGCGAGCGAGTATCATGAAAATTTTTAGCGTTAAGTCAGCGTCATGATTACGTCGCGAAATTGATTGAGAGGAGATATTGCATTGTGCTTTTCGATGTGGACTGCATCTCGGACAACGGCACAATGTGTGACGAACAACCGTCGTCGTTGCGTTGTGTTTCAAATCCTCATGGGATTTCCGAACACCGCATCGAAACAAAGTCAGCAGAAACAGACAGACAAGCGAGACAGATGCTGTTAAAAGGAATAAAATTTTAATGAATATTTGAACTCTGAACAAGCAGCAAGCAATTACAGCTGAAATCGAAATTCTATTCGTTCAGCTGTCGATTGCAGAAAATGAGAACATCGACGAAAAAGCGATCAATCATCTGCTCACATCCAAATCATCATTATTATTACTGGCATCATTAACAGTTCCCAGAACACAATAACGATTCATCAGCGCAGTAAGAATCAGTAATCTTTGAAATTTTGAACGAAATTCATTGATGAATTTTTTTTGTTCGCTGCTTACAAGCGATTTATTGATTCAGATGCAGTGTAATTGGTAAAGGAAACGTGAATGTGTTGGATTAGGGATGAATATAGATTCGATTGAAGAAAATTACTCAATAACTGGTAATTCTGCCGCGTGGGACATTAAACATTCGGTATCTTGAATAGAGAAAATATGAGAGATTGGTCTGATTTTAACAGTTTCAAATATTATTCAGTTGAGTTAAACTGAACGTACATACCACTGCAAGTGCAAAGCAGGATTTTGATGTGAAACGTTAATTCTGTGATAATCAATTGAATGCTAAAGTCAGGTGCAATGAGACTGATTGAAATGAAAATAATAACAAAAAATGCGATTTGAATCATTAGGCTGAGTAAATAAACGATCAAAATCAATGAAAACGCCGACGTTCAATTGAAATTACACCAAACGTTTGTGCAGACTACTGAAGCAGAGGCGTGTGTGAGAACAAGGACTTTCTCGCAAGAGGAATTTGCATTTGAAATTCGGCAACAACACGAATAATTTGACAAGAACGCTTCATCAAACATATGCTGCAAGTCGATTGCATAAATGAATGAATATATGTGAAATCTTCGCAAAATACAATTTCAATGAACACCACCAAAAAGACGACAAAAGCGTTCACTGGAAGATTTCTCAGCGAAGATTTATCATGGTGTCTGGAGATGAAGATATTAATCGTTCCAGTTATGCACAATGCCAGGCGTGATTCAGTACATCTCCTCAAACTGGAACTGAAATCCCCTTCAGAAAAGAGATGACCAGTGACTGAAACCGGTTTCAGATGTGGTTCATATTCTGGAAAGAACTCGTTCCCATGCCACATGAAAGCAAGACGTGAGCAGATGACAGCCATTTTCTTAGCGAAGAAAGCGACAGAGGAAGGGAGGAAAGGATCGGTGGAGTTCAGTTTGATTGAACATGGAAAACGATTGAGCGCGCTATCACGGTTTAAAATGTTCCATTGAAATGTCTCATCGTCAGCTTCAGAATATTTCATGATTTAAGTGGAATGATTTTCATGTTTCACGGATAAATTGAGTTCTGAAGTTCTTCAGAAATCCGGCTTTATTCAATTTCTGCATCAGTTGTGATCTAATTGTGAACCAATCCGACGCTGAAAACTGAAAAGTATTCTGAATTGGAATGGAAAATTTAAATCTGAATTAGGGAGGGAACAGAAATTTCATTCAACGATTAAGACGAGGTGGGTAGCGCAGGTTGAAGATATGAAACTTGGCGTTCACAGAATGGATATCGCACAAGTTCCACTGATGAAGACAGGCTGCTGATCAGTGCCTGTTAGTGCTATTCAAATCGGGGTGGCCCGACAATATTCCACTTTGTTTGCCCCGAAAATGTTCAACTCATAAAGATTTCAGTAAGTTAACCACTAACAACAACAACATTGCGTTGCTCTAATTGATATTTTCACGATGCTTTCATCAGAAGGCAATCGAACGCTCACAAAACTCGTTACAATATATTATAAATGATAGTGACAGTAAATTGATCAAAGTGTTTGACTGTTCGGCTGAATAAAGATGTGAATTGTTTACTTCCGAATCGGTGGTAAACATTTCAAGTAGCCGAAGTAATAACACGAAAGTGACTGATCGACGAAATGTTTACAATAATGTTTGAGTATAAATGAGACGAACAGAAAAATAAGTATGAAGATGAAAGAAGTAAACAAAAAATTATGGATAAATAAACAAATACGAGCATAAACTATAAACAATCATCGCAACGAATAAACAAATGTTGAATAGAAAGGCTGTAAGTAACGAAACGTGAACGAATTAAAGAGAAGTGTTTTTCAGGACGGAAACGATTATTTTAATGTTTGAAGATGAATTCATTCCATACACATACGAATGTGTAACCAACCATCAATTACATTTTAAAATGAGAAAAAAACATGGGTTATTAAATATAAATTGACCAAAAAGACGATCTATCGAAAATGTTTCTAACGTTCGCGAATTTATTACGCGATTCCAATTTTGATGTTGTCGTAAAATTGATGTGCAAAGAAAAAAAATGCTCAGTGATGATGGACGGCAAAATGACTGTTTGACTGTATTGAGTCGCACTGAATGAACTGCCTGATCGGACAGTTGATCTGAAAGAAAACCACCAAAAAGGGAAAGAATGTGAATCGGCAGAAGGAGTCAATTGGTTTGATGAAAAAGAATCGAAAGAAAAAGCGATGGAATCGCCACCCAATCGAAAAAATGAACGGAACGAATGAAAGAAGTGAATGATGTCAAATTAATCACATCATTTGCATTCATTCATTCTTGCAGAAATGTTTTCATATTTCTTTGAAAAAGCGGTCTGCATCAAAATCGCTCATCTGCCGTGCAAAGAGCCCGGTATAAATCTTGATAACGTTAAATGCGATCTTGATAATAGAACACAAAGAATTTCTTGTTTTTTTTTTTCGGGGAGTACACAAAGAAATGACTCGGGTAGTTTTCGTGTGATCTGAATTTGGTCAGGATATGAAACAACGAACTCGAGCTTCCCTCATAGCGAAGGAATGAGGCGAACGCTCAGGAATCCCGTGGACACTAAGGATCCCTCTATGTGATCTTATGTGGCGAAGGGAAAATGTTAGATAGCCATTTGCTGCAAGACGACTATTCAATGCAGCAGTTCAATCCATACAATTAAATAAATGACTTGCAATGTTTTTGCACTTATCTCGAGAAAGTGCGAACGGAACTCTTTCAAAAATTTGTTCCGGAAAAATTATTGGTCAAATTCTGGAATCGTTTCAACGATCATTGGCTCCAATATTATTACTTTTAGTGAGAAATCATGAAATATGAACTGTTTCGGGATGGTACTGGCTGGTACTCGATTGCAGTAACTGGTGTTAATGGTTACATTGAAATTTCATTTATTGGAAAGGCGATAAAAAGGAAATTGGAGATTCGTTCGTGAATTTATTGATTCGTCGATCTAATGATAGCTGAAACGTCAACGATCACATAGAGGCCCACACGAAAACATTAATTACTCATCAGAAATAATTACCATGTGGAGTTCAGTGGGCAATTTGAATTCATACTTCAAACCGGTCACAGTACGCTATTAATTTTAATAAGTCTCATCATCGTTTTTAATGGATTCGAGTCAAATCGTTGAGCGTAACCGAGATAATGTGGTCAGACGAACCATCAGATGTGAAAACGATTGTGCAATTCAGTTTTTTCCAGCAAGAAAACAGACTAGTGGATTCGGTTAACCCATTTTGAGATGGGAACAAAGCGCTGCCAGCGGTGAAATGAATCACCGAATAGTGAACGGATTGAGTTGGATGAGCCGGTGAGCGGTGGAACGAAGGAGGTTAACGTGGAAAATTGAGTAATTGCAATGTTCTTTTTTTTTGTTGCTCTTTCGATAGCTGATTTCTTCAGCTTTCGTGTAAGCGCTTTGCAACTGTGCACGTCTATGTCTGAACGGGAGACGAAATATTAGAAGGATGAAATTCATAAGAATACAGCAGACGCATCATTCATTTTTAATGCTATTATAATATGGTTGCCGTGCAGACGGATGGATGGATGTTTAACGACATCGGCACATCTTATCAAAAACGTTAACTTAGAAAAGGATGAGGCAATTTCGAGAATTTTATAATAAGATGAAGAAGGTTTTTTGAAGAAAAAAACATATCTGATGGCAAACTGTTTCGATCAAACGTTTCATTTACCTATGAGATGACAAAAAATAGAGCAACAGCTCTTGTTTTGCGTATCGATCGATCATTATGCCCTCAGGGTTAGCATGTGTCGCATTGTCAAATGATGAGATACAATAGAATAATCGAAAAGATATGGCTTCGATGTACCCAGATCACAAAACATTTCATCAGATATATTCCCAAAAAGGCAGACACAAACCACTGGTAAACCATGATGATAACAATTTTTAAAACAATGGAATAATACGTCGATAGTGAGAACAGTGATAGCAATAATAATTTTGTTAATGATGTGAAAATATTATTAAGATATCAACTGAAAAACACATGTTAAGAAATTGTTGATTTTGTTTGCTGAATAACTTGTGACCAATCCGAATGATTTGAAAACATTATTTCGCGATGATCTTATAAACGACATGGGTCGTATGGCGAATAAGCACTAAACATTATTATCAGTGCTTTTATCATAATACTTGATAATAACGTTTTTATTATAATATTTGAGTTGTCGTACTCAATGACTACGTCACAGTGTTGTTGGTGGCGTTAACACCGATCAGCTGAGCAGTTTTTGCTGAGAATGTGCGATGAAATTTGATAGCGTCAAGGAAAATGTAAACTGAAATACGAGTGCAGTTTGGAAATCGTTGATCGATGAGCTCACAAGCGATCACATATGGCCAGAGGATTGACTGATTGATTAATCGATCAAATGCTTTATGATTGCTGAGTTTGAGATGAAATTGATCCGTGACAAAAAAAGAACGCGAACAAAACAAATCCAATTGGATGCGGGCACGGTATGAAGGTATGTGGAGACAAGCGAGATTCAGTACAGGATTTTATGAGTAAACTGAAATCAAAATATATATCAGAAATAAAGACGGTTACTTCTCGCCTAACAGGTTACAAATATGATCAATGACGCAGATAGTTTCATATCATTTCGTGCGATTGAATCTAAGCCCGAGATATTGTCTACTTTCATAAAGAAACTTTTCAAGTTGCTTATTTATCGATTAAGAAGTTGAAAATTACAGGAAAAACGATGAAGTTTACTTGTAATTTGGTGGAGAAAACGGCTAAGTAACATAACTGAAATAACTCTAATAACCACAGCTTAACTCAGCATTCAGTTCAGTGTTGCTAGTGAGTAAGTAAGCTTAGTCGTTGAATTGATCAACTGCATTCAGCTTTTGCTTTTTGTATGCATTCATTTCATAACGAGCATACGAACAAATCCTCATCAGATAATATGCTCTCAGTGCCCAGTGCTGTCCCCCATGCGTCAATCTATACATCCAGTCCACATTGCCTTTTTCACTTTATTTCGTGCTATCTCGTTTGCGACATGAGCTTATGATAGAAAATGTTGAGTATAGAAGATGCAGCATATCTTGTTTGTTTGGTCACTCAGAATTTGTTTGGGCTTGCTTCATGGTTTCGTGTTACCTCCAGCAATGCCTCGTAAACTAGTGGTTATTCAACGATCTCATCTCGTCAATATGGTCATCAAGCAAACGGCTGGCAGTAACAAACGGCAGCAGTGTGCCATATTCGGATGCATGCATGCGTCAATATAGAATAGATCAACAACAACAACAACAGCAATTTGAATATTACTTCCTTCTTTCGTCCTTCATTTCAACTGTTCAAGTGAGAGGTAACAAGGGAGGAATGTGTTGTGAACATTGTGTACAAACAAACGGACGAAAATAGCTGCGATTTACTAATAAACAACTACAACTCTAAATATAGCTCACTCCGTTGATTTGTTTGTGTTCGTTTCACACTCATTTTGACCAAGCATCTAACGAACAAACAAACAAACCATTGCTCTGTGCCTCTGAAAGCACCATAATCGACTTTTTAAAATGCTAGATTTCCTCTATGTTTTGTAACGATCGTAATATTCATGTGAATCTTTATCTATGTGAATCGCCTGCAGCTGTTTCAAAATCGCAGTTCTGTTCTCACACAACAACGAACCTAAAGCTTAAATCACGGCGTTCGCTTGATCGAACTACGCAGAAGACGACTCTTATTTAAAGAGAGAAGTGTTGATAACACACCGGTGAGATGCTCTTGTGTCGTCTAGTTATTTGGTATTCATATTCAGGGAATTCCATAAATCAACACGATCATCGACATCGTATTCTTTCTGACTATCGGAAACGAAACGTCAATTTTGGTTCTTTGCGTAGTTCGTCTTCTCATCAAGACGAATGGAACGGAACAAGAATGTGCACAATACTCATTAGTGGTCTCAAACTTGAGTTATTGAAACAAATGCACGCATATTTTTATACACACTCTCTAATTAGAGTCATTTCTTTTCAATGAAGTTAAATCGATTCCAGCAATTTTCTTTTTCTTATCACCGAATCATCGCATGCATCATACTTGAGAGTTGATTCCGTTTGGTGAATTGGTGGGCGATGTGAAAGTTGAGCAAACGATCATAATTAATTGCTATTTGCTGATAAGAGTGATGAATAGGAAATTGCACAACTTTCTCACGTATTTCACAGGAATCGATCATTTACTGAGATTCTTTTGAGTTAATTAATTGAATAGCTTAATGAAGAGCTTTTTTTCATGAATCTTTCATGAAACCGTTTCTCCATTACACAGCGAATTGTTCACGACAAACACACTACACTTCTTATACACTCGAGTCTGATTCATCTTGCAGATAAAAACGCATTTTTTGCAAATAAAAGTGCACTTAGAAAGCAGCATTTCAATAAACTCATTTCGAATATCTGCAAATGAAACTACAATATTGTCGATTTGAAGGGCGATTGGTTTGTTTAACATCCGATGGTTTCATATGTTCACGAAAGAAAGGCCAATCTCAGATTACCTTCGCAAACGATTCTATGGGATCTATTTCCAACTAAGCAGGGGCCTATCACGCTTTCGCAAGATGTTGACTGAACGGTAGGATTCGAATATTCGGCGATGAAAGAGAAAGAATATGGAAGCCGGGCTTGATACTTTGCTCCAGCTAGTAGACGCTTACAGAGAATCAATAGAATGACATCATGGAGAAAGAGTCACATTTGGTTGTTGATCTGAAATATTTGCAACACATCATAAAGCGTCATCTGGTTGGTCTCTTAGCAACATTGCGTGCGTTCTCACATGGATCATGAAAAGAATGTTTCAATTAACCGCTACTGTGTCACTCGTAATCATTATACGATTTCAAACGCATTCTAGATTCCGATCTCGTATCACAAAAAAGAAATATGACTCGATGGAATAGTGAACATGAGCATGGTAGATTACTGGTTAAGAGAGTGAGCTTGAGGGGTGACGTTCTCTGGAAAATTTTGACAGTACTCATCTCGACTCTGTACATATATACTACAACACTTTTACTTTCGGAAACCTATATTCAATGCTGTCGTATAAAAACCGCAGTGACTAGGGAAACAAGGAACAAAAATGGTCGTATTCGATTATGATATGCCGATGATAAACGAACGAAGGCTTTTTGACTATTGAAAATACAAAATATGTTATGAACATTAACGGAATATGCTAATAACAAGCGATAATCCATGTAACGTATTTGTTGATACGTTCGAATTATCGCATTTGCTGGCACAGGCATAACGCTTGAAGGATTGAGATCAAACTGGAATGAAGTTCTCGTAAAATAATATAACAGATCTCATTGTAGAACAGATTAACAAGCAGAACTGTACTGTACGATATTGTACGATAGCAGTAAATGGAATGATAATTATAAACGCAAACGAACAGCAGCTATATGCAAGAAGTAGCATAAAAATGTATAAATTGCATCATTAGCTTACAAGCATAAACGTGGAATTAATTCAGTATTGGACGCGTATAGCTGTGTGCAAACGAAAGAATTATGATTATTATTGCTATTCCATATTTTAGCAACATGATTCAATAGAAAGCTAGTCAATTTAATGGCGCCATACAATACGATCTGGCATGTTTTATACAATCTCATATTACACCTTAACATATCGATTTCGTTGGAATCAGTCAACAACAAGAATAAATCAAGCTCGGATTACATGCGAATGAAGCTTATGATAGAGACTGATTCACTGATTCATGTCCACAGTGAATTCACTTTGTGCGATGAGTCAGTCTTGAATGATTGGCTGTATTCGATTCGATTCAATGACGATTCAAGGCCCCACCTTATAAGGTTCCATGCATTTAATACTACTCCCTGCCCTCGCGGTCACTAGTCCTACCACTGCGCTCGGGGATCCCGACCGCTGACTGCTGAGCTCGACCTGGTCCTATTGAACGATATCCATGTGGAATTGAGATGTGGCAATCGGAATTGACATTGAACCCGAGATAGCAATTGGAAGCAAGAAAACTTTCGTTCTGGATGAATTGACAGAAAAGTAGAAGCAAGCTCGTAATGACTGCCAACTGCTGCCACTAATGTATCGTCGACTATCAGCGAAGGACAAAAAAGAAACGAGCCTAGCGAATTGTGGTTAGCAGCACGTCGAGACAAGAGCAAAGGACAGCACAGCTTTCGTGCAGAACTGAACGTTCGACTGAGTAATGAATAACGCTGAATTGATGAGACGACATGTTCGAAGACGACATTTCTTTCCATAGGCAACTAACTCTATGTTCTATGAGTGTAAAGTACAACAAAAAAAGAAACTCGCATGAATTTTTCTCTCTCAGAAAAGAGAACATTAAGCAGAAATTAAAAACAAATTAACTTTGATACTTTGACAAGAATGCCAATTATTGAACGATTCAATGGAAAATGTATGTTGCAATGGCCAAAATATATGTTCGCGTGAAAAAAGCCAAAAACAAAGTGAACGGTGATTTGTAGTTTTGACGAATTGCTGCTGTCTGTCAAATATGGACGATGATTATGAATGAGAGTATTTTAGGTGAATTCGTCTATTAGTAACGAAACTAAGCAGTCGAATTTGCTTTGCTGATGTGAGTGAAAGGTAATGAATGAAGAAAGAAGAGAAATGTTATTCGATTTAATGACACCAAACTGGGAAAGTCATTGAAAAAATATGCTGAAAACACTTTTCTCATTTCATTAGATATTGGTGAGAATTCAAAAAACATTGCAAATAACAAGCAATAAAGAAATCGCTAAGCAAAGTAACACGGAATCAATGCAGTTTGTCACTTACTCGACGCGATAAGCTGAGCAATTCGACGCGCAGTTCACAGATGCTAGAAGACAACGAAGAAGCTAATGAACTTCAAAATGTTACTGATATGGTAATGCAAATGTTATCATTATCATTGCTTGTGATAATGGTAACACTAACGTTGCTTGTCGTATTATGTTTATCGTTTCTTAAAATAGCATCTGACTCACGATCAGCAAAAAACGAGAAGTGACTGATCTATTGGAACAATGTTCAAATGAGAGGCATTGCAGAGTGATGGCTGAGTTTTTTGAGCTGAAAATGTTTCGCCAGACAACTGACGAAGTGAGCAATTGTTTGGAGAATATAAGTCGAAGTGCATCATGAATCGATCGGGTTGTGAAGTGAGGGAAACCAAAGCGTGAAATTTCTCTTTGTACTCGTATTTATGAGAATGAATTAATGATGCGCTCTTATCGTTTACGCAAAAAATTTCATTTTTCAAAGAGTACTTTTGATAGAATTTGTTTGTTTTCATTTCGCATATGAACAAACGTGTGCCCGTTAAATACGGAATGAAATGACGAATATACGCGTGTTTTACGAGATTGATAACTGGTTTGAATAAAATTGATGAATGAAGCGAGAAAATTGGCTAAAATGGAGAGAAAAAAACGTTAATATCTAAACGAAAATGAAAAATGAGCGCTATCAAGATTACGGAATATCTCCACTAAAAATCAACGGATTACTGACGACATTGTCCAAAAAGTGTTCATTTATCGCATTCATCAGTGTAGAAAATTGCAATCCTCTGACGCAATCAATTTCTTCTGCAAAGAAAAATCATCAATTTTATTTTTAGAAATCATTTCAAACATTTGTTCAATCATGCAAAATGGAAAATGAAAAAAAAGATGCGATAAGCTTTCGTGAAACTGGAAAATGATTACTGGTAATCGGATTGCTGGACGAGAATGCGTTTGTTTTCCTTCATTTTGATACTTCAGAAAGTGTAACTTTATGATTTTTGATCAGTCATGATAGAGTAATGAATTGGTGAGAAAAAAAAAAGCAAATGCGACAGCAAATTATAAGCCAATTTAATCAGATATTATTTCAGTTTTATGCTCATGCATTCTTTTTACTATTGATTATAAGAATATTACTTTGATACTAGCACGTCTGATCAAAGTAACATTGTCCAAAGATCAATTAGAAATATTTGTCGATTTGGAATGGAATCAGTAAATGTAAAGTAAATTTTTTGAGAAATTAGTAACTGATCAGAAGATAACAGATAATGATATCTGACCGAGGAACTAAGATGTGAAAAAAAGGAACACAAAAAAATCTCATCCAATGAAACTGAAACCCTACAAGATGCAAGAATAGTCCCAGTTTCCTAGATAATCATCATCATATACATGTTTAACTAACGAATTGAAATTTTTTCACTATCAGAAGTGAATTTTCATAATTTTTACGTTTTGCCAATGTCGATTGAGGGAATTTTATGGAGATGAGAATAAGGACGAATGTCTAAGTGCAGGCAATCAATAGGAAAACAAACGACGAGAAAAACTGGAAGTGAAAAACTTTTTCAAGACATCTCCGAAAAAATTGATGTCTAAAAAATATGCTTGTCTAAGATGACATTCATCTGTTCTAGATTAGTTGAATAAAAACGTGCAGTATTCGTCATTGCGTGCCAACTGCAACGATCATCAATGCTCAATTTGCAAAACATTCAGTGTTGTTTGTCTGTCTGCGAAAATTTATTCTCATTTTAAGATGCAGAAAGTTTTGCAAAAAGATTTGCAAAATTCACAGCACAAAAGGAAATTCCATGTGATTCATATGCTCTTTCTTGTTATTCTGCAGCGGTCTTCAACGATCTGAGAGATCACTGCTTTCATTCATTCAAGTATTCGTCTGTGCCTTATTTCAGCCACTTTAAAGTAATTTCAACGCTAACACTGTTCCTCTGCCGCTGTAGAGTCACTATCAGATGGAAAGGCAGGCAAGTGAACACAGGATGTCAAAAAAGAGAGGGGAAGTACACAATGCAATTTGAAGGAAAAGCAATTTTACTCTATCAAATAATATAGTGGTATCTGCTTTTTTTTTTCAAATTACGTCAGAACGGAATAGACAAACATGTTGTGCAAGCGAATTGAAATAATGCATAGTGAGTGCAAACTGAATTTTGTACAGAGCACAACCTCTTTGTAAACCATTCAACAAAATAAAATTCCTGTTGAACAATCTGCTGAATTGTTCGGAGGAATGGTTATATGGCAAGTGTACACATACGTGCTTGTTGAGGGTTGGAACAACTGAAGAAGGATGAATTTTGATCATTGCACAAAGATATTGCAAAACAAAAACTGCCGACATTTTGAACGAAACACGATGAGAATCATTATCGAAGAGAATAGATTCAATTAAACAATTCGACGGTCATAAAAACGTGTAAACATTAAGCAGAAGTCGGCTGATTGCAAATACCGCGTAGAGTACTAGCAGTAGTATTCTAGGACATAACATATATCTGTTCCACTATAAATACTGATATTGCAGTGTTTGTATCGTGCACAGCTTTATAAAAAAAAAGTGCATCCATTACCATAATTCATTGAAAACGCTAAAAATCAGTTCTACTCAAAACAAAGATGAATGAAGTCAGGTGTACCCAAAACGACGACGAATGATTACGAAACAACTATAATTCCTCCTTCACTTCGTTCCCTAAAGTCAAGCGAAAAAGTATTCCACGTTTGTTACGCCTAGTTATGGTATTCATTTGTTGTAATGAAATCAAGTTATTCGTTAGAATCGAATAAAGTTATTGACTGAATTCAACGACTGCAATAAATCTGAGAAGTTTTTGAAGACAAAAAGTTTGGGCAAAATTTGAGAAATTCGAAATCAACGGACAATCTCACTGAATGCTGATGATTTGTCGGACTGAATACACTGAACTCCAAGAATGACCGCAAAATTTCGTAAACCGTGATCACACACTTTTATCTGTTTAGTTCTAATAGGTTGCCGTATCTCAGTTTCCGTTTCAGAACCCTTTCATTGAAGCAACAGGTAAGTGCATGTCCCTGCTTTGCAGGATGTTAAAAAAGCTACATTAGTCACCACTGTCGATGGAAATCAAGGTATATGCAACGTTTGACTCATGCTGCGATAACATTCACAACCGATGACTCACGATCACCAAAGAAGCATTGGTGAATGTTGTTTAATATGTTCTTTGAGGAGATAAGCATCTGTAAATAAACTGCAATAGAAACAGAGTAGCTATTATATGAAAGTTGAAAGCATCATTCGTGAATCGGTTGAACAACAGCTTTATGTGAATCACTGCTTGGCTGAATCATTGCTATGACAAATTGCAGTTTATCATTGAAGACGGATCAGAAGAAAGGACTTTGCTAGGATGAAAGGTGGACTTAGTCTGAAAAAGGAACGTAAACAATGGAGCGTAATGAAATGAGTTGATTCTTCACCAAATGGAGATTTAGTATCTCTGAGCAAGAGTTCTGTAATTCAACAAGAGCGGCGACACTAGTTGTAGCGTCTGATTCAAGCTAACAGCTAAGTGCGCTGATATAGAGGAAACACATTCTCGAACATCATAATGCACTTAGGAGAAAAAATTCAGTTGAGCTTTCAGTAAATAGCCTTGTTCAGACGGTTTACGTCATCAGATGGTTGGGGCATTTTTTGGCTTGGAAAATTTGAAATTTCTCTTCGAAAAAGTGTGCAAAATGTTTCTCATGAAACCAACATGAAAACAAAATCATGCGACAATAGACAATCAAGACAATTAAGTGCAATGAAAGACAATCAAGCAACCATTATCAACATCTGCTCGATGAATCAACATCTAAAAGCTTTGAAGAGTTTAGAAAACGTAAAGCTTGCTGCAAAAAATATGCGGCATCAACAAAAATATATGGCATCAGTACGAGACGTCGTTTAGCTCATACAACATGCTTTCAACGGCAGAAACTACAAAATAAAGCAAACGACTTTGTTGAGAGCTAAACGCATGGAAAATTTGTTTACTCGCACGATCAAATTACGAACAAATTACAGTCTGAATTCAAATATCAAAATGTCAGTTGATTAGCAAAGCAAAATTCATAAAATCACGTTTTTTAATTTCTTTCGAAAGTTTCATATGTACTGAAAAGAAGAATGCAAGTCATATGACTCAACTTACGAAACTGTAGAAGATGCGGCGATATGACTGCGATGAGAAACAATGGTTATCAATGTATATCACTGGTTATCAATGAGCAGTTGGCGAACAATTTTTTGCTGCTCACAAGCACGTTAGTAACGCTTTTTGGTAGCTATGCAGCGGCGCACTTTTCAGTGTTTCAAACGAACTTGAAAGTAGCGTTCCAACTGCAGAGATTTTCGAAAATTTTTTGAAAAAATGAAATTTGAAAACGAAAGCGAAGCTAAGAGGTCAATGTGGTAAACAAAAGTGCAATAAAATCAAATGATTTCAAACATTTATAATAGTTCGCATGAACTGTCTATGGTGAGTGAATGTTGTAATAATATAATAACGCAATAACAATAATAATAATCATAATAATAACTATAATAAAAACAGAAGTGATGCCAATGAACCCATATCATGAATCGTAAGTTCTCTGACCACGCACGATGCATGATCAAGTAATAAAATTCTAATCGAGTATGGTGAAAATTAACTGAAATATGCGAATGCTTTCAACGATTTTGCTTTTTGCTACCAAAATGATTTAAGTCACAAAAAGCAAATCCAATTAATTGTCTATTCACTGCTTATTCGATGAATGTTTTATTAGCTAGTCATTTGCAGGTGCAGTTGAGTTTTATTCACAAATTGAGAGCTGAGCCAATAAAATTTCATTCTGAAATGAGAACGTTTCGTTGGGGAATGGAGCATTTTGATGGAAACGTTTATTTTTTATGTTTCTGCAATAGTATTGTTTATGCTATTGTGATTAAGCACGTTGTCTTGCTGAAATTACGGGTACGAGGTATAGATTTAATAGGTGTGTATATGGCTGTGCAGACTTCGAAAATCTGAGTCACTTGTTAGAAACGATATCGATCAACGATAGTTTTCTTGATTCGAACAGGTCACATGAAATGTGCACTGATGAGAATGATGAATCAGAATATGCCGTAAAAATTTACTTTTAAAGCGAGCAATGAAAAAGTTATTGATAATGCAATGGGAAAAGTTCATTTTGAGAATGTTGACGTGCCACTTAAGATAGAAGAGCATGACCGATGCGATTGGCAGTGAACAAAAACATGAAGTGCGATGAGTAGGAGAAATACGAAGTACAAAAAAGAAAAATATGAAAAGCACGAAAAAATTGTTTCGATGCTAAGGAAGAACTCTCGATTGCGAAAGAATGCTCTCGTTGAACTGTTCGCTATTCTTGTAGCAGAGCAATTAGAGTTGAGTGGGCAATTATGCAGCATCTGTGATAGCGTTGATATGATAACGATATAATATGATGTGACGCAATATGTTATCGTATAATTTTATGCGATATGATTGAGAAACGCTATGTATCGCTGAGCACAAATGCAAAAAAGGTGCAAAAATAGCACTGTTCCGAAAATTCGAAAGTAGCGAAAGGACGGCGAAGGGTGTGACGATGACAAATAAGGGCGATAAAACCGTAGCAAAAAGTCATTTTTCAAGTTTCATTGGCTGAATTTATATCAAGTGCTGACGCATCCATGATAGACGACAGCTGACAAATTGACGAACGCTCTTGCAAGGAAGTGCAACCAGTCGACTTAGCTGTGAAGGAATAGATAGACGTTTTTAAGACGGAATAATCGCTCCTGAGGTTAAAAAAAGGTAATCACAAAAAATCACTGAGAGAAAAAATTTATTGATGCAAAAGGTCGTAATAAAAGAACAAAACTGGCAAAAATGGTGCGACGGAACGTGCAGATTGAGTTGGTTCATGAAAAATTAAAAGTGTCCTTCGCCTGTAGGGCGTATAAGCAGACAGATTTTTGTACATAAATGGGTGGATGGATAGCATAATGAACAAACAAATAATATACTAATACTACATTGATATGAACGCTAAGGAATTTGATAGATAAGCGAATGTTTGTATGAATGAAAATGAACAACAAATGAGTTAGATAAATAGGCGATTAAATGAATGCCTCATTGAAAACTCTGTCAATAAATTACGTGATTATTTTGAAGAAGCGGTATTTCTCACTGAACGGAAATGTGCGAGAAGAAATAATTCGCTTTGAAAATGCATCATCGACCTTTAAGCAGCGATTGTTCGGAGGTTAGCTTGCGTCCTGGATGGGATTCGACCAGAAGGAGTTCTTGAGAGAGAGAGTGCAAATCATTCAGACCTAAGTACAGCAACAGATGATTACGGATATATTTCATCAGAATAAGCTAGAAAATGTGGATGCAGTAGGTGGGAATTCGTGATTTGATTTCAGAGTTCGATTCGACTGATGAAATCACAATTTATAGAAATTTATAGTATTTGAAGCAAAAAAAAAGAAGCGAAGAATCGAAATCATCGGGTAGATATTATGTAAATCAAATTTGAGAATCCATTTTAAACTCTACCGGAATAATGAACGTTGAATAAACTGTGCTTGCATAGCAAAATATGCCAAAATCACAGATTTTCGTAACAAAGAACACGGTACATAAAAAAATGACAGTGAGATTGACGAATACTGATAAAATCCGATAATGACAAGAAACTTGGACGCTGACAAACACGAACTGATAAAAGCAAGCACACATCCGAAGAATGAAATGAAAGAGTGAATGAACTATTGCATGAATTACGACGATTCTGTCAGGGGATCAAACCCATCCCGTTATCAGCTAACCTAACAAATACTTATCATTATATCATACCTATCTGTCAAAAGCTCAAACAACGATGACATTTTCTATCGCAACTAATCGCACTGAACGATCATTATGCTAACACATTCATTCAAGCGGTATTTAAACCTTATTATCAACGCGTGCCCCTTTGCTGTTTCCCAATATCACCAACACCATTACGCTTCACCTATGCCTTAGCAATAAAAACATATATTTCACTGAGCATAATCCTCACATAAGCAGAATTGCTCACAATCAGCAAAATATAGGACATTTTGAATCTGGAGGTTCTGCTGAATCGAACGGTGAAAACAAATTCAGATATCTTCTGGCAAACCTGAGAAGATGGTTATTGCTCGAAGATCGCAATCCTCCTATTGCTTTATGAACGTATTGATAGATATAAAGTGATCTAATGCATATCAACGGGCACCTCAGCGCTGGTTCAGATAGCTTCAATAAAATAGCTATAGCTGCTCAACTAAGCAAAATCGCCCAATAAAATATATATTTTTCTGAATGCAGAGATTCTGCTCGATCGACTGGTGTGAAGAAATCGATATGTTACTGGCCAAAGCTGAGAGTACGGTACATTTGAATGTGCCAACCCCCATAGCATCAGATAAATAGCTATATCTCCTCACCGAGGCAGAATTTTCCAGTGAACTTTTCATTTTTAGAAAGCAGAGATTCTGCTCAATTGAGCGATAGGAAAACATCATATGTTTCCGGGCAAACTTGAGAAGACGGTAGGCTCAAATGTATCAAACTCATATTTCTGTAGTAATGTATAATACGCATTGATCTGTACTGATCGAATGCATATCAATGAGCATTTCAGCGCTGGTTCAGATAGCTTCAATAAAATAGTTATAGCTGCTCAACTAAGCAAAATCGCCCAATAAAATATATATTTTTCTGAATGCAGAGATTCTGCTCGATCGACTGGTGTGAAGAAATCGATATGTTACTGGCCAAAGCTGAGAGTACGGTACATTTGAATGTGCCAACCCCCATAGCATCAGATAAATAGCTATATCTCCTCACCGAGGCAGAATTTTCCAGTGAACTTTTTATTTTTAGAAAGCAGAGATTCTGCTCAGTTGAACGATAGGAAAACATCATATGTTTCCGGGCAAACTTGAGAAGACGGTAGGCTCAAATGTATCAAACTCATATTTCTGTAGTAATGTATAATACGCATTGATCTGTACTGATCAAGTGCATATCAATGAGCACCTCAGCGCTGGTTCAGATAGCTTCAATAAAATAGCTATAGCTGCTCAACTAAGCAAAATCGCCCAATAAAACATATATTTTTCTGAATGCAGAGATTCTGCTCGATCGACCGGTGTGATGAAATCGATATGTTACTGGCCAAAGCTGAGAGTACGGTACATTTGAATGTGCCAACCCCCATAGCATCAGATAAATAGCTATATCTCCTCACCGAGGCAGAATTTTCCAGTGAACTTTTTATTTTTAGAAAGCAGAGATTCTGCTCAGTTGAACGATAGGAAAACATCATATGTTTCCGGGCAAACTTGAGAAGACGGTAGGCTCAAATGTATCAAACTCATATTTCTGTAGTGATGTATAATACGCATTGATCTGTACTGATCAAGTGCATATCAATTAGCACCTCAGCGCTGGTTCAGACAGCTTCAATAAAATAGCTATAGCTGCTCAACTAAGCAAAATCGCCCAATAAAACATATATTTTTCTGAATGCAGAGATTCTGCTCGATCGACCGGTGTGAAGAAATCGATATGTTACTGGCCAAAGCTGAGAGTACGGTACATTTGAATGTGCCAACCCCCATAGCATCAGATAAATAGCTATATCTCCTCACCGAGGCAGAATTTTCCAGTGAACTTTTTATTTTTAGAAAGCAGAGATTCTGCTCAGTTGAACGATAGGAAAACATCATATGTTTCCGGGCAAACTTGAGAAGACGGTAGGCTCAAATGTATCAAACTCATATTTCTGTAGTAATGTATAATACGCATTGATCTGTACCGATCGAATGCATATCAATGAGCATCTCAGCGCTGGTTCAGATAGCTTCAATAAAATAGCTATAGCTCCTCAGCTAAGCAAAATCGCCCAATAAAATATATATTTTTCTGAATGCAGAGATTCTGCTCGATCGACTGGTGTGAAGAAATTGATGTGTCGCTGGTAAATGCTGAGAGTATGATAGGCTTGAAAATGGTTACGCTTATAGCGTTATAATAAGGTATGTATTGATCTGTGGTGTTTCAATGAACATGAATGAGCTCCTCTGCGCTAGTTGAGATATCATTAGGTAAATATCTATATCTCCATAAGTAAGCGGAACTGCTCTACAGAATACATGTTTTTCTGAATTCGAAGGTTTTCAGGAATCGATCGATGAAGAGAAGTTGATATGTTGCTGGGCAATCCTGGGAGAACCGTAAGCTTGAAGATTATAACCTCCCTAGCCGAGATAGGTTCAATAAAATAGCTGTATCTTCTCACGCAAGCAGAAGTGCCGAGCAAGATATATTCTGAATCTAAATGTTCTGCAGAGCCCTGCCGAGCTGCATCATTTCCTCCAGGTGGAATTCCTTCACATTTACAAGTTGTTTATGGAGACATTTTTTGATGAAATATTGACGAAAAATGCATCAGAATGAATTTGAAATTGATCATAGCAAATGATCATTGTAAAAACTTTTCGATTAATTTGAGAATGCATGGGAACATAATCGAGTTCGTTTGGAACCTGTTCAATTAGGATTGAACAAATTGCAATTTTTTTAAGCGATTGAGCTTGCGAACCAGTGGTAATAAGTGCTGTCGAGATTGCTTGCAGTGTGCGCTTAATATGACGACAATTAATTCTGAGATTGAAAACCGATTTCTAACAACTTTCTCATGTCAATCACTCGTCAAACGTTGTTCAATTAATCTCGTGCCAATTACATATATTTTCATGTATGGGAAGCTTTTTTCCGTTTCGTTCAGTTGGAAAAGCCGAAAAATATATGAGAACACATCTTGTGGAGATTTTTTTTGTGTCTCCTTCATTTGTTATTGCATGGATTGTCTTCAACAAACTTGGACTTCAGTGGACTTCAAGTGGTCAACAGCTGTGACTGGCATGAACAGGAGATTTTTTTGATCTGAGTATTGCGAAGCTTTTTAATGGGCACTGCAACCAATTTCTGTGGAAAAATCCCAGTATGAAGGCACGAAAATCCTGAAGGAATCCAGTATTCATTCATTCTCTCAATCAGTCCTATGGTTTCCCTATTGGTTGGCAGCAATTGTTATGGGAAGGTTTCGTTGGGCAACATGGATCAAGAAATTGTGCAAAAACTGTGTAATTTATTGAATAGTTTTTCGATTGTATTATCAAAAGTTTTCGATTTTCAATCACATTCACAAGACGTTATGAATGCATACAACTGGAATAGATTGCATGATTTAATTCGCATTCTTTGTTCGATTATTACAGACGAAAAAGGTGCTCAATTGAAGCCTGTTTCGTCTAAACAGAATTTATTACAATTTGAACAATACAACCAAGAATACAAAACCAATTTTGTTTTTATTTTGTGGTGTTTTTGTGCTTCATATTTCAGTTGCTTGAGTGTTTTCAACTGTGCGAGGGAAATTCAGCTGTGATAGGTGAACAACGGTTATAATGACACGCGAAGTACCAGAACATGCATGATCTGATTTGATATTTCCATAGGCATTTCATTGAAATCAATTCGATGCAGTATGACATGACATAGTTCTTGTTTGGGGCTTCTCTCAATACATATTTGACATCGCTTCTCAAAAGCTTCGAGCTGTTGAATTAATCACTTTTCCGTTTTTGTGATTTATTCAGTATGTGAGAAGCTTCGTTAGATCAGTTCCAGAGGCAACAGATCGTTTTCAACATTTGGCATGATTGAACCCCCTTGGCACTTCGTTGATTTTCAGCGATCATTTACTTCCTTCCTTCCAGGAATAGTCACATCCCTCACAATCTGTCTCACCCATAATACTTCGCAGTATTTCACTAAAATTTTTCTGATGTTTTTTCTCAACTGTTTTTCGGGTGAAATTCTGTTTTGATTGATCAAAATCAATTAATTCACGTGAAATGTTCAGTTTTGAACTCGCTTTTCTGGAAATGGTATAATAAGTAGATGCAGAACTCATATGATCCATAAACCCTAATGACCGTGCATAAAATCGTTCAGCATTTCAATTTTGATGGAAGTGATGTTTCACTGTAGCATTATTTCACTTTTTGGCGCCGTTCATTCAATTCTCTTTGATTTCTTGTGATTCGGATTCATTGTTCATTGATACAATGATAAGAATACTATTATTATTGTTAGCATCACGAAGCATAAGCCGAGATGCAGCAGAAAGAAGATATTAATTGTAATAGTAAGGGCGGGACTAAACAGCACGATTGGATTGGAGGTGAAATAATATATGAGTGGATGTGCGGTTGGATGGAGAATTGGAATGGAAAGAACGAATGACTACAGCAGAAAGAAACGAATCGAGTCGAGTGGAAACGAGACGAGACGATAGTCGTTTTGTTGCTGTTGGCGGTGGTGGTGGTTGATGGACAATTTTTGTGAGATCATCCGCATGATGGACGTGCTTATTAGACGGTGGACAACCGAAATCGATGATGATTCGATCTGATCTGATCTGATCCGAGTCTCTGATAATCTCTGATCATTCATAATTGTGTAATTGATATCTGCTAACAATCATATTTGATTTGCTAATAATCAGTTGGGATATTCATTTGCTTGAATTGAAAAACAATTGAGAAGTCGTTGCAGTTGCTATATTTGATGTTAACGATCATATTGCTACATATTATAGCTGATAGTATTGCACATTTCTGATATTACTGGATTCTGATTGATATTATCGTCATTACTGTTGATATCATTGTTACAATTATTGTTGATCTGTACAGTTGACGCTACTGCTCTTATTGGGGTTCTTATATCTTATCTTAGTGCTGTTATTCTGACCACCAGTAGCAGTTATATTAACCTATTCATCATTATAATTGTGCTGTCGAGGAAACGACACTGATTGAGGAAACGATTCACTTGAGCATCTGAACAGCAGATTAAATGTGCCTTATTCAACGACTCATCGTTTTGCTGGTTATCATTGAAACTTCCTCGAATGGAGCCCTAGGTAAGTGCCACTCTCGTTTGCCAGTCACCATTTTCATTATGCTGCTCTGGAGAACAATTTGATATTAGCGCTTAAATGCATAATGCATCAAACTGATTCTACCTCTGTTTTACTTTCAATTTCATTGAATTCAAATGATTCATGATAACATATAATAGTGCATGATCGATGAACTCAGCGATCTTTCAATCAGCAACACATGAACGTGAGCACACAAATCAGAAAAATTCAACGTTCTGGCTGAAATGAAAAGAAATCAGAAATGCTCAATGAATTGACGGCGGCGACACATCACTGATTGGCTCTGGCTCGTCAACGAGAAGAACCCTTCTTTTGAAATCATCAAATTTTCTCAATATTACTCATAATTTCTGACAAACATACGAAACAACCAATGAAAAGAAAACACTCAAAGAAATGTTGTTTTTTTTTTGAAATTATAGCAATGAATCCATAATTCATCGAGCAGATTCATTGATCATGTGTATTGATCAGTGCGAAACGATTCACACAAAATGAATCGAATCGCCTGAACGCTCCCTGGAAAAAACCAAATAACACCAAAAACAAAATATTTTTAGCTGTATTTTGTTTCCGGATCGTAATTCAATGCGTTCATTCTATGTTGCTCACTTCCTTCAATGACAGCACTTGTTGCCGACTGATGCCCATGGAATTTAGTTCGTTATTACCGCTGATATGTTTCCGTTGGTTGACTGAAGATTAACCGTTTGCATGCGATGAGCGCTAGAGTGCATTATAGTGGATCAGAAGTCATATGATGAGTGAATATAGGAAAAGTTCATTGATCGGAGGTCGTAAACGAATTGGGTAAACGCTAAAACAAAACGAGCAAGAGCAGCAGCTGATTCATTAATGAAAATAGTCGCAAGCTGACTTTATTAATACAGCCAGCCATTCAAGGCGCCATTATAGCACCATTCACTTTGGACAAATCTAAAAAGCTTGAGTTTCAGCAATTGTTTGTTTTAATGTGGTAGTATAACTGCACGCAAAATTTATAGTTTCGTACGATTATTTAAAAAAATGGAAAAATTTTGTAGCTGTTAAGAAAGAAGGAGTAGCAGTTAAGAAATGATGTGAATAGCAGAACGGTGGTGATGGTGCAATAAAATACGTTTGATGCGAGCATAAATAACTTGAAATCAATGCAAGTTTTTGGTGGTATTGCTGCTGTGTGTTGTCCAAAAATTTTATGTTCCTCTTCGAAAAAAAAAAGAATTCAAATTCGCTTGCTGTATGAGATTTTTGCTTTGGTATGGCGTAGAGAAGCAGCATTCAAGCTAAAAAAACGAATATTCAATTCGTTTATTGATGCGGCCGTTCATGAGTATCAATTTTAATGCATTATTTAAATTGATTCTCACGAGAATACATTCGAACAGTTTTTTGCACTACATAAAAGACTACTATTCGAACTTGAAGTTTTCTCAGTTAATCATTTGAGGCAATTATTCGAACTTTGATTCGTGAAAGAGTGCAACAGCAGCAAAGAAATTTTCAGCATGAATTGTTTGTCTAGCGTGTACGACTGAACTGAGCGCTACTCAGCAGTAATGCTACTAGCTAGCCATGAACATCACTTCAGTCGAGAATGGTTGAAAGTCTGAAATTTTGGAGCATTCACTTGAAACGGCTTCTGTGTGAAGTCTCATCTTCGTCCTTAGGTGCTCCTACAATGAAAAGGAGCCATCAGATCGAGATTTCTGTTCACAACTGCAGATATCAACTGCTCAAATGAGGATTATTGTGCGTATGTGGTATCAAATACTACAATATGTGTTCGTAATAGTGCTCGTAATAAATCGAAACTTTTCTGTATTGTTCTGTTCACGGATCGTATGAATGGGTGATGGAATGAGATGGATGTTTTTGAGGCGAGCGATGAGGAGGATGGCTTTTTTGAAGTGCATTCAAGTTAACGACGTCAACGCAATGCCGAACGTCCATTCGAGCAAACGCAAAAAAAGGTGCATTCATCGTAGTCGTTTACGAGCAGTCATTTTAATCGCTCGCCACAGATTGTTTAGGGGGTATTTTTTGCGTTCGGTTATGCAAGCAGCTACTTTCTATATTCTCATTTATCGTTTTCATTTGTACGCTCTCATTTTCCAACCAAATTATCATCACTCATCTTTAAATTATCCTTTAAGTCATCTGCCTCGAATCTCATCTCGTGTACGAACCCATTTCTTGCGAGCAGCGCTCATCAATTTTCATTTTATGGTGACACTCAATGCGGTCGGCGCATCGCTCTCAAATATATGATACATGTACACATTGTACAACCATAAATTTTCTCGTGATTCTTCCTTTTTTCGGTCACATTTTTCTGTAAATTTTCCTTCACACTTGCATTCGATGCGAATGGTATCGAGGATTCATCACCAGCAACTATCGGTGCTGTTTAGCACCGAAACAATAGCGATGAAGTGTTTCCGACTCTGTTTTTCCGTTCTTGTGTCCGTTGCTTGAAAACTAGACTTACGGAAACATCACTATTTCCAACGGCAAATTCGCAAGATTTTTCAGTGCAGAGAAACGAAAAGAAAGCAAATCACGATCAGTCGTAACGTAAATTTATCATTCCCAATAACATTTTCGTTTTTTATCTCACACTCTCCTGGTGGCTTTATGCGGCCAATTTGAATCGCCAGTGAAATGTATCTCATGTTCGCTGTCATAAATAACCGTTTCGAAGTAATTTCATTGAACGGAAACACTGATCAGAAAAGCCGATCCGAATGAACTCGTAGGTCAAAACCACCGGGCATCGTTCGCTAGGAGAGTGGCCCCGGTGAGCCAGTCACACCGATCGTAATTGAACATGCGTAATCAGTCGTTCCAATGAGATGTATTTTCTCGGCTTAATCAGATCAACCTACCTACCCATCACTATCATTACCATTCAAAAAACTGACCAATTTCATAATTGTACTCACCGGAATCGTCGTGCTCAATGACACATCGCCACTCACGGGTGGTCCCATGGATTCATCAAACGAGTACGAGTGAATGCGCAATTTTAATGGGTTTTGCTAGTGTTTGATGTGTTGCTTGCTTTGTGGAGTAACAAAAATTGAGAATAAAATTGGACGAGAAGCATGGAAACAAAATGTGTAATATGGCATAAATCCTGTGAACTTTCCAGCATACGATGATCACTGATCATCGCTGGCTTGATATTCATCGCGCGATCGCATTTTCGAGGTCTCAGACTTTTTTCCTTCCTCGTAACATAATGCTCACAACAGCTATCAGAAATGACTGTGACGAAAGCACAGAAAAATGAACGCTGAATTCAATTAAATTTGCAAGCAGAACTCCCATATCGGGAAACATTTTTCACTTGAATAACGAGAAAATGTTTAGCAAATTTCCAATGAAAAAACCGCGCCACCAGCGTTGTTGCATTGCTCTACGATTGGTCAATGATAGACATAAAGTGAAAAAAAAATGGAGCTTGCAAGATGATTTGAGAGCAGCGTTAGTGATTCATTCGAGTTTGCTCACATCCGTAAAGCTTTTACTGAGAAAGTTAGAGTATCAGATAGCACATCGAAGTTTGCAAAGCCATATATGTATATAATTCACAGGGAATTGCTCCGATGGGAAAACATTCAACATTTTCTAATTACTTGCAGACGGAGAATTGTGTGTGTGATTGAAAAGTAGGAGTTTTTCCTGAGTTTTGTTGCTGGTGGAAAATTAAAGTGGCATGATCGGTGTCATTTCAGTAGTCACTCTTACGATTAGATTGTGCTTGCGCAAAAAACTCTCATCGTTTTCAATAATTCACGTTTCTGATTTTGCAATCACATCGCAAGTTTTATGATCGCATAAACTAGCGCGATATGCCATCAAATAACGTCTAAAATTACTGATGTGCATATGTGTGCGATGCGGAATAGGGAACTGCAACTGTAAACACTTTCTGAGGCTTGCAACCTTTTTATGAATGTATCATTTAACTGCTTCATTAAGCTAGTCGAAACAGAAACGATCGTACTGGTTTAATTGGTGGTCTCAGATGCCGACAATGCCACGAATATTTTTGTGCTGTAGAAATCACATCAATCACCAACGTCAAGTTACTCTGGTTACAGTCAGTCGATATCGTTACGATAAGATTCGATTGAGCATCTAATCTGGTCGAAGAAATGCAGAGACTAATCTGATTGTAACGAAGAGACTAGATGAATCGTAACGTTTGAACTTGACAACAATAATCTGGTCACTTCTTCAGTTGGCCTGGCAAAGATGTGCATCGCTATTTGGAGAGGATTTTTGTGTTGCGTTCAAATACAAATGCTATGTTGCGAAGAACGAACGAAGTGTTGATTAAACGAGAGAAAAAAGAATTTAGAAATCAATCAAGAATTTTGCTTGCAAAATTATTCGAAATCGTGACAAGAATGGAAAATGAACGTGTGTTTCGATAAAGCATATTAGCGGATTCAAAAAATGACTATTCGAAATGGTCTTCACACATGAAACATCATGAATATTCAGTATGCCCAATTGCTGCTGCTGCTGCTGCTGTTTGATTTTTATCCAATAATCACAGCACACAGCGAAAGTCTATAAAAATTTGGTGTTGAAATTCATTTTTGGCGAATGTTTTCGTTGCACTTTTAAAATCTATACACCATTATCTGTATGTTGAAAGTTTCTTATCAGTTTGAATGTTGCAATTTGGTTGATATGAGAGCCACTGATTGATTATTATCAATGGAACGACTCTAGCCTGTAAGCTTATCAGTTGATCAGTCGATCGGTTTGCCGTAAACAAATTCTTGTTCATAGACTTTTTTACAGTCTATACTATGTGCATTACGGTACTTCTGTAGACAGTTGCGGTCTGAATGTTTGCATCTTATCAAATTCAGACATTGCTTTGAGCCTTTCAAAAAA
Organism: Anisakis pegreffii; assembly: GCA_035041965.1. NCBI lineage: Eukaryota > Metazoa > Nematoda > Chromadorea > Rhabditida > Anisakidae > Anisakis > Anisakis pegreffii. The sequence goes on along the minus strand of JAPYMA010000207.1, from coordinate 351,750 downwards.
CTAACTGCATAGATTGCAATGTTTGACAAGAAATGAAGTCTGAAATTGACCGACGGAATTGCGGCGAACATTGCATTCGCTTAATATATGAACGCGCATGAATGCATTACAACAAGTCTCTAATTTTTTCTGTGTTATCCTTGGGAAAAAAATGAATGATTTATGTGAGTTTTTATAAATCTGATGTAATTAAAAAGAAGACCCATGCGCGCTATTGTTGTAAAGCAATACATCTGTCTATTGCACAATGAAAACATCGACTGCCCGCACTCAGAAATTATTCGTTCAGATCATAGAGATTGATGATCGTTGCAATTAAGTGCGGCAAACTGATTTTGAAAGTTGCTGACCAAATTTCTGTAGAGACTTCTTCGAAGTGCTTGGCGGGGATTTTCCTTGAATTCTCTTAAGAGAAGAAGATATGCCGCCGAAAGTTTTGAAGAGGAAATAAGCCTTGAACTAACCAAAAAATGTACATCTGCTAACTGAACATAGTCCTCGAACGTTTCACTTGAAATGCACTTTGTTCTACATCAAAAAAGAAAGGAAAACATTTTGAAATGTCATTAGCGGAGTTGAGTATGAAATCGTTTTGGTGCTTTGTTTTTCACACTGAAACAGAAAATTCGGTTTAAAATTTCATTTCAAAGATAGGTTGCTAATGTGGTGAAAAATAAGAGCAAAAGTGATCAAAATTAGTTGCTCTTATCTTCTAAGTGTTGTACTTAGCAAAACATACTCGTATTCACAACTGTTTGTTGCATTTTTTGGGTGCATTTGTAATCTACAAAATCAAAAATCTTTAAAGGAGTTACTTTCATTAAAACAATGGGATTGTTGAGTTTTTGTTTCACTCAGATCGCACACGTATATTTCATTTTTAATTGCTTAATGGAAGAACGAAAGCGATCAGCACTTTTGTCAATTCCTAACAGCAAATATTGGAGTGTAAGCAAAGAATAGGGATCGTTAGGGATGTATTTTTTGAAGTGTGTCATTACGTTTTGTAGCATCTTAAGCTATTCAGCAGCCCTATTTTTCAGCATCAGAAATGTGCTGATCAAGATTCTTGAAGCATTTTGCAAGTTCAGAGATTTTGTATTTGCTGAGATTATTTCTGCGCATTCTTGGGATTTTTAGCAGGATAAATCTGAAATAGTAATAATAACTGATAATAAGTGAGTGATATTCTCAGAAACCATGACCGATAGGTGCTATTGCATGCAGTCACATTTAAGAAAACGATTATCTGTAATAGGAATTCTAAAAATCAGATTATGGAATGCAGTTTCTTCAGCTTAATTTTATTTCCCTCTGATAATACAGGAAACCTCTGATCGTGATTTTTGATTGATTAATTCAACCTTTTAGGACTTTTTGCAACCAATTAATTCGACCTTTGAAGGTTTTGAAGGCTTTTTGCTTTTTACAAAGTTTCCATGGAATGCGATGATAGCTATGTGTGGAAGTGTAAGAGTGTCAAAAGATCTTGAATTAGAACACGGCTGATTTTCGGGAGAAGGCTTTCTAAGATTTAGGGATTATTTTGTGGATGGCTCGTGTTGAGGTAATCTTCGGATCTTGCACGGATAAACAACTGACTTCTAGATCAGATTGAGTTATATCTGCAGGATAGTCAGCGATTACTTGCTCTATTCTTTGGTAAATCTATGCAGAATTCAATGTGTAGCGATCTGAAAATGGATTGCAATGAACAGCGCGAGTCATAATGCATGACTTCGATAGATAGATGGATGCGTATGTAAATTATGAGTTTGCTCTATGCATTACTTTTATGTGATGCGCTCGGATAATAAATGTGATGGTCGAGATTTCGGTTGTATCGTTAGTGGATTTGTTTGGTTTTGCCATTGTCGAATTATGGTTGCTACGAGACCATAACAATGAAAGCATGATGAAGCGAAGCAATTCTTTCTTAAGAATAATAGTAAATAATCGAACGAATGCATATTGCATGAAAGCGTAAATGGATATTGAAAAAGCTGATTGCAGAAGGTGATTGGTGTTTGGGGAATGGAGCAATCATAGCAAACAACTCTCCGGCTCGAGTGATCAACAGATTTCATTGACGAGTATTCATTAATAAATGAGAAATGCATTTGAAATTCCAGCGGTTTCATCCCGAAATCAATTGGCAGTATTGATGAAAAGGCACTTATATTGTGAATTCAAGAATGGAACCGTTTCTGTAAACATATAATTGCTGTGGTTCACCTAATTGTGTTCCTATGCATGTCAAAATTTTTTCCAAATCAAATTTCAGTCGCATTATCATCAAACTGTTTTCGTTTCGTTTTGTTTTTTTTTTTGCAAAAGGTAGATCTGTAGCATATCAAATTGATGGTCGATACTGTGCAGGTTAGGTTACTCACTGTTGTTGTTCATCAATCCTTCTCGACCCAATGAAGTCTTTTCGAAAGCATTTAAAGGACTCCATAGATGACTGGATTTCAATCTCATGCACTAACATTCACAGAGAATGTTCGCAATTGCGAACAGTACTAGTTTTTTTTCGTGAATTATTCTGTTGCAAATTTTAGATCACTTGCAAAATAAATGAAGTGATGAAACGGAATTTCCAAAAGCAGTATTCTCTCCAAATGGAATCACCAAAAAGCACCATCAATTCATCGAATATTGAAATATCATTGCACATCAGTGATCTCAAAAGCGAAACCGTAGCCAAATAAAAAGCACTCGCATAATTAATGCGAATCACTCTCGTTTCCACTATCCTTTCTTATCGAGCAATAATACGAAAAAAAGGAAATGCAAAGATGCTACGTGAATGATTGAATGCACCAACGATATAAATAATATATTTATTGCATGTAAATGACAACAATATTCAATCTCAACGCCAAACCAAACAATTATAACGTTTAGCAGATATATCGACGGTGTTAGATGGAATACTAATAAGAAAAATTATGCTGATTTTGCTTTTTGTGTCAGTACTGTTTTGGTCCGGTTTTGAAACGATCACAATCAATACGGAGAAAATGATCATGATGATGGGAGGGTGGTGATGTTAGCGATGAAAATTGTTGAATGTTGTTGGATGACACTAACTAATGGTTGATATTAGCTTGCGTCGAGATTTCAGTGAAAACATTTCGATTCTCCATCACAATAATGTAAAATTATAGCTATATTTGTGGTATGTACAATTACACTCGAATGATACACAAGCTTTTATCTAATAAATATGTTACAGCTAGCATGCAGCATTGCTTTTGGTTACGCTCGCTTTCTTCACTTTCATCGATGCACGAATAAATAGAAGGGAATGTGACAGTGCAATTTGTCCAATTCATTGTTTCTTTTTATTACAAAAGGATAAGTGAAAAGAAATAACATCGCATGGTTTTACAATTTGACGGTTCAGTTTCAAATTGTTTACGAATTGGATGTGTTTTCATCGATGAATCGCGATTTAGTCAGTTCAATAGATGAGCGTGTTTAGAATGAGAATGTATTATATCATGATGCATGCTATTATCATGCATCATGTATTTGCAATTCAGTACGTTCGTTTTTTTTTTGCTGTTCTCTTTTGACGAAATAACACCAAATAGTACGAGTCGCAAATACAACTGTACGATTGGTGCAGTGCCATCCGATGCAATGTCGTATTGTAATGCGGAGGGATTACAACAATTGTTAACACTGAAAAAACACCGAATGAAGCAATCACAAGGATGAGATACATGGCTTTATAAGCGAGAAATTGAATCTGGAATGTCTTCTAATTGAAGGAGAGATTGATTCATGTGGAAGAGTTGAAGTTGTGCTGAAAAAGCAGTGAGTAGGAAAATTTTAAAAGAATTTAGAATTCTGATTGATGCTGATAGTTGATGATCGGTTATGGATTAAAGAATTGAACACTTGAAATAATCATCGATCATAAAGCCTATATCAGATAGCTGCAAATGAGAAGTGGAATGTTCACAATTTGAGGACCAAATTTATGAGTTTCTTAAAGCTCTGATGCTTAATGATCGCTGTGCGCGTTCAGCTGATGTGATGTAACTGTTGATGATATACGAAAAAAAGCAGCAATTAATCTTGTGTGATAAAATGATTGATGGAAACAATTTTCAATTAACCAGAATGAAAAATGACCTCTCATCCCACAACGATTGGCTCGCATTACGTTGTTCGTCGTATCCGATCAAATTCACTGATATAACGAAAATTGATGTAGGTGTAGGGCACTATTCTTATACATTCGGCACTATTCGTATAAATCGTTCCGCCAGAAAGTTTTAATCTTACGATTTGAGATTAGCCCTGCAATTAGTGACTCTTATGTAAAGCGATGGTTGGTCAAAAGTATGGTGAGGATTGAGGGATTGGGATGAAAACTGGTGAATGGTTGGCATGTGTAATGGATAGTCGGAATACGATGTAATCATATCGTATTCCTCATATGGAATAGTCGGATAGAAGTACATCCTCAGAACTCGAGGATGTATTTTTCACAGTAATCTCAAGAAATGAAATGTTAAAAAGTGATAGTACAAATGAAATGTTAAGAAGCGGGAAAACAATTGAGAAGATTTCCGAAGCATAACAAGGAAATGCAGTGCTCGGAACAGAAAGCAATGAAGAAGACTGAAATTTTTTAAAATGAGATTCAGTAGTTTCAATTATCATTGATGAAAGACATATCGAGACGTTCATTGTCATCAAGCATGAAATAATCCAAAACTAGCGGTTTATGCTGGATTGTAAATTCTATGTGCGAGTGTGTGAGCACGAATAAATCTTGATTCCGTTTCATGTTACGAATGAAGAATCGTAGCTGAATGCGCAGTTGCTCATGAATATTTAATTGGTATGTGTACGCGGGCTGCACCCACGCCCGTCGTGCCACATTTTCGCGATAAGCTTCGATACAGCATGGAAGCTTTTATGATGAGCTGGTCGTATTTTGTCGTTTGTGATCACTGAAGGGAGATTGCAATCTAAGGAGGTGTTTTTTGGTGGTTTGCGGTGAATGGGGAAGAATTACGAAAAGTAAACGAATTTGAACAACTAACTCCCTTTGATGTGTTTCCATGAATTCATTCCTCGAATAAATGGAAGGTGAAGCGATAGATAATTCGTTGCGTTAAACAAAGCATCAAGAAAACAGATATATTATGAGTGAAACTGAAATTACTCATTCATCATGAATCGATGTATTCATATGTTCAGTGAGGATGATTTGCTATTAACTGATGTATTATATCAATCTCTTTTTTGCTTACAGTGCAAGTTTAGATTTGACGGCTAACTTCAAATGCGATTTGGCTTTAAGATTAGTTTTTGCGGCATCGAGATTGCTTTCCGGAAGCAGTGCAACAGCAGCAGCAGCAGCAATTATGAAACCACCTGTCAGCGCTATTAATATGCTTCCTTCCTTGAAGATTAAACTATCAGCGAACTGATTTCTTTCGATGTATTATGGTCAATTTGGAAAGCATAAGCACGCGAACACACATTTATACTGCTCTGTTTTTTTTTCGAGTGACAATTACAAATCTTTGTGGGTGGATGATGCATACAGAAAATTGATTTGTTTTGATTTATATGCGGTCGTCACTTGTGAGACCATCGGAGCTTTGAATTAGCTGCTAGCTGAGCTCACTTGTGAATGTCGTAATATGCAGCAAAAAATGTGCTTTCAGTTCTACGAATATGTGAAAACAAATTCAAAAAAAATCATCAAATGCTGACAAAATGCATTTCATCAAATATTTTATGAAATTTGTGGCATTACGCTGAAGGAGTAATCAATTCGTAATCTCTAAAAGCAGTGGCGTTATTAGTCTACGGGGTTAATGGGTTTAAGCAATGGACGTGTTCTGAAAAAATGTCAAGGCAAAGAGGTGCTTTCTTTGAGAGTTTACACTGAATTCTGATCACGTAATCAAATGAACTGGCAAAACTTCTCTGAGAAGTAAATGGGTAGTGCAAATTATTTCGGAAGAGATCACAGTGCTGCAAGAATGAAATTGTAAAGCAAAGACAAATGTGGTGCAAAAAGAGACCAAAAATAAATAGTTGACTATTGAATTCGCTTAGAGAATCCCAGCTGGGGCTCTATCAACTGGATCGTGAAGTGAACTCGTTCGAGGTTTGGGAACAGTACGTCAATTCGGAATGTAACGAGTCGCACATATTCTTCAGTATAGCACCTGACACCGAAGTGCTGAAGGAGTACTTTCAGGTGAGGACATTCTTGAACTGTTGATTGATTGCATGCCACTGATTAGTCATTTTTTTCACAGTTCCACTGCAAGTTGATCGATAGCGATTGCTCAATGGAGAGGAAAAAAACTTGCTAATGATCTACGATGTAGATGATTCGATAAACGATAAAAAAGATGATGTATAACTCGATTATTCGGTTAACTCTTGTAGGTAAATGAAGCTCTGAGTGGGCTAACAGTACTAATTTATAATTCACAATCCAATTCAATCTCATTCCAGAGTCTAGCGAATGATTCACTTCGCTGAGCCATCATAAACAAAAACCTACAGTCATCAGAAGTGTGAACTATACACTTCCGGTAGCATCGTAAAATATTTTGACTGTTTCTCTTGCAGACGTTTCAGAAATTTACATATTGTTATTGTTTTTTGAAGTATGATTCAGTTGCTGTGATTGTTACTCTTCAAATTCACATGCATCCCCTCACATATTACGTAATACGTTTCAATTTGCATAAATCAGAGCATTCAGAGAGACGAAGACGTGCGCAGCGGTAAAACCAAGAGAAATGAGATTTTGATAGATGTAATTGGGAAATGGTGCTGATTAAGACGACTCGATAGATTGATTGGCTGTAAATTTTACTGCAAGACGCATGAGCCGAAGGAGCCATCAAGTGTAGTGCTAAATTGAATGGATTCGGCATAAAATTTGGGGTATTGCGCAATCCATCCGAAAGGGATTATCTTTTTTTTGGGAAAGAGGGTTGGTTGTGCGATCGATGGATTTCGCAATATTACACCGAAGAACTATTACATGATATAAGTAGCATTTGCGATTTATCTCATATCTATGAATCACATGATGAACGAGCAAACTTGTTTTTGATTCGATAGAGCACGGAGGGTTGGGAAGGGTAATGTTGTTTTGGTTTAAGGAGCATGCTGAGTTAACCCTGAACCCGGGACGAGCAAATTCGTCAACGTTGTGCTCGATAAGTACCAGCAATACGACCAAAATCGAGTTCAACGTTTCAAGGGAAATCTGCGAAATGCCTGAAAATAATCAGGTAACATTCACACAACGTTTTGATAAGCTGTGCGATTTTCAGCTTGTTTCCATTGTTATGGACTAGGATACGACGATCATTGATTATGAAACAAGAAATTTCATGCGGCAGAACTCCAGTTGAACAAATTAAGCTCTTATATAGCAATAACTCCCAGTGATCTATTGTATCATGCATTCATTTCTAGCTTACCGTTAGTATCTACATTATCCCGTAAATAACAGTCATAATGATAATTCTAAAGCAATCAGTGATAATTCTGATAGGGTCTGATCTAATCATAACTGGTAGATAAGCCTTTATCAGACGTATCAGATTGATTTCCAGTGATGGAGCTTCTTCGTTCAAGCAATAATCCGCATTCAGTTTTATAGCTTTCCCATCACGGTTAACATCTCGTGCCTGTTTGTTATTAATGCTGCATTCATCCCATCGTCGTACATTTCTAGTGCACATATACTTTTCATCATCAGCCAACAAAAGCGAGTGTTGAAGATGGGATATGAATAAAGAGATTGTGAGAGTAAGAGGAATGAACGTAAGAAAAGATCAAGAATCTCGAATAAGAATAACACGAGATGCCAAGGTGCTGGTCGTGATTTATGGATTTCATTTATGAGGTGGAATGGAAGAAGGAAGCATGCTGAAATGAAACGAAAACGCAAGACTTTGCTGTGCAATTTCGAGGGATTTTCAACGAAACGACTATGAATTGAGCACTAACTTGACTGATGACGAAAGCCAGTTTCCATTAAGCCTAGCTCTATGGAGGTGCATGAACTGAATAGTGATGTTCATGAATTCGGATCTCTTTTGGCTGATGCATACGTCTTTATTTAATGGAGTGTTAGTGATAATTCGCATGGATTTGAGAAAGATTAAATCTATAAAATATTCGAAATGAAATGCTAATGGAAGAATGAAACGAAGTAGAGGTAATCCATTTCAGGTACTGTTTCGAGCAACTGATAACAGTTCCCAGTTTGAGGTGCTGTTCCCGTTCAAATGTGGTGATTATGAGGTGATTAACCTATTGAAGAAGCGCATCATTTCATTGTTTCCTTGAAGAATAAATTTTCTGATCAATTTCCATCAACAAAACTGATGACAATGTTGAAAAATTGAAGAGTAGTTGTGTTAACGATTATTGTTTTAAGCCTAGCTACATGGAGGTGTATGAACTGAATGGTGATCCGCTAAAACAAAATGGTTCACTTCAAATCGGTTTCACCTTAAATATTTCCATATTTCACCGACGTAAGTTGATCATTCACCATATCAAATTAAATTAAATATATGAGGAATTCTAAATGAAATTTGGTTGTCTAACATCAATCTTTCACGGCTATGAATTTTGTTAATCACTCACACCATTCACTGCGAATAAACTCATCGACATTCACAATTGGCAACTAACTAACGATTGAGCATACTAACTTGAGACCAGTCTCATCTCAGTTGCTAAGTGAAGTGAATGATCAGCGATGATTGCAGGAAAAAAGCATCTGAGTGAATGTTGGATCGAAGGTAACGCTCAGCACGGTGGTGGACGACGTCGGAAATATTTTCTGCGAGGTGGTTATTCGGAACTCGACGAGTTTGGAGAAGAAAAATGTCATGTTGAAGAATTGGAGGATGATCAGCATACGGTAACAGTTCACGATAGAAATAACGGCAGTTTGTATGAACGACGAACGACGAAGCGATTCGAAGTATCGTTAAGAGTTGGCTGGAGTGTGCTGCCCGAAGGACGACCCGACCCATTCCAAGCGATCACCATATATCCGTTGTTCATTAATTGTGAACTGAGCGATTCACGTTCTTCACCGGTATCTCCTAACTATACTTCATGACTAGAAGCAGATCTGAATCAACTAAACACCTTTGCTAGGCTGATTTTGTGTGCACTTTTCAAGGATTCATCATATCATACAGTATCGAGGAGTTTCTTGATTGTAGAAAGTTGGTTTAAATGTTGAATTGCACTCATTGGAAACGAGTGATCACTTGAAATCGAACGTCGCATCTTCAGAATTGTGATGAGTTTTCAGAACGATGAACATTTGATAACGGACGGTCAAACAATCTTGAGTTTTGGTCCATTCAGTGTTGACATTCCAATGTTTTATTTGATCGCTGACGATTGCCTATCTGTGTGCCCATACGAAAGGACAATCGCCTACTCGAAACTTTTGAGGAAAGCACAACGATTATCATCGCCTAAGGCAAGCTAATGAGAACAGTGTTGTCAATGAGGAATGTAACCGGGAATGCAGGATAAAGGAATACCCTGTTAAGGTGTTGGGGTCTTTTTTTCCACCTGAATTATTTTGATGAGTTATAGCGGAAATTACCTGAAACGAATCGAGTCAGTGTGCCTTGAGTCTCATCCTCAACGATAATCATTTAAACGAGTCGGAGCTGAAATTCGATCATGTGATCATTTTCTGTTAGACGAAAAAACGTTGCATTCAGTCTATCGTTGGGTGGTAGAATTTTTCTTGTGTTCGCGTGAATGGATAACATTATTTATGTGTCTCGATATCTATAAATAGCACAACTGCTAATAATTGCGCAACACTTCAAAGTAAAAAAATTGCGGATGCTGCGACTCTATTTTTGCATTTGTGAGTAGAAAATTCATTTGATCGTTGAGAATGATATATTGAATCGAAATTGGACGTGATCAATCACTGCGTTCGATTTGAAGTGGCGGCGTTTCGATGGCAATTGCGCTGCAGAATTGATGCGTTTTTACTATCATTCTTGACTCGAAATTGAGTTCCTTTTCAATGGTTTATTAGAATTTTTTGTGTGGTGGTGCATTTTAACGATCACCGTATTGTGACTATTGATCAGATGCGATAAAAACCAAAGAGGGATTGAATGAGAATTTCTATATCGGTGAAGATTCAAAGCATTCATAACAATAAATCAAGCGGTATAATTGTGACTGTTTGCTGGGCGTCGTCTAGTTTTCATCGCTAAAAATAACTCAGCAGAACGAGCCGCGAATATTGAGGGATGTTGATATTGGAACGGTTGTTTGGGAACGGAAATGTTTCGGGTGATTTTATGAAGAACCATCAAAGGTGCTAGAATTAGTGCGTTGAGGTGATGAGTTGAAGTTTGTGAATGCGATGAATTTGAATGCTAACAACTGTTATGAAATGAGTAAATGTGCTTTCAGGGTGTTCGTGTGATGCATGCCATTGTGATATCGATAGCGTCGTTTCTGTCGGGAGCATCGTGTGTTTTGTTGGTCTTTATGATACCGAATGTCCTGAAGAAGCGACGACATCCGAACGTCAGCTCAACGAATAATGATCGATTGATGCTCATTAATGCCTAACAAGCTCGCAACCAAATCGATTCAACAATATCTCACATCCACTCACAAAAGAGCCATGAAAATACTTTTGATGCGAAAAATTCTTCAATCAGTGGATTCATTTCGATTACGTTCACCCTTCCGAAAATGCTCTTTGATGTTCTAATGGTGCTTGATTCACAACATGACCACTACGTGTATATTGCTTAACATGCGTTCGCAAATGAAGTGATCACAACATACAACATGAACGATTTACTAGAATCCTGAGAGCACGGTAACTGGACGTAACCGGAAAGGATCGTAATCCGAGAATATGCAACGAACGCAATATTGATATTACCTTGGGGAATGGAGCGTTCAGAGTAAGCGAGGAGACGTGGCATGATCATTAAACCACTTTTGGAAGTCTTTTATCGTTTCAATGAGTTGTTTCAAGTTATGAGTATATATACTTATGTTATTGTTACCATATGAAAATTCGTTAATTAAGTTTTTTTTTGACATTTTCTATTACTTTGCAGTATTGTTAAGAGTTCAATTGTATTGTTTCCTATGATATCATTTTGTTAAGAATGTACTAAATGTGACGATATTCAAGGAGACTGTGATGGAAACGACACTTTTTCAATGCACATTCTGGTATAATTGTTTTTGAGAGAAGCATCACTCTAAAAATGTTGAAGATCTAGTTCTTGGGCGAGCTGTTTCTTTTTAAAACAATCAAATTATTTCTGTTCGTCGCGATCGCAATTCGATGGACGAATGATGTTGAGCGAATAACTTTACATTGAATCGTTTGGAATTCAGACCAGAAATAGTGCACTCATCATTTTGAATCCGTCCCGTCCTCTGTTGTTTGTTTCTGTAATGACCTTCTTGATGTACATACCGTTATTTTAACCCACATCTGATTATGATTTGTTATTTGGAGTTGTTCGTCATGATATTCATGATATGTCGCGCACTTTGAGCAGATACAGTCACATTGCATTACTTCAAAGCGTTTTCTCTAGAATTGCGTCTTGTGATTGATAGTCTGGGAAAGTTTTGAACGAGAGAATATTTTTGTTGCGAATGATCTATAGCAAAGCAGTTCGGAAATCGCATAGACTCTCGTTACATGAAGGAATTATTGTCGGTGCCGTGGAAATTTATTTATTGCGTAGGAAGTGAAGCGATGTTTCATCAACAAATCATTTACGCAGATCCGAATTGAGCAAAATCCAAACGAAATTGAAACAATCTGTTGTATTAAGAAGATAAAATTTGATCGTTTAATGTTGTGATCCGAAAATATTTCCAACTGCTGATATTATGGGATATGAGGGGTGAAAATGTGGATGCGATTGTTATTGCATAAAAAGTTGGCTTTTACGAAATCAACATAGCATTTTCGAAGCATCTGACGAACATTTGCTGTTATTATGGCTGTTGTTGCCCACTAACCTGGACACAACACATCTGTTTTCGATTTGTTATTTCCATTAATCATTCAGACATATGCATATATTTTTTGATAATGTTCAAACGAATTTCGTCTATCGCTAAGAAAATACCAATTCGAAACATATCCAACAAATTTTCTTATCTCTTCTACCTGAACCATTGCAAATATGTCGTCGTTAGTGATTTATGCAAAATCTTCGATTTTGATTGCGAGTGATTTTAACGATTTCTTGACAGGGAAGTTATAGTTTCTCCAGAGGGGCGTAAGTAATAATTAGTGAAATATTCGGACCAGTTCCAACTCAAATGCTTATATGTTTTCATACTTTCATATAGTGGTATGGATAGGTAGGCAGGCTTGATTAATTGCTACATCTGCTAGTGGAATTGTTCATCCGCACTTCAGAGCGGTTCACTGAAAAAAAAAAGGCATCAGAGAAAACGCCTAGATAATTTATTTAAAACAATAAAACAAACAATAACGAACAGAGGGTTTCAATTGAGACTTTAAATTATTACTGACTAATTGATGACGAATGAAGAAAACGAACGGCAAATGATTCATTAAAATGAGCAACAATATTTACTAGAAGGCAAAATTTCATAACACAGTTTCAAATTCATGACTATTAATAAGTTTAAAAAGAGGACGAGATTGAGAAAAACAAAACACAAAATAATTTCGAGAATGAATATTTGACGCTTTCCGACTTGTTTTCTGTTCCGTTGGAGATCTATGAAGAATATATGTTGAGATCAACTTTAGAACAAACTGGATCTCTTATCTCTTTGAGGAATTGATTCATTGATATACTTCAGATTCCCACTTGGGGAAATAAACGTTTAAGATTATAACTATTTCAACTCGATGAGTCTTATGGACTTATTGAACGAGTTGTTGTTGTTGTTGTTGTTATCTTTGATCATTATTTTTGATGTTGTTATTTATTTGATGGTATTGTCGAAACTGATATTATCAGTAGTGATATTATTATGACAGCGTTTCTATCATCGTATCACTGTTATTGCTCTGTTTATTGTTATCATTGATTGTAGTCTGAATAATGAATAATGGACTGAATATGTTCGTCCCTCTTTAGTGTTGAAGGAATAGTCGTCATTCTATACAAGCAAAGTAAATTGAATTATTGAGAAAAACACATAAAATATTGTAAAAGTAATATTAACAATAACAGTGAACAAATGAACAAAATATGATAAAGAGAAAGCATCGAACTGCAAAATATTGATCGACTTAATAGATCCTTGCTCTCATTAGACACCTGATGATTAAGTTAATCGATCGACAAATATTTTAGGTCTAGTCAAATTTCCAGTTACGGTTCGAGGATCGTCTCCTTTAATAAGCATATAATCTGGGATGCAAAAAGCTGAACATAGGTCAAGCTTGACATTAATAGAAGCCACTTGGAAAAAAACAGCAACAAACTAGAGTAATAACCGTGATCAGAGATAATTTTGCTTCAATGGTAACGACCCAGTTATTTTTCATTTCTCTGGAAAATCGCTAGTGCTTTTCGAGCGAGTTTCCTTATGCAGTCTCCGGAGTACGGTTTAGGCGAATGATTGAAAAATTCTTATTTAAAGTAACCATTTTCAGAGCTGTACTGAGTATATCACTCAAATTTTCAGTAAAACTCACCCAAAAATCGTTCAAGAAATAGGAGAGGTTTACTGTTAGGTTATGAGTAACAGGGGAAATGAATCGCCAGAAGCTCTAGAAAATGATCTAAACTGATTGCAAAAACTCTCTTCTTGAGTGTCACTTCTAAATCACGCAACCTAATATTAATTGTGCACTTTCACTTGACCAATCGAAGAAACAAACAAAAAATGGCACTTCAGAATGAATTATCAAGAAATGAAGAGTTGAAACGTTGCACATTCAGTTGTTGACAGCAAATGCCACGCACTGAAATAATTGTTAATAATTTTGTTGATTCAGAATCAAGTTTTTGTCCTAGCAGATGACGTCTTCGCACCAACATCCGCTAAACTTGTCGTGAGTGCTTTCTTAACTTTCTTTTTCAACGTCCTCTTCGGCGTAACTGCAGGCGTGGAAGCTGCTGAAGCCGAACTTGCATTAGACGACGGCACTGGAATCGGAACGTGTTTCAACTGAAAAAAATCAAAGTTATACATGATAAGAACAGATTCATTGACGCATTTTACCATGTGACGGGATCAATTAGAATGTTTCTGAGAGGATTAGAATGTTCCTTGAGTGATCGGAACATCAGTCAGTCGTATTCCAAGTGTTCTCACTTATGCTAATAACACTACGATTGCCTTTAGTTGGCATTGCTATCAAAAGTAAATCTTTGCATTACTTTTGATGCTTTTGATGAAGTTGATGAAATTTGTGTGATGTTACTCGCTTGCGATATGTCATTAGCGATATCGTTGAGTGTTTGACGTGATCCACCCTTTGCGGATCCAGTTTCGCTCTCACTTTGCGCATTTCGACCAGTACTCGATCTACTCAAACTACGTCTGACACGTTCCACCAATTTGGTACCTCAAATTTGCGATTGATTACATCGTTGATGTCTAAATCACTTTCGCTGTCAACTGACTGCGATATTCAATTTAATGTTGCTGTGGCATACGAGCAATTGGATAAGAATTGAAAACTTTCGCAGGTTTACCCATATTCTTCAGAGGATTTCGTCCGGAACGTGGCAACGTCGCGCCGTAAGGCGATTGGCTACCCATCAGCTCTTCGATTTCACTTAGTGATGTTTTCCGTCCGAGAACAGTTACAGCCATCGGCGATGGAGCGGCTGGAGTTAGCAGCTGAATGAATGAAATTTTCAATTATTGTTCAAGAAAGGATGTTTGACGATGCATGATGGATCATTGGCAAAGTGTTGTGAATCTGAATCAGCAAAGTGGACAAAACTCCTAGCTACGGACTAAAGGTTTAGTTGACAATCTATGTTTTCAGACAGGAGCGATGCAGGCAGACTCGTAATCAAACGATGAGTACAGAGATTCGTATTTCGAAATCATATACATTTTTGGCTGCAGCACCAATATTACGTCCGGTTTCGGTCGTTTCAACCGAACGTGATTTACGAATGCTGAACAGTGAGCGTTTTCCGCCGTTTTGTGGTTTAACGTTAGGCACTGTCGCATCTATGGAGTCGAATGCTTTCGCCATAAGACGCACCGATGGCTGTCCTCCACGAGCCAGCTCTTCGCGACGAATCTTGTAAAGGATATTCGTTCCTGCAACAGGAACATTCAGGCATTCGCTTTATTCAAATGGGTGCATCGTCTTAATGACATTTCATCACACTCCAGTTGCACTTCAATGCAGAGACAGCACACATGAAGGAGTGAAACGATAGTTGAGAAAAGAGCAACTTCTTAGCTTTGCTAGTGCGAGTTAAAGTACGCATACGCTTACGGAAATAATTTTTACGGTTGAGTTTCCTCGAACAATGAATTTTACTTTGAAAGAGCGAAAAAAAAGTTGGATGAATTGACTCATAGTACAAGTATAAAATGTGAAAATGAGTGCAAGTGAGTAGAAGTCGCATTCAGTGTAATTGAAACGCTTGAACAGGAAGAAGTGACTGATGAAAGGTTGTGAGGAAGAAAATATCGTGATATTAGAATAAATCAGGAAATGCAGAATTTGGTAAGAACGAAAGCATCTGCTTCAAATGATCGTATGCTTAAAAAGAGATGTTCGTTAAAAATGATGGCGAAATGATCGACAGATCAAAATTCTTCCCACCAACATTAATAATGGATTATGAAAGTTTGAGATGCTCATTGTCAGGTTTGCGTTCGCATATTGAAAAATAAATATGGAAATAAATTTGCGATGCTCGCTTTTTTAAGAACTGATGAAATATCGCTTGGCTACTTCCGTTTCCCCCTGAGTGCAGTGCATGTGACGTTTAGTTGCTTGATTTTCGTGCAGACGTGAGAATTTAGTCGACCAAAAAATTTTCACTGGTACGTTCAGGCGATTTAGTTGTGTTCATGGCAAGCGATTTTCATTCACGGCGATGGTATGTGACCATATTAGTGAATGAACTCGCAACGGCACACTTTTAATTCAGAAGATGCATTCAAAAGATTCTAGTGCCACACAGCAGCAGTGGTGTCAACACTCCATAACCGTTTATCGCTCGTCGAGAATGCTGGATGCCGATCATTCAGCATGTCTCGGGCGGTGGCAAATCACCTGTACTGCTTGTTCTTGAATGTAGTGGCTTCAGCATACCATCATCGTCGTCTGTGGTATCGCCTCCTTCCTCTGCTGCCAAATGCTGATCATAGGACGACGAACGCGAGATACTTTTCGGGATGTAATGCAGACGACCCTCCTTATCGTATTCCACTGACATCTCCTTATCTAAAAATTTTTCGCCCCATTCAGGTTCAAGATTTCTGGAAGGATGGTTACTTCATGTGACTACTTAATACCTTCACAATAATTGAAATCACACATCACGTTTGAACAACACCGATTTTATGCGAGCATTTGAAAACAAAAAGTTGTGCTGCTCTGAAATACTACTTTCAACTACATACTGTTACAAGGAATAATCACCGGTAATTGTAAATCATCTGATCTGCTCAATAATCCCTTCTGCAATATCACAATAATATGACTCATTGACGTTTTATCCTCACTTCATAATTTTCAGAATATTCAAGATTTGTGGATTGTCGAATACTCCATGACGTACAAAAGTCATATAAGAACATAGAGTTATTTTGGCTTGAGATATTGATCGTGCATAGGGCACAGTGTTAATTTTTAATTTTACGACATTGGAAGAAAATTTGAATCAGTGAAAAATAAACAAATAATGCCTGTTTGGATTGAAGATTTACTTATCATGAAGTTGGGCGGAGGATCCGGATAAGCTGCTATCTTCTTAACGGGCGATTGAGCACGAGCCGACACCTCGTTCCGACGGAATTCCCACGTTGAACTGTTCTCGATACCAGATGAGGTCGTTGTTATGATCGCTTTGTTCGTATTCCATCTATAATAACAACGCCATGGAGTATTGACGAGACAGATGTGGCATATAATCAAATTTGACAAATCTGATGATCAGATATTCAATCTCCTTTTCTGAGAAAATTTTATGGGAAATCTCATTTCCTTGTGACGCACCGAAGAGAATTTTAGCGTAAGCTAGCACAGATTTCCAAGATCACTGATTTATTTGTGAGTAGAATTGTAGAAAATGAGAAAAACGATGAATAAGTTATCAAACAAACTTCCGCGAAGCAGGAGGAAGAGTGTTGCAGGTGTGAGTATTGAAAATAGCTGATCTAGTCATGATATCGCAATTCCGATTCAGATCGTTTATGTTGTTACTTGTTGATGCCTGAGATGTGCACGCATCGATGTTATCGCTGCAATAAAAGTGATCAGGGATTTAGAGAGAGTAAGGAATCAGCAGGCACTGGCTATTTTTGAGTCAGTTTGTAAGAACGATTTAGTTCCAAATATTTGGGAGTTGATCTGATAGGTTTCGTCATACATTCCCATGGAAAGAGGGAGGGAGCATGATAAGTGGTCATTTGACCGATTAGAACGATTCCAAATGTCTCTAATGCGATAATTTCTGATTTTGATGATAAGAAATTGAGGATGTAACGAACGCGGTTGTGATGTCCTCATCCCTGATCGTTCTCATTTGTGAGAGTATGATTCGCAACATTTCTAGAATGTCTGGCTCATGTCTGGACGCCTTGTATGTCGGTTCAGAAACCTTTTGGAGCTGAAAGTATCGGATTCTGACGAATGGATGCGAGGCGTATATGAAGGAATTCTACTGAGCAAGTGGGTTTGAGAATATGTTCGTCATACGGAAAAAAAGGGAACAACAAATTTCGAAGATGTAGATCAAACTACCTGGTCTATCAATGAGCAGAGTTTGTACTTTCGCGTCAAGCGCTGAACCTCAGATCGATGGACCGTCTCTTGAAGTTTCTCAACCTCAGCTTCTAGGTTCTCCTTAACTCCACTCTGCATATCTCGAGCTTCGATCAGATTACGTTGACTTATTTCCAGAACTTTGATTTGTTCACGCAGCTGAAGAGGAAAAAATTATTTGCAACACAATTATCAAACTTTTCGCAACTGACTATGAGCATCCAATTTCTCGAACGGCATTCAACTCAATGTGAGCATGTTTTTCGTAGGCGGAATAAGGAAAGATCAGATGAAGTCTCTTTCTCAACTTCGGCAACGAAAACCTCTTTAATTTCTCTGCGTGATTCGTTTTGTTGCATGATTGATTCGTTGGTTAACTCCTTGATTCGGTTGTTCAACCTTCCCACTTCCTTCGTATAGAATTTTTGATATTCCACATACTGCTTCTGCACATTCTCTGCTGCCTTTATCGCAGTTTCGGTGAATTGCTGAAGATTCATTATCGTTTACAACTTCTTTGCATCAAGCAAAAGCGATTCAGCTAAAATATGTGAGCGGCAATGAACGTAAGCAATCTGAAAGCTAGTGTTCCAGCAAGCCAACAACCAAACTACGTCTACATACGTAGTTCTGCCCAAAAGCAACAGAATGAAAGGACAGCAGATAAAGGAACATTACGAAATTACACGCTGAGCTTGATAAAAAAGCACATTCCAATGCACGGAATACATGAAAAGTGACTTTCTCACCATTATTTCCAACAGATTTTCGAGAGGAACGTTTGAAAATCGCTCGAAAATCGATGCTGTGCATTCGGAAGGATAGGTTCGATTGAGAGAAGAGCTCAGAAAGGATGAAAGAGAAGAAGATGGGACAAAACAAGCAACCAGCAGACCGAGTATTTGGCATGCAGCTGGCGAACCTCAGGTTGTGACTCGTTCTCGGTGGAAGACTGCTTTATTTCAGGTGTGACGGGTCGTTGATTAGTGAAAATGTTGACTTGAGGTTGAGACTGCTGAACGGTGGTCATGTGTGAGCGTTGAACAGTCCATAGTGCCTTATCTGCGTCATGCGCATCTCGGGTCAGTTTCAATTCAGTGCTAATACGTTTCACTTCAGCTTCCAACAAAACAATTTGCTTGGCCTGTAAAAAGTGATCTCTCTGTTATTTCTACAAAGATGGTTTCTTGAGAAATGTTCCCATCTATTATGGAGCATGCAAAGGTCGATGCAGTTTCTAGAATGCACAATGGGTTCCTCTATGGACGGAGGTTCGTGGATAGTGTCGTTGAAATCAGAGATTAGCTATCGCATGAGCAAGTGCTGATGAGTGCGAATAAAACTGACCATATTAACAGATTTCTGCGATAAGTCCGTTTGTCGTTTCGTATCTTTCTCCATTCGTTGATGTTCTTCGGCCACCTTCCTTTCGAATGTGCACAACTGCTCACGATTGTAATCTCGTTCTCGTCTTGCTTGCACTAGCTGAAGTTCAGTTCTTCATGCAAATCAGCTCGGTTGTTTTGCTTCAATAAAGATGCTAGATGACCATTACTGATCGCGATAATTAACTTTGAAAGTGCCTCAAAATCATCATTAATTTGATCTAACAGTGAGAATTTGATAACGACAACAGATGCAATCATTGATCAAGTATAAAACTAATTAAACACAAATGAAATGTGAACCTGGGAATGTAGCGATTTGTTTGTTTCTTCCATGATTTTCATTCGACTCTCGAATTTCTGCTGCAGAGCATCAAATTCGACATGCCGAATCTGAAACAGCATCTAACTAAAATCGTTTCAAGCCGGAATGTTCAAATGAAATGCTAAGAATGAAAATTTAATAAGTTGATTTGAATTTTATTGTTCAAACCAGACCTGAAATAAAAATTGAATAGAAGTGTCAATAGAAGAAAGACCTTTTGGTCAGTTCGAACTTTATGTTGTAAATTGTCCTTCTCTCTTGTCCAGGTCTGTTGCGATTTCGACAGCTCTGATTGTAGTTCCTCATTTTGCAGCTTCAGATTTCCCAATTCAATCGCTTGATCCGTGTTCTGAATCATAAACGGTCCACGTTGGATTTATAGCAGCTGTCGCACAAATTACATTAAACGAAGATTATTATGAAGAAGATTCAAACGGAACTGGAGTAATATCCCATTGGCCAGGTGCAACTAACCGTTTTCTCAAGGCGAGCGATTTCGCTACGCAGATCCGCAACACTCGAACTCGTACTATCGTTTTTCTTCAATTCTGGTGATACCTTGACGGGTATTGTCGCATAAATTGGTTCTGAAATATGGCAATCGTTCGAGTTGGCGAGATAACAGTGAAGAATAATGCTTAATTATAAAAAGAATCACTGCAAAAATTTCCACCGTAATAAATTACGAGAGTTCAAACAGCATTCGTTTTTGAACTTGAAAAAGACTCACCATCTCTTGCGTTCAGCATGCTTCCAGTTTTCAGTTTGTCTCGTAGATTTGAATTTTCGCTTTCAAGCCTTTCTTTCTCGTCATTCCAAACTTTCTCCTTGTTTGAGTGATCCGTTCGGAGTTTTTCTGCAAAACAGAAACTTAAGGATTTTCTGAAACAATCATTTATCAATTGCCACGTTCATTCTATGAAACAATCAAAGTAAGCAATTGATGAAAACATTCAACACTGATCTCCGTAAATGTTACATATGATTATATAGTCATGACTGCAGCGATTCAGATGTCACCTTATTCGGCCGCAATCTGTACTCCTCAACAAACGAGAAGTTGAATCGAACTACAGAGGATGTGAAAAAGCTGATTTTACAATCAGCCAAAGTGTTTTCTCGTACCTAAATCGATAGTGGCATCATCGGATTTCTTCTTCAATGCAGCCATATCAGTTTTTGACTTCGCACGTTCCTGGGCGAATTTCTCACGTTCTTTATCGTATAACGATTCCAACTTCTTGTACTTGATTTCGTATTCCCTTGCAGATTTATGATCTGCTTCAATTTCCTGGAATCTCTCAAGGTGAATGACTGATTGGCCATAGGAATGACAACATTACTTGCATCATATAGCAGTGTATCATATGCTATCATTGAAATGTGTCAATGGTAAGTATCGGATGTGAAATATGGTCTGAAAACTTGGAATTGAACAGTCTGCGGTATTATATTCCACTGTGTTGGGTAAGCAACTGATCTTGATGGAATATAATTAGTTTCAAGGAGCAATCAGGTGGTACCTGAATTTCTTTCTTGAGTTTTTGCAATTCCACTTTCAATCGTTCACATTTCTCGTCACGCTCCTCCAACATGCGTGCCTTTTCGGCAAGACCAACAGACTTCGACTCGATCATCTGTTTCTGTTCATCCACACATTTTTCAGCATTTGTCAGTTTGGTGGTGAGATTTTTGATCTAGAATGAACACGTATCAATCGCAGTTCTGTTGCAGTCAATGCTGCATTTATCGCTTTTGTCAACTATACGCTAGAAGAGAATGTTCACTTTCGATAACACCTGTAGGTGACCTCGGAACACCTTCAAATAGCTCAGTGAATATTTAGTTATAACCTCTAGTTCGAAGCTTTGACGTTGCTTCTCGATCTCAACTGTCCATCGATCCTCGGTTTGCAGCACCTGATTCGTGAGATCCTTAAATGAGCAAACCTAGTCATAACTTGTTTGAGCCAGCAACGCGTAGGGAGTTCAATATAGCCGAAGCAACGGTAATGAATAAACGCACCTTATTCTTTTTCTTATAGAAGATGATTTCATCGCGCTGCGATTCAATGAACGCTTCGTTCTCTTTGCATTTATCACACTCGACGAGTTCAGTCTTCTTATGTGAATCTTTCATTGGCGATTTGCGAATGAGATTCGGATTATTCAACTAAAAGTTCGACTCTAAAGGAATTTGTCAAACAATCGTTGTTGATCGTCGATCGAGTTATACTGTTTTAGGCAGATATGAATGGATGTAGCGAAACGAATGAGAAGGAAGTGAAAGATTCAGTGATATTGTTTTGACCTTGTGTGCTTCAAGCAGTTGATGGACGTTGTTCAACTCATTGATAACACTCGCAAGTTCAGCGATGATTGTGACACTGTTATCTTTGGACAGTGATCGACGCCGTTCATCCTGAACTCTTGTGGTAGATTGAAATCAGAAGGTGAAAGATATGAAGCATTCAGAATCATTCGAATTCTATTAGCACCGTTTGAGGAACAGTAAAATAAATACAGTCACATTAAATGATATGTAATGTTGTGGAAAACAGATGTGATAAGGTGATAGATATGCTGAATTCGGATAACATGCGGAAATTTGAACATAGAAGAGCGAACTAACTTTTTGTGCATGGTCAATTTTTTCGATCTGTTTACAAATTCGATTTGTTTGCGTTTCGACCGAAGCCAGTACCTCACAGCATTGCTCAATCTTTAAGAACACAAGAACAGTGGAAATGAGAATCACTACAGCAATGAATTTCACGTGTTAGTCTAATAATTTGCGATAGAGAGGGAATGGTACGTGAGTGAAACTGATGGTAGGGAATATATGGAATCAGGCAAGATTTAGTAAAGTCTATTCATTAACGTCATATCACCAGACTCACATATTCAGTTCACGCTAAAATAATCAAAACATCATAGAAACTGAAGGTTTCTGTTCAAGAGAGTTGGTGACAAGTGGACGATGAAGCTGGGTCAAATACCAATATCCAAGATCAACAATGATCCGAACGGATCGAACGTATAAAGCGATCGATTACGCCTCCTCACCTCATCTGTGGTTGCCGTTCCGCCTTGAACTTCAACAAGCGTTGCTTTTGTCCTGCACTCACTTAACTCCCTCTCCAATTGCTCACATTTCTCTTTTAATGCCTCCTGAAATGCCTTTCCTTCTGTGTGTAACTTCATGAGGAAATAGAGTGATTCGTCAGGAATGCAATCAATATTGCAAACGTCTCCTTGCTATAAAGCAGATTCGCCTAAAGGGTTAGAGAATTGTAAACGTCTGATGACTGTTCTCTACTAATATTATCAGTTCAAAACGATCACATAATTGCAGTCGAAAGCATAGCTGTTCAATAGCATTATTTCATTTTCCTGCTGAGATTTTCAACTGGGTGAATTCATTCATGAAATCATGCGATTTTCATGAAGGCGTCGACATTAGATCGCAAGCAGAAAAATAGTTGCACAAGCATCTATAGATCATTACCGCGTATGCAGCATCATCCGTGCCTTCTTTAGTGACCTTACGATGGATGCTATCATAGCGATCGTTCGCAAGTGCCAACTGATTATTCAACACATCCACCTGAAACAAGTCCATCGTCACTATGAGTCGTCTACAAGTTCGAGGAACGTAAACGGGAGTTCCCTCAGAGGAAAGCTGTCAAAAACATCGGAATGCACCTTATGGCGTTAGATATTTCAAGCAATCAAACCAATAAAATGTTGTCGTACCTTAGATGTCATAGCGATCAACTTTTGATCATTCGATAAAAGTAAAAGATTTTTCAACTCATTCAATTCATTCTCGATTAGCTTTGAGCGTTCTTTTTCGATCCTTAATTCTGTATGCACTGAAAACAGAAAACGTTTGTTCATTGATCTGCAAATGGAACCTTCAAAGTGTTCAAACAATTTTCGGAACAGGTTTCAATTTAAATTGACCTGATTCATCATCAGATGCTGATGAGAGCGTTTCAGCTTGACGTTTCAATTGTACGGTCAGTTCCATATTTTTGCGTTCCAACTCTGAGATCGTAGCCATCAATTTGCCAGTATCACGTTGCATTTCGGGTGCAGCATCAGAACTTAAAGCCTGAAAAAACCTCATCTTTTCAATGATTCGCCCATTGATCGCCAAATAAGATTGAACGCTTTCAGCAGTAGCTTCACAAAAATTGCTAACAGCTTTTGGTCCAAGTGTACAAGGGAATTTCAGTGATTAGAAAATGAGTAACCTTATTTCCACCAGCATCTTGTACTCCTTCGTGGAAGTTTTTCTTTGAATCCATCTCCATTTCCAAAATTCTGCAAAGTCGATTCCGTCTAGAAAATTCAATGGGGAAATTTGAAACATTCAAATACTCGGATAAAGAATGAACAGAGAACACGAAAGATTACTTTTTTGCCAAATGGACATTCTTTTTTTCGAGGCGATCTACTTTTGTGGACAGGTGCTCTACTTCGTGCTCGGCTAGTTCCAACTGAATCTGTGCGTGTCCTTCGCTGAAATCATTCACCTTGCAGAATACTATACGACATTAGGAAGTGAATGGAAGTTGCAACGAAAATCGAGATAGGACATCAGCGTTTAGGACATCAGTGACACACTTAGCATTCCTTGAAGAAACAGAAATTGTGCTCAAGGGGTGAGTAGTGCATCAAACGAACGAACAACATGAATGTGCGTACTTCTGAATCCACTGACCTGACAGAGCGTACCATTGGCGGTCGTTTATTGGTGCTATAGCGCGTCAATTTCCTCACCAATTCTTCGTTCTCATTCTCAACATCCTTAATCAAAAATTCAAAAAAAGAAGATTGAACTGATCAACAAATTAGCGAGTAGTTTCATTGCATATAACAGATCATTTGCATTGAACTATTGCAATCAAGGTGAGCATATGCTTTATGGGATATTCGGAATGATCTGAAACTTTGAGTCAGAGATTATTTGCTTGTGAATTGCAGCTGGTCAATGAAGATACATTCTGACAGCAACATACATGCGAATTCCCCTCATTCAGTGAAATTTCCACTCGTTATGTCTTCCGACATTCAGCTATCACGTAGTTCCCTCCAGGAACGTCTCTAGCCTATGGGATGAAGCCTACAGCAAATGGTGATACCATGCTGATCATTTGCCACGACGTATTGATCAGCATGCTGTCACGCTTGGCTATGAGCTTGAGTGCATTGGTTTACTTGTTTCACTAGTATCAATATTTAAACATCTTATTGATTTCAATATTTGCTCGGTGCAAATAGCCACCTGTAGCCTTAGTTGTGTTCGCTTCAGATCCTCTTCAGCAAACTTCAGTTGATCCCTGAGATCCGCTTCTCGTTCAAGGATATCTCGCATCTCTTTGCCAAGACTTGCATCATTGAGTGGCAATGAGAGTTCGGCACTTAGTCGTTTCTGAAGGTGAGCACAGAAAGTTCAAACAAAAACAACATTTATTCACACTGAATTCCCAACTGGGAACTAACTGTAAAAAAGATATTTTCCGAAACGTTCATATGGAGAATTGTACAATGCAACAACATACGTACGTGAGCAGTTTGCATTTGTAGTGTGTGCATGGTCTAAAAACTTTATATTTGCACGAAGGATTGATTATATTTTCACAAGAGAGCTTTTTGTTGTGAATTTGAAAAAATTATTCACTCTTTCACTCATATCGACATCAACGATAATGCGTGGATTTATATGAAATATTGATCATGAAACGATAAAAACATCTAATAAGTGCAACTGCGTTCAAAACTAACTGCTTGCTGTTCAGCTTTATTTCTTGCCTCTCTCCATTTTGTTTGAGTTTGAAGTTCACGACATTTCTCTTTCAAATAGAACACTTCATCCTTAAAATTGTTGCTAATGAATTTCAGCTGAAAACATACTAAACTATAAACAATAGACACATTCGAAATGTGGCCACTTTTTAAGTTCATTATTACGTGAATCGTGTATTTCCCTTTCTCTGCTGAACGAAGATTAAAAAGTTGGAGTGAGTGACTGACAAATGTGAAAATTAGATATGCTCAATTTAGAATGACTGATTTGATTTCGATCACATCTTTCGAACGTAACGCTTACCTCAAGTTTGTAGCGTTTTTCCTCAGCACCCTCGAGTTCATTGTGTAATCTGACGGATACTTCTTTCGCTATGCGCAGCTCAGATTCGAGTTCTCTGACACGGATCGGATCGGTCGGTTTCGTCGATCCTCCATCAGTGGGATCTTCTTCACCGGCCGATACTTGCAAAAGATCCTGCAAGACAAACGAAACAAATGTTTCGTCCTCTTTAGGCGAGATGAATGGAAGTTCACTTGTCAATTTCACGAAAGTCTAGTGACTGGTTGGTTTAGATTAAGTTTTGTTCGATTTAAATAACTGCCTTGAACTCGATGGGAACTAATTTCAATATGGTGATATCAAGGAAGGATGAATGTGATAACGATGAGGCGTAAAGTCGTAATGAGTTGATCAAATGTAATGGGTGATCAAATAAATGAAAATGTTAATTGCTTATGTGTTGCCGAAGAAGATCGAGTGCTACAAGGAAGTAGCAATATTTTAGCGATGAATGCAGTCGAGTGACTCACATTAACTTTCGCTTCAAGGTGCTGCTTTTCGGTTTCGAGCTGATCGCGTATGCGTTCAGATTTTCGTAATTTGAACTGTAGAATACGGCAGTTTTTGGCGTTCTGTTCCAGTTCTCGTTGCAGTTCCCGAAACTCTTCAATTTCTTCTTCTCGATATTGATCCTGAATCGAACAGTGATCAGGTACATGAGTTGCGATAAGTATGAGTGATAATAACAATTCATTGAGTGCATGGATACTGTCGATATGCGAAGGAGAAACATGAATGAACATCTTTAAAAATGTACAGCCTGGCCTGAGGATCACTATAGAATCACCTGCATTTCCTCGATTTCTTGTTGAAGATCCTTGACATCTGCTTTCAGAGCTTCATTTTCTTCCATTAATTCTTCGCACAATGACTCGGCAGCTTTCAATTTTTCCGTTACTCTACTCACTTCAGAGCCGTCCTGAAATCAATCACTTACTTGTTTTACCACTGTATTTTAAGAATTCATCATGAGCGAGTTTAATCTTCATGAATGTTCAGCTCATTGTTAGCGTGCAATACTTTTAAATGCAACTCTAAAAGGATGCTAGGCGATTTCTCATCGAAACAATAGATCACTTGGGGCAAGGCATTAATTACTCACATTCTTACTTTCACACGATCGTTGTGAAGCAAATTTTATTGTTCGAATGTTTCAATGATTATTTCTGCATTTAATGGATTCACTGAAGAATGCAATCGAATTACCTGAACTGCATGAAGTTCACACTTCAGAACGGTGTTCTCATCACGATAATCCTGAATGCAATTTTCAGCTTCCGAAAGCCTTTCTTCTAATAGCTCTATTAAACTTTCCTCACCGTCATTGTCCAATTTTTTCCTTCGAAAGCATGCTATTAGAACACTGATAAGATGCATTTCTTAGGGGTTTCACTATTTAAAGAAAGTCTATAAGATCATATTGATCAGGCAAATGCACCATGAGATAAAGAAATTGTTTTGAAACTGTGTTGAAATCCTCAAGCACGTCACATTATCATACTGATAGCGAAGTAAAAACGAATTGTTTACTTGCACTCACTCGGACACTTAACATTTGCATCATTCTTTTGATGTTTTATGAAGTTGCGCATTGACAAACAACAACAATTTGGTTGTCGTTGATCTGTTTGCGTGCAACTAGTGTTTAGGGGTGAAACAAATTGTGAATGGAGAATCAATCACCTTCTCGCATTCCAATTTTCCTTTTCCTGCTTCAACTTTGAAACTTCTTCTTTCAAATGTGCGATTTCTTCCTTCATCAGTGACGCATCCGTCTGCAAAATGCGTTCGATGAAATCGCACGCAAATAGTTTTTCCGTTTCAAAAAAAAGTTTCAAAACAATGTCTTTGATGACGACGACGACTGATAATCACTTAATTCAAATGAACTCATAGCAGAACAAACAAACAAGTATACACTTGGAACGCACTCATGTAAAGAGAAATAACAAGGTTTTTTCCCAAGCAATAGAAATAAATTTTCATCATGAAGACGATGACAATTAAATGAGCAACCAGTAAATTTCGCATAAACCACATAACATCGATATTTTACCACTCACTGTCAGTCGTTTTTTTTGTATGTTGAGAAATTTATGTGAAAACGACGGAAATTGGAAAACGACTGTAGATTTCTCACCAAATCAGGTTCAGTGGGAGTGATCGCTCGTTCGTCATCTTCAATACTCTCCGATAATGCTGTGATCATACTACGTGAATCCTGATTCGACGTGATACTCTCCAATGATTTTGCACTCGAAAGACCCTTCGAATTTGCGGATTTGTAGGATGTACACGACGTGGTATCGTCGTCATTGCTAGCTGCAGCATTCACAATCAATAAATCACTTTGTCTTGTTCAACAACCCAATTCATATTTCATTTGCTGAATCGTTGCACAACAATAAAATAGAAATTGTTCGTGCTACTGCAAGGATATAATGAATACATTCAGAATTGTGAAAAAGATTTGTTAAGGATGATATATACTCAGCGAATGCTCATTTTGATCAGCACTTTTTTTCGGCACTGATTGTGAGGGGGATTCAAGTTGAATTAAAGCAGTGCTCGTAAGACTGGAATATCCTGCTCTCAGTTCCGATCATAATGAAGTATTCGTTTAACGACTGAACAACGTTTTTTTGCTTTGAAAATTTCGAATTTGTACGCTCTCAAATTCAGATTCACACAGCAGAAAAATGAAACATGAATGGAATGAGCGCAGCGAAACGATTCTATTCAACGAAACAAATTCACGACAAGTTTTTTGTTTATCATCACAACCTTCGGCAACGTGTTCTGGACCGCCGTTATCTTGTCCTGTCGACATTTTGTCACGCCATGATCTTCGTTTCTCTCGATTACGATCTCTGGCCGCTGAAAATATTTCACGTTGATCGAATATCACCATTAATCATAACTTATCAGTGAAACATGATTTTTGCCTGCACACATCAAATACCGCAGCTACTGAACTGCTCAAAGCAGAACAACTCTTAGCGTACACTATGAACCGATACGGTGACAGCTTCTTTGATCAGCTGTGATCCGTTATTCAGGAAACATCCAGAGTAACTAGCTCATCGAGGACAAACCACCCGATGAGCGTGATAATGAAACTGAATGAGTCAAAAGCATCATCGACAATCAAGTGCAACAAGTGAAGCAGCCAGCATCACATCTCAATTCAGTGATGCAATTGAAGAACGCGTTGGATTATGCACTAATTAATTGAATCAATCCACTTGCTGTTTACTTATTCCATGCGACATTGCTGAAGCATTCAATTCGACTAATTCAAATGCATCTTTGCTGACGATGACGCCATCGCGCATTGAAAAGCTCACAGGAAATGACGAAAGCGTATGGAAAGAGTCAATCGTGATTGTTGTTGCGCAGAAAATTAGTTGGATTTGAATCGTTTCATTTGTGTGAACAGAACTGAACGACATCAGGAATGCTGCGAAAACAAACGAAAACATTGAAATGGATCAATGAATTTGGAATATGAAAGATTTTCGGTTGAAAAATGTTGATGTTTCTTTCCCTTCGCTTCATTGAGATAAAGCGA
This sequence comes from Anisakis pegreffii, assembly GCA_035041965.1. Lineage (NCBI taxonomy): Eukaryota > Metazoa > Nematoda > Chromadorea > Rhabditida > Anisakidae > Anisakis > Anisakis pegreffii. The sequence goes on along the minus strand of JAPYMA010000207.1, from coordinate 322,306 downwards.
TTAAATGTAGAGCTTTGAGCTGGAAAAATCAGCAAGGTAATTGAAACAAGAGCGAGACGATTTTTGGCTATTGTCAATTGCTCTTTTCCACTATATACCATCGAAACCAAATTGGTTTTTTGCGGGCAAAGGGAAGCAAATAGAGAAAATGCAATGGCGGTGGTTCCAAAGGTGGAAAAGTTGAAAATGAGACAAAGTTTGGAACTCGGAACAAACGAGAGTCTAAATCCAGTGAGTGCGAACGCTCTTAAGGTATGATCAGTGGTAATTTTACGAGAGTTGTGCATCACTGAGCAACAGCATAAGATTGGCCAAAAGACAGCTATGATTAAAGTGATATTCGATAGTTTAACGCGTAATCGATTACCTTTCGGTGATGCAAACGTATGCAACATTTGGTTCAACGATGACAAAATCCGATGTTTGATGTTTTAGGTGGCAAATGAAGCGAATACTCTAACTCATTGATATTCAGAAGGAGTATCATCTTGTTAGGGCGTTTTGAATGGATTGCAAAACATTCGCAGCATGCTGGGAAAGATTTGGAAACTTACAATTTGAACTGATGGAGGAGGTAGGACTTGATGGATCAGTGGATGGCTGCTTTGTCTCCGTTTCATCGTGCTTCGATCTCAGGCGGAAGCATTTCTTGCAACGATCTCTCAGATAGGTTTGTGGTTCAAAACCGGAGCACGATGCCTCCGACATCACTGAAACAACACAAAACTAGAAAAGCCGATTGAATTGTCGTGACGTTAAGTGCTTCAATTCGGATGAATGTTCATTGCATTGAATCGTTGCTTGAATGAATGTGATGAGCCGAGTTGATCGACCAAGAAAATGTCAGATCAATACACATCGCAAAAATTATAAATCGATCGAGTAATGATGAAAAGTTGAGATCTCCTCAGAAAGAAGTTGATAGTTGATTGATAATATTCAATGATATCACTGGATTAGGTAACATCTTATGAGAGTATAATATTTATTAATGAAATCATCAAGCGGACGACCGTTCAATTCAACAATTTGTTACATTCTAGACAAAAATTACACTCTTGAAAAATCGGATCAGTGCTTAAGAGACGGAAATAAAGTGGAGTGTTTCGCTTTCGCAATCTTCAGAAAGAAGAAGTGAACAAACGAGAAATCATGTTGGACAATGAAAGTGAGTGTTAGTAAATAAAACTTTTATCAGTGAGTGGAAATTCGGTTTGATGTCGACTGAACGGAACAGTTCTGAACAATAGCAAATATTTGAGGAAACATTATCGATGTTTAGAGGCAGTCTGGAGAGAGCGACTGCTGAAGGACCAGATTGAGTGCTTGCAAGAATCTGAGTGTATTTAACAGAGAATGGTTTGGCATTTCAATCTGACGATGGATTCTCGATAGGCGTTCAAGGGTATGAACTGCCAGTTGGATTGGAAATTAAAATAGACGTGGTTCGGTTTAGCTGTGTGTAGCTGATGTGTAATGATTGCGCAAAATGAAATCACGCTGCTGACTGCTGAATGATACCGATGAAATGAAGCGACAAAAAACATATTGGAATTTTTTGAGACGTTCATATGTCATGTAATATTTTATTAGCTGCACAGTAGGTACGTATCTCAGTTGCAGTCACAATTGAGCAAAAAAAAACTCGCCCTCTGCTACCATTTGATTGATCACAAATTCATTCAGCATAAACTCACATTTAAATCGCATTCATCCACTTGAACTAATCTGAGCTTAGCGCTATTATACGGAAACATTCAACACTGACAGCACTTGATTTCATTGCGTTCAGTCGGTTTGTTGAGAAATTATTTATGTATTTTTTATTGCCAATTTCAACGCCCTCCTCCCCCGCCTCAACTTGATTTCATTCGTTGATTCTTTTATGTCCTCTTTACGATATTCTTTTCTCGTTCGCTCGATAAAATGCAACCGAAAGGTCCATGTATGCTGGATTGTTAAGGATTTTTTTCGGGTATTAGATAGCGATGATGAAGCAATGATCAAATCTGTAGAGATTCGTTGTCAAATGGAAAGTTTTCTTTTATGTAAATTCACGTCAGTCAAAAAATCTTCCAACAGAACGGAATTGCTAACTAAAGGAACTAACAGTTTCAAGTTTAACAGCAAAAGTTGAGAAACGAATTCTTAGAGAACTCGTGCATGACACTCACTGTAGACATTGCATTGGTAAGATAATGTGAACTGATTCACTGAAAGGTCAGAAAGAGGAGTGCAGTCTTATCGCATTCTGAATATCAATAAGGTTTGCGAAATGGATGATACAGATAGAGTGATGTTGAAATCACCTCTCATGCACTTTAGCTATCGGTGGCTCAGCAAAATCGAATATTGTTTCGGGTGTTCATGGAACGTTTAATTAGATCGCTATGGAATTTCGTCACAAGGATTGACGTGTGACATTTGTTTATTATCGTGCAATTGTTTATGGAGGTCTTCAATACAAAGTTCTGCAATGACCAATAACACTCGAGCATTCACGTAATCCTCTCTGAACAGCAGTAAACAATCTGAGCAATTCGTTCCCCTCAGTGTGAACTATGACGATTAATATCGCAATAACGTCATCAAATAATAACAATGCATCACGTTTATTAACGGTTGAGCCAATTTGTTTCGATTGTTTCAGCAACTGTTATTATTTTCTTTCGAAGAACATATTCAACTAGAAACACTTGAATTCTCTGTTGACTCGAGTCATGATATGACTACAACTGATGACGAGAAAATAAAATGGCGCACGCATGGCGATTTGTTAATTGCATGTGCTCTAAACAGACTTGAGATTTATTCATGAAGACTTTTTTCCGGCGAGTAAAGGAGGTCGAGCAAGCAGCTTTTTCATTCGATCGCATTCGCTCATGGGATGAGTCCATCGAGAACATTCCAGAAGCAATTCATGAATAAAGATTGCATTTTTCAATTTCAATTGTGAGTTATTCTGATATCATTAGTTCAAAAATCAGAGCAAAATGTCCGAATCCAACAACAAGCTCGCTGGCGGTATGCAGAACGATATGAGTTATGGAATGAAACTTATAATTAGACGGGTATAAGTTACATGAAAATTTTATACAATAGGCAGTTCACTGTATGAAAATGAATTATTCATTAAAAGAGCATTCTGGGTTTGTTGGTGAGTTGTGAGATGTCGGGTATGGATTGTCGGATATGATGCATTCGTTCAGATTTCAACTGTGAAATGTAATTGAAATAAATTGCCGGATATGAATTCGAACACTCCTAAAGTGGTCATCAACAATGGGTATGATGTCACCTGGAGACGAAACGTTTCGAAGACATACGTCACCTTTCTTCTTGGAAGATTTACATTTTCGATCGGTGATTAGCAGCTGCACCGCGGCCATCCGTCAAAAACATCATTGCCTATTGCCAGCAGAACTAGATAATCACGGCCGACTGCTTTCCCATTATGATTTATTTTATCATGGTCATTCGAATGGATAAATGAACGAGTCCATGAACAAATGACACATTCGAATGATCAAATAACACATCATTCGAACTGCTGCTTCTCGAGTGGCAGCAAAAAACGAAATATTTAGCTTATCGGACATTCAGCATGAACGATGTAATTCAAAAATGCGTTTAGGTAACGTCATTTAATCGTTGCAACGTTTGCGAATGTCACTTTTATTTATCACATTAAAATGATGTAATCGCAAGTGAAACGAGACGTGGGTCGGTGGCATTTTACGTTTGAATGAACACTGAGTCAATCCGACTCATTCAACTGATTTGTTTCCTTTCATTATTGAGTTATAATCGTTCATTATTGAGTTTATCATTATTCATTTAACAACGCCTGACATAATCGCGAAACGCATTCGTCATTACTCGTTCGGCGTTTAGGAGCTGCGGAAACTACGAACAGATATCTTTTCTGACGATGCATTTCCCAAAGAGAATTCATACGAATCATCAGATCGTAAGAGGGTCACTTGCGAAAACGCTGATCGAAATGTTGAGCAGTAAAATTGATGGTGCTAATGATTAACGGTAAGATGTCTGGCATAAACGATAAATGCAAAATTAGAAACCACAATGGCTCGGACTTAATAAATCTACTGGATTAATTGCGGGAATATGGGAATCTGATGGTGGCTGAGAATTAGAGGAGATATTTTGAAAGAAATTACTAGGCAATTCATTGTCAGAAATCAAATGCAAAGCAGACGTCTGCCATGAAAATTCACACACCACGGGCTAGTAAAAATACTAAAATCAACATTCAACAGGGAACGATTCCAGATGGAGTCCATGCGCACGGATGTTTTAACCGGCCATTAGATATCAAAGAAAACCTAACGAGATATATGCGTATTGAAGCATCTCATTTCAAACGATCATATGCACATGAAAGTGCTCATTCTGATACAATCTATCGCGAATATCCTGGAAGCCATTCAAGTGAATTTGATGGGGTGAAGAGGAAGCTCACATGAGTGATTCGACGTGAGTGATTTATTCCGTTGTGCCAGATTTCGAAGCATTTAAAAAAGTAGAGTTGATGCATTTGATCATAATCGATCACTGTTGCAAAAAGCATCTCTCAAAGGTACTTGGCCTATATGCGAGCGATAAAATTTCAATTAAACGAACGAACATTCGAGTTCATCGTTTCCATCATCATCATATTCATCATAAAATGCAACAACTCTTATTGAATATTAAACTATTGAATGCATTTTAAATGAGGTTTAATGCCGCCGCACACTTCTCAGAGTTACATCCACAATACCTCACATAAGCAACCATACTTAACGGTTCCAATCACTTTCTTGAAATTGTCTCATTCATACACTGGATGCTATAATGCAACACTCGATGATCGATGGAAGGGGTATTTGCTTAAAAACTTGGATGATGGAATAGTCACCTATAGCTGACGCTAACTTCGAACCAAGTTCGTCCGACGTTGCACTCATTCACTGCAATGAAGAAGCACCTAACTTTTGAATAATTAAGACGTGTCGTGGTACCGACAGAAATTAAGATGACGCGGTATAGGATACAGACAGAAACGAAACAATAATTATCAAATGAGATGATTACTTCAGCTATGATAATAAGAGAGGATTAATGGAGTGTTAATGAAGGTTGTGCTGAGGCGACTGGTCGAACGAAACCGTTCAAAGAGTTCAATTAGCAGAAAAAGAACTGAAATTTTCAAAGAATAAGAGAAAAGCTCGTTCATTTGACTGAGTTATTGATCTGACCTCATCAAAAAATGAACCAGTTCTAAAATCTGGAAATTGGACCAAATGAAAATGTTTAAAGATAATGGTGGCACGAGACATATCCGTAGTGAGCGCGTAGTTTATGCTTATGTCGAACGGGCAGACATTATTGAATAGGTGGACGGATGAATAATTAAATTGAAAGTTCGTTGGTTGTTGGCCGCGTTGCTGTTGTTGGTGCCGTTGTTATTGTTAGTGATGTTTTAAGAAGGTGGTATTTGTGGTGTAAGATCTGAGCTGCAGGCTGCTCGAAGAGCAACACACGATGAAATCACGAATAAGAGAGGAATAAACGAGAAGAAGCACAGACTAGTGTCTTCACTTCTTCTCAATCAGATATAAGAAGTAAGTTGAGGATAAAAGAGCACATCTCATCCATATCTTTGCCGTCCTCATAATTCCGATTATCTGTAACCACAAGAGAGGGTTTACTTGCTGTACATAACTCTAGCTTTGAGTGAAGCTTAAAATAAAGGTGAACTTCACTCTAACTGATGCTCTCGAGCGTATTTGATTGTTATAATGCAAAAGTAACACTGACATGAGTTATGGCACACGTGATTTGTTGTATTGTACTTGTGTCAGTCTTATTAATCTCATCCTGTATCTCTCACTACTTACATCGGATACACTGAACAGTCTCAGTCAGAGCCTAATTCGTTAGACTGCAAAGATATCTGAGGGCAACAGTTACACATCTCTAGTACAGACGGATATTGAAACATCGAATAGATAGTGCCTTCACCCCTCATCCATTCGTCGCATCGTAATCAGTTAGGTTCAGTTCCATATCCACTGTCTCAGTTAAGCGTTAATGCGGATTGATCCGAACAGATTACGATGATATATTGTCTTCTGTTCAACGCTGAAATGTTTATGTGCTGTGCACTTGCTTGCTCGGAACTCGTCTACTGCTCTGACCATTCATTCAATTATCTTGCATTTTTCAGTGTTCACACTATCAGTGCACGTCGTCCAACAACGATAACAAAGTACTAAATCTGCACAGCTGGAATCGCATTGTACTAAATCTGCAGAGCTGCAATCGTATTGCGAGCATATCGCACTGATACTCAGCACACTGTTGAACGTCTAATATTGGGAACTGAAATTTCAATCATGCATTGACTCACTGTCAGATATTTTCATGCAAGTTGTTACAGTGCAATTCAGTCATTGCAGTGAGACCATTTTTTCAGTGAGGAAGTTTTGTGAATTTTGTTTGTTTGCATGCTCTCGCATAATCGAAAATTTACAGTTAGCATCGATTATCAATGATATACGATCCATCGATTATCGTCAGTCAATTGACTGCCTATTAAGTTGCTGATCTTATTCTCAACTTGACAAGAACCAACAAGATACGATAGAAATTCTAGAATCGACGTTTGATAAGACTAGTGCGTAACGCAGAGCAGAATTTTAAGAGCGAACTTATCTGACAGATTATCAACTCATTTGATCTGCTAAAATTTTCTGCAATTACATTACAACGGATTCAGTATTTATCATTCCACATTCATTACTATTTGGCTGCATCATTTACCTCAGAATTGTTGTAATCCAACAAAACTAATTGCTCGAAAAAATTTGCGAAAAGAATTTATGATGTCTTCGATGATTGCCGTCAAAAATGCAGAATCATCACCCAACCAGCACAATGGATTTATTCGTGAAAGATTTCGTAAGAATTGTCACGTAAGAAAGTAAAAGTAATAGCAATCATCGACGACGACGAGGAGTGGCGATCGAAGCATAACATCAGAACGAGCAAAATGTCAATGCGCTAAAGAACATTCGTTATTGCTCGCATAAATTATCAGACCTTACCTCGATCGACTATCGTGTTAAGTCTACAAAACGAAGATGGCCAACTTCGACAAAAATGTCCCTGAATTATTGGATACGATTCCTTGCAATCATCGAAATACAAAATTAGATGAAGTGAACATTTGAAAAGATTCAACTTTTCTTGTATCAAACTAAAGTCAGTGAGAATGATCGAAATGATACGATAGAATAAAAGTTTGTTTTATGATAACTTATAAGTTATGCGAATAAAATACATGTTCAATTTTACATCTCATTAGTCGTTCCAGATTGCATCCAACAGAGCGAATGCTTGAAATGCTTGAGATGTTTGGCTTTTTGCTATGGTGCACACCTCTTTGTTCTGGATCTGCTTCTGTGTACAACAGATTGTTGAATATTTATCATTTGATTTATTTTCGGTGAATATTCATGAAGAATAACCGAATAATAAGAATTGATTGATGATGAGTGAAGAGCAAAAGCAACGCATTTTTGAGAGGATCATTGTGGAGTTTGTCATTATTCTGAAGAGCTGAAGGCAATTTAAGTGAAACAAAACGAATAAATTATCTGTAACAAATGGTGATCATTTTTTGGCCGAGAATATGATTGAAAATGATGAACGATGATCTGCGATAGCTTATGCATGTGGTTGTTTTTCAATTCGCAGTCACTTTTCACATTTGTGAAATTATTTTCAAGCATTGAAGGTTGAGCACAAAATTTCGGCTATCCAAATGGATGGATCACTTTCGAATATTATTGATGCTCGTCGCATGCATAAGTGCATTCTCGTTTGCTTTGTTCTTTTGTTTTTTCTCTACTTTACACTACGCACCAATCGAAAAGCTCTCATCAACACAGAACATTGCATACATCGCCTGAAACATTCTTTCATCATGCATTCAGCGTTCAGGAAATTTAATTTTGCTGAATGCCCTGGGCGAGAAGAAAGCTTTTTCGTATAGAAGTACCGATATTGAACGGGAGCTTTTGCAGTTGCAGTAGCGCCAGAAGAACGCAAAGCATACTGGACTATTGTGCATGAGATGCACATTTCAGTTTAACAATTACGAAAAAAAAGTGATTTGCAGCATAGAAAAAACAACAGATTATCTGCCAGATATTAGCCGATTGCAACAAGTAACAGTTGTCACAGAATTGATGCCTCGAACGAACGCTCTCTCGCATAGTTCCGTCCAATAAATTGGTTGGTTTACAATGGAATTGTTTTGACGGATCATCGAACATAAATTCAATAGATTCAACTCAGAGAAGTTCATCAATCGCGATTTTAATCTGTCTCATTTTCAAGGAGAATGAAGTGGCGAATAGAATTGTTCTATTGGAGGAATTCCAATCAAATTGGTTTCTGTTCAGTTGGGCTACGGTTTTTTACACGAGCTCATTCTCCTGTCGAACAGCAACAGTGCGCCGTTAGAGACGTACAAGATTAAGAGCAATTGAACCCAACTTTTATAATACTTTAATTTGATCGCCGTTTATGCGGCATCGCTCGATCATTTTAATCTGCCTTGTTCATCAAATGGATTTTCGCAATAAAAACAATGTAAATGGCATAGGCTTACGATTTTACATAGGAATGCGAAAAGAAAACTTTAGAAAACGATCAAAGTGCTAGGTGGAAATGCATGAAAGAACTTAAGATGTACTACTTGCGTGGTGGTACACGAATATAATTGTTTGCGTGCACTCTTTAACAGAACAATGTTGCTGGGGAGGACAAAAATAGCTGTTCATTCCGTTCGTTCGTTTGTTTTTTTTCGTTGGCTCATCGTTAGATTCGATGATGTATGCACAACCAGAAGAAGTCAGTCAATTTCGAATCGATGGATGGAGCTGTGTGGGTTTTACATCTATATTACATGAGCTGAAAGGCAGCCGTAAGCGAAAGAAAACATCATCATGCACGAATTAAAATTCGAACAAATAACAATGATGAGGTATGTATGACGCATTTGCGATGGATTTGAATTCATTTTTAATGGCTTCGTGTGTTCGCATTCACACCACAATGACGATCATCAGCGATGTTTGATTATGACAGTTTTGAAGACAAACAAGGAGTTAGCTCGATGACGCGAATACTTCCCATATCGGCTGTCATGTCATCTTGTTCGGTAGTTCGCTAAAGAGTATCCACAATATCTGCCTTGAGCAGGGATATCTGTTAGATGGCGCGACGAAGCCAAGCAACCGCAAGCATCGCCTTATGGATTTGCAAATTTCTGCTCAAGTGTTTGCTCGAATAGCATTCCTATGGGAATAATCAAAATGGAAGGCAGGAATACTCGATTCAAGAATTCAGTGATGATAAAGAGAGACAAAACAATATTGCTTAGCGAATGCGGAAGTTAACAAAATCAACTTATTCAAGGAATCTAGCATAGGTTGTGAAGAAAAATCAGAACAGTTGGATAATGGAGGATAAACAATTATTGAGATTGTCTCAATGTAATACAACAACGGATTATGTCGTCTATGGATAGTAAAAAGTGCCTTACTCAATGTAACATTGTATTCAATGTTTGCTCAGAACAAGACAAGTTATCATGAGTGACCCATTTTTCATCTGGAATCTTTGGATTCCTTTCGTCGGTTCATTTGTTGAACAATTGAAGAAAAAAAGCAGCCTGTTTTCACTTGGAATAACTGTCGCATGAGCGATTGCACAGTGAAATTCCTTTGAAAATTCTCATGCTTGATTAGACTTGAGTCATGAAGTCAGTTTTTTTTGTTTTTACTTGCGTTCGTGAAATAAAATGGAAATATCTCGTCTTTACAACTGTGATCTTCTTAGCACACGATGCGTCCAAGCAGCTATGCAAACGACGTATCTATCGATAGTGAGTGTGTTCACAAACTCGATGGTGCATGAAAGTTTTCACCAAACATTTAAGTGATGCAGAATGATGGATGAGTCGGTTCATTTGTTGAACAATTGAGGAAAAAAAGCGGTTATTTGTTGTTGAACTGATCGGTGACTTGATGGCACGATTCATTAAGAAGTGTTTCTGCAGCTTTTACAGTTTACAGAAACAACTTTTGTACAGTTTACAAAATGTTACAGTTTACAGCAGGAAAAACTGTGGTGCGCAGAAATGCATCTGCAAGAACTATTATATGTAATGAATGCTAATAATCGGAATCGGAATGCCGTCTTATTTCGAAAGAGAGAATTGTGTGATAATTGTTCTTACCACAGCATTTATTCCAAAACTGAATACGCAATGAACTTTTTGAGAGAATTGTTTGCACGAACGACCATTCATAATAGAAATTGAATGCAACAAAGTAATATGACACTGCACCACGCAATACAAACGCAATCTAACTGGATCCCATTAGTGAATGTTGCTTTTTCATAATCGTTGACATTTAATCATTTATTGATAGCATTGCTCGATGGGATTTCGATAGCGATCAGTTCGACGATTTCCCGGTTGGAATGTTGGGAAATTAAGCTGAAAATTAAGCTATTTTCCAATTCAACAGTTATTTTTTCGAGAGATTTCTGCTTGATCTTATGAAAATTTGATCCAAGAGATCTGTCGGTCGATTGCTTGCGAGTGTATCGAAATGAGGTCGTTGAAAAAGTTCCTAAATCTCTGTGCTGCACGTTTGACATATTCTCAGTCTACTTTCACATTTTTTCGTTGTCACATTTTGTCAATCTTTTACCAATCCAAATCGATAAGCTGCCCTACCAACTCAACTTTTCATCAACATTATGGTGATGAACGTAAGAACTGTGAAGTCACAGATTTATCGACATCTGAAAATGAACAATCCCAGTTGTTTTAATAGTCATTCAACGGATCGAATAGCTAACTATCTTCGACTGAATTCGTAGTGAAACTTAGGAATGAAAAGATTTGTAGTTCATCTTGATATCACATCAAAACGTCGACTAATCACAGATTTATCGATACGTTTCGAAGAGTTTCATTAAAACCATGTGGTAAGTCAATATATCGTCGAATAAACTAACCACTTTGATCACTTTTGGTTGTAATCTTACAATTACAATGTATATCATTACATTTCAACCTAGTACAAACAATGCCGATAGATCGGTCTGTGGCTTTTCGATTTCCTCTTCATCACAAACTCACAATATCGAAATATATTTATGGAGTATTTTGTTTATGAGTGGAACTTGTAAAAGATCATACAATAAAATTATATAGCATAATTTAGTGGCTTAGAAAAGATTCGTTCGAAGATTCCTGTGAAACTATCACATTTTTCGTGCATCGATGAACGATGAGCGCAATATTGTAATGTAACTGGTTGTTGGGAAAAAAGTTATGCTTCAGTGAAGATCCAGAACTGGTATGCTATTGAGAACAGAATTGAAATATTTATGAGTTAGATGCGAGCAAAAAAAAAACGCTCAAACATTAAACAAATATTCTTTGAAGAAATATAGGCGATCATAACTTTCCTAACGACTTCACATCCCAGATCATAACCAACATCATGTGCCCATCTGCTCTCGGAACAAAATATGCGAAAAAAAACAAATCTTTTAACGTGAAACTTACGATCGTACAACTTTTCGTGAAGCTATTCTGTCGAAGGTCCGTACTTTATGAATATTTGAACGATTTTGAGTGCACTCTTGGAAGAAAATTTAGGATGAATAAAGTATCACTGGATTACTCTATGAGAATGACTAATGCATTTCGCATTCTATTCACTCGGGAATGTCGAATGACAAAACTCGTGCAAGAACGAAAAGACGCTTCTTATTCGTGGCTGTTCAACAAATCTCATTTCTCTGAACAGACCATCATTCCTAGTCTCGATTGAACAACAACAACAAGTAAATTCACTATTGAAATTCGCATCGAGTGGAAAGGATTCAAAAATTTGTATAGATCTGCTATGCAAGATAATAATTTAATGTTTATAAGTTCTTATTGATATCCAACTGACGATAAGAGATGAGACTGGTACCGATGATCTATGGGATGGATATTTGTGGTGCTGTTGGTGATGGGAAGTGAAGGAGCTGAATAGAAACGGAATCCACGGAAATTGACGGTTTCATTGAGCGGAATGAGATTAGCTGCTTGACGTACACTAACAAGAAAAATATGAGTGAATGATGATAGGTGTGTGGCTGAGGAATGTTAATAGAAGGTGTAATTGTTACGAATTAATCAGTTTATTGCTAATAGCATTGAATCGCTGATGAAACCAAAATCCGCAATGAGGAATTTGCTTAATGGTGGATGATTGATATGGAACTCTTACCTTAGCATTTATGAATGCCTATTTGAATGCGTTTGGTGCTGCAGTAGTGAGAATTTGTGATGGATGGATAGATGGAAGAACGAGCGAGCGTTCAGTAAAGAATTAACGGAAGAAAGGAAGAGTGGGATGTCTGTCTATCAACCACCTCTCGCGATAAGAGAGTGATGTGAAGTAATGATTGAGGAAATTGCTTGCGATGAGTTTCGTGAAAATAAACTTCTGAGTTGAGGAATGAAGTTTTTTCACTGGTGAGTGAAGAACGGGTGTGAAAGAGCTTGTCTTTAGAAAGGTGCTAAAGCAGAATATTGTATGAAATGAAATAGCTCGATATAACCCAACACACAATACTTCAACAAAAAAAATGATAATAATAATAATAATAATAATAATAATAATAATAATAACAGCAATAGTAACAGTATTACTGTTTGAAAGTATAATAGTAATAACGGTAATAATAAGTACAGCAATAAAAAAGTGTAACCACTTCTTTACATTACCACGTCAACTCAGCTCATTCATCAAATAATTTTTCTTTTGAAAAAGTTCATAGATTTATCTTTTCAACACATACCTCTATTTGTTAATTCGAACTCAAATGAATTAGTTGAAAATTCATTCATTCACAATTGATTTGATTTAATTTTCGAGCAGTTTTATTGTTTCGTGATGTGAACAAATAAGAATACTACTACGATTACTCTAGAAGTTTACATTTACGCAACAACGAGTATCGCAAATGCTTGTGAATCGTTCATATGTGTACTGAATATAGTACAATTCTTATGTTAGGTTGTTTTGTGATGCAGGGTGCATACAGGTATATCTCATCTTGTTGGTAATTAGTTCCACGAGAGGCAACTCAAGTCGAAATGAGTGGAATCTTCTTGTCACTAGGCTGAACCACAAATAACCATTCGCAGTTTTGTACTTTATTTAGAAATGCATTTTTAATGATAGATGGTTAATAAGGATCTACTTTGAGCTTTCAAACGAATGAACTTTATTTTTGATACAGTGAATAACATATATTTTTCCACACACTTTTTGATAAACGACGTACAATCGAGAACGACCCCACCCGAAACGACGTGACCTGAGGTATACCTATATTTTGAAACAGACAAGTAAGTTTATCGGTATCACGAGTTGCGAAGGATGTGAGTGGTGAATATTAGAAGAGAACTGTGATTGTAACCTTGATCTTGAATCTGTATTGGATTGCGGCGATCAAAGGTGACCAACGAAGCAGCTCTACTGATACAATAGACAATCGATTGGGCAGTCACTTTAATCAAGATGAGCATCATCAAGCTTGATTGGTTCCGTTTATGATCAGTGTCCAATATGACATCTGAAAAGGAAGATGATTCAAGAAGTGTATTGCGATTCGAACAGGTTGCTACTGGAGAAAGCTTTGAGTTTTGTTCATGTGAAAATCTGCTGCAAACAATATCACTGTTCAATCTACGCAGTGAATGGGAGCTGAAATTTAACTTCAACGTAAGTGCTCCTAAAGCCACGCTGAATCGCAACGAATCCTAGGCGATCGATTGACCATCAGCGAACGAAGGACGGATGATAGTTATGTAAGTGTTGAAAATGGCTGGAAATTTAGAGAAATCCCCCTCAAAGATGGAGAAAACAGATATGTATCTTTCGCAGATAGATCAAAGGTGACTGACCATAACAACCCCTAGAAATGCACTTATTGTAGGTACTATTACTAGGCCACTCAGGCCATTTGCGCCGAGATCACTCCAAGATTCTAGGGAGCACAGCTCAGAGAGGCGAAAATCATTGTTGTATCCGAAACGAGCACGAAAAATGAACGATGATGAATGGTATTTGGTGATAAGTAATGGTAAGAGATGCGCATGCTCCTAATGGGCTATCGAAATCACTGACTAAAGAAACGAACGTATATTCAGAAGAGCCAAATTTATTGTCTGTTGCAGCTGACAAGCATATATAAGCCAGCAGTAAGACAGTAAATAAGATGTCTTGAATGTGAAATGAGCAAGCACAATGGAGCAGAAGAAGAAGAGTAGATTCGTTGAAGTAATAAAATCAATGAAGTAATTTTTCACATGTGAGCCGATATTGGTCTCAAATTGCTCGGAACGAAATCATTGTGAGAGGCAAATTATCCCCTTGTCGGAGCAATGAAATGTGCTGCGTTCGTGAAACTGAGATAATCGTTTAGAGCATTTTTTGGAACTATGCGAAGCTATGATTTGATTTGTTTGCACATTTTGAAAGAAAATGCTGTTTTGAGAATGAAATTTTAGAATTAATTTAGTCGTGATCGGGTCTATTTTTTTGTTTGTTTCGATTCATCTGAATTAATGCCATATTTTGAATGGAAATGAGATTTGGGATGTAGAACAAAAAAAAAGAAAATTCGGTGACGAGATAATGCAATTGATATGAGTGAGTTTCGAGCGGACATCTTGCTGAACGAACATGATGAAAAGAGTGCACCATTTCGACATTATTGCCATCTATTTGTTGTATGGTCATCATTTCAGGGAGTGAAACTGCAAACAGTCACGTACTTGATACAGCCACCGAGGTATATCATGCGCATTCGGAGTGCTCTCGATCCACCACTGATCACATTCGAACCGATTCGTGTAAATTCATTCCACAACAACCAAACTGATGATGATTTATGTTTTTGCATTTGACCCATTCACATATTATCGCAATCCATCTTATCAAGCGACGTGCTCACAACAGATCCTTTTATTCGAATCCAATTGAAAGCATGCAATCAGGAAAATCACAAAGATATGATTCTGAAAGAAGGGAACGTTGATGTGTTCCGAGTGATCCATGAAGGCTCGCCACCACAAACAGCTATTTAATCATGAAGTTTACGAGTTCCAAAAATTTCATATTATCGTTGCTAAGAACTCGTGATAGTTGTTAGCCGAAGAAAACAGAACAAAAAAACAAATCTGAGTACCTTTGTTTGATTGTGAGTAGTACTCCAGCAATGAGTCTGAGTGCATTTGATACGAAAAATCGCACATGTCCAAATAGAAATTCGTCGCATTCTAACGAATTCTTGCCCGTAAAAAATGACCAAAGCAACATTCGAACAACGAACATCATCAAATGCCAACAAACGAAAAACATTCATCGCGCAAAAGTTGATGTGTGTGTGTGTGTGTGTGTGTGTGTGTCAATAATGTTTGCGCATCATTGAGTTCATAAAAAGCGCATATTTTTGCGAATGTCTCAAAATTCTTGTAGCTTTTGAATCAAAAATCTTTCAGTTTCTCTCAGCTCATTAATATGAAAAGTATCAATCGAGTAGACAACTAACTGCAAGATAGGTAACTAACTCACCGAGATGCGTGCATCACTGAATACAACCGCTCAGAGCACAACAATGCTGTGGTATTTGTTTACGAATTTTTTTGCCGACTTGTAGTCAATCAAATCAAATAAAGTACCGGTACAGAGCAACTGAATTTTGATGATGAGGTGGATTGTGTAAATTCTCTGTATCCGTCTGCACCAGTACCATTCTTGTCTTTGCCCAGTCGTTTTCGTCTTATTCATCTGGCTAACAACGATGGATGACCAGCAGTGACGAGTTGAGTTCAACTCAGCGAACTGTTTCACTTCTTCATTCTCTAACCGTGTCCTTCCAAAAATTCCGCATCACCTTCAGTATTATTCAACGATTCACTCACTTACTAACTGACTGCATTCCGTTTAGCTTCTTGGTGATTTGTAATCATTATCAATGAAGTTTTTGATGAGAACTTTGCTCAGTTACTGCTCGTAATTCGTTGCCGTTCTTGAATGTCGTCAATAGTTTTGATAAGTTCGTTGAATCAAAACGTTGTTATATGATTATCCAGTGGTAAGTCACACTGCTTGATCCGTGCTGATCAATAGAGTGCTGACTCGACTTTGCAACAGATATTTTGATCATCATCTTGATCCTCTTCAAATGTACGGAGAAAAGTGAAGTGAAGAACCTTTTGAGTGCTGAGCTTGAGGAAGCACTGTTCTGTAACGAATGTGTGATAACAGCTTTGCTTTGCCGACATCACCACTGCCACCTGACGATAGTTTACTTCCGAATAATGGCTTCAGTCGAACTGCAGTCGCGCTTGGAACACTTCGTGTGGCCGTCGGAAACGCTTTCGATGATGTTTGGTACGACATGGAACGTTTTCAGATGGTGTGATCAATTTCGAAACGTTTCTCTCCGATCAGTTTTATTCGTTCTTTATCAGTCTGACTTGTTATTCCCCGTCTTTTTTATTCGAAACCCGAATGCTTTCGATCCAATTTCTCACTGTACAATGCCGAGAAACACTACCCCTTGCTTTGCGATCGTAAAAACTTAGAAGAGAAGTATACTCAAAGTTTTAGCAAAAGTATCGAAAAACTGAAACGTTATGATGTTAGTTCGAAATGAATAAAAGACAATGGATTCGGTAATGGGATATCACTGTGTCGAAATTCTATCGCTGCGTTTATTTAAGCAACTCATGAGATGCACAGAAAACATAACAGCACTAGTATATTTTCATGATGCATGGAAAGTATTGGCCGTGTTTATTCTACTCATCCAATACGGGCTAAATTGCTGAATAGTTTCATGTGGAGTATGATTCGCTGGGCAGAATTTCCCCTTGATCAGTTTAAAAGCCAGAAAAAGTACAGTCTTCTATGCCAAAACCAGTTCTTTGACTAATTTCGGTTTCCGTTGACTGCAGTTCACGTCTTATGAATCATAATTAAGAATTGATGGAATTCTCAGAATTCAAGCAAAATAACATCTTTTTGCAAGAATCAACCCACTGTGAAATGTTCGGGACAGGATGAACAAGATAAAAAAGCAATTCTGTTGACATTATTGACATTACTCAGGGGATGGGGTTATGTTAGATTGCAAGTAACCAACCGGTTCTCTTAAGGTGTTATTTGTGGCAGTTGAAGTGGCTAAGCAGCAGCACTCATGAGTAACGAGGGAACAAAATTATTTGTAGTGACGACAAATTTTTTAATCGGCATAACACTTCTATGTAAACATACATTTGTATTAACTTTTTCGTGTGACACTACCGAACAATTGAACAGATACCAGTAATACGTTCGAATTCGTGCCTATCTCATTAAGATTCAATTCAATATCAACTGCGTATTAAGCACAATAATTAAGCACTAATCATTATCCAACATTAAGAGAAATGTGCACGCAGGTTTCTTAATAAAATTACAGGATCATATCTCCGAGGTGATAAACAAGTTAGATGAGGGTGAAATAGACGATGAAATATGGGGGAAAATCATCATCATGGAACGGGGACGACGCATTGCGAAAGCATATTTAAGGTAAGATGCAGCGCTGATCATCGAATTATCAATTGAAATCTCATAATTGTATGTATGAATGTTGATAAGTCAGGTTTGGAACGGATTGAATAGCAATATTAAAAATGATTTCTTGTAGAAACACAACGATAATTGTTGATGGTGGTGAAGAGGAGTTCGATGGTCAAACGCTCGGTTTCAATCATTTCGAGAATGCGTTTCGTGATGAACACACCAGCGAACTCCGCAGCAAGATCGGTGATGTAGGTTCAGTTTTTGCTTCACTTCTTGACTCGCGCAATGTGGATCACCATAAATGATTCCAGATCGATTGCTCATAAATAACATGCAAAACTACTCGCAGAGTGACAATATGAAGATATGGTAACAATATAGCAATATAAGAACAATATGAGGCAATATATTAGACTTTGTAGGGTGTAATCATCAAGATGGACAATCAAGGAAATATCAAAGCGATGGCACGAGGATCTACACCGATAATAGTGCAAGGCACAGCAGAGCCTCGACTTACATGCATACCCGAGAAGTTGATCAAGCAACAGGGACGACTCAAAACGAATCACGATCAAGCGATTGGGGGCACCGATGAAGAGCGCATCGCCAAGGTGAAATCTGTTTTCTTCGAAAAAAATATCAAAAAAAAAACACTAACGATCTATAATTCCAAACCGGGCTTCAACATCTTCAATGATCTCACCTCAGATTTTCGACATCCGCCGATTCAAGTCATCAATAGCTGATGAAATGAACAAACCAATCCCAAACAGACGCGAGCTGCTGCTCAAGTCTTGTGTTCGAATTGCGCTCGTCAAAGATGGTGGTAGTGATCCGATGAAGACACCGTGCTGGTTCATGATCATCAATTTGGTTGCACTCGACATGCTCAAAACGAAACTTCCCAACGCACTATATTTTCGTGAGTTCAATCAAATGCGTTCCGTGCTTCAATTAATCCAACGAAATTCCGAATTATTACAGCAACTGCAACCTTAATCCAGAATACTCATCAGATAAGGTTTTGAAAGCAGAATTCTCTAACATATAACGAAACACATTCAAGTATCCAATCAGCAGTAAATAATGATCGTCGAAAATCTCAAATAATTTAGCTTTAACGATATTATTGCCAACGCAACGAAAGAATCTACCAAAACACAACATTTTGGTTCATTTTAGTTTCTCAGGAAGCAGATCGGGACCTGTCCGGTCGAGAGCCATTCTCGAAAATGGAAAGCTTATTGTCGTTGTTGACAACCTCTGCAAAAAAACCTCTCTCTCAAGAAGCCCTCCAAGAACTGCTGAAAAACGCCATTCAGCAAGCCAATGATCCGTCGTACGTTCACTCGCTCTAAAACTTCCCACTGCATGTTTCATTTCGTCGAAATTCACCTTAATTATTATCACAGAGTTGAAGACCTGGAATAAATTAATGAAGCGTTATAGCCATAGCACACATCGCTATGCAAGACTGTCCGAGTCTACGCCAGTGCTATCTCAAATCGATCAGCTTGCACAACTTGGCAATACACTACGATTACGGAATAACCCATCTAAAATTGCGCGCAATAAACGTTACAGTCGGAGGTAACTTCAACTCATTGAATGAACAAAAATATTCGAGTTCGGTGTGAGTCTCATGCGGACAAATTCCCTCATCAAATTGTAAACAAATTATGTGCATTCACTCTGCATTAATGATAAAGCAAGACAATGAATGCAAATATCCGAAAACAAAGATCACAATTCCATAATAATGACAATTAAAATTTGCAGATCACGATCTTGCAGTGATACGGATGAATCGTTGAGTAGTGAAGAGTTTTCATATCGAAGAGCCAGATATCGCTCTGCACTACCGACCACCACTAAAACCTTCTCAACAACCTCTTCAAGTGGTATCAGTACCTCTAATGCCAGACTTCTGCAAAAGTTAGTGGCATCGAAAATCGATCATCTCCTATCCGAGCTCATTTAATCATTGTTAATTCCGTAAGAGCTCCTTCAGTTTCTTTGTTCCAGTCATTATTGATTAAACAGTAATCGTCATTTGATGATGACGACATTACAGAGGAGATCAACTGTCATCGCTGGACAATGATAAATGCAATAAGGCGACAACAGCTCAGGGATGTTCTGATGAGGTATGATGGTTCATTCATAATTTAGCATTCATTTAGAAAACAGGTAAATGAACAACCCCGGTACTTAATATAAGGAAGAATGCATAGTTGTCATGAAAGCATTGCTCATTCTACTGAAGGTACCGAAGAACACAACTGGGAAAGAATCGAGCAACATTGTAAAGAAGGAGAACGCAGAACAACAAGAGAATCAGCGGAACGCATCGATGCAATCGCCAACCTCATGCTTCAGCACAACTTCCGATTATGACAGCAATCGTGAAGTGTACGATTCGGCATCTTGCTACAGTTTCTCGGCTGCATCTTCCATTAATTTCAATGTAACCACTTTTTTCTCAGAGATTACATTCCTGCGAAGAAACATCCAATGACGCATTGAAGAGATCGATTATTCAAGCAAATCTTCAGACTCCTGAGGACAGGCAAGATTCATCAAAACGTTCTCATAGCTCACCGCAACTGTCTGCAAACGAACAAGCTCAATCGAAACTACCGAGCAAACGTAATTGCGAAGCGAGAAACAATGCAAATCCAACAGCACCTGCAACTGACAGTGAGTATTTATGTCTTCAAGAAGTTGAAGAGTCACTTTCCATTAGCCAGTGACATTCTTCTCTTGCGAAGAAAAAGCAATTTTATCTTGATTACTGAAATCATCAATCACCAAAGGTTTTCTCACCTAATTGAACGAAACATTGCTTATCGTGATGAGGAGTGAATGCAATTGGAAATTGCAACAAGACAAATGAACAAATGAGAGGACAGTAGGCTGCATTAAATCTGTGATCGATTGATTAATGACTATTCACTAATGCAATTTCAGGTGTGACCACAAGTTCGTTTAAAACTAACACTATCGATCCGCCTCTCCAACAAATCCCGAAACCATCAAAAGCTGTTAGAGCAGAAGCAGCTACTCACCCACAACTAGCACAGTTTTGCAGTGATAGTCTTCCACCGATTTCGCCTAGATCCTTAACCTCTCATAACGATTTCAATCCATTGCCATCCCCCCTTTCAACAACAATTTATGAGAAATCCAAAAGCCACTCATCGAATCTATTTTCGAAACTTCTCAAACAAGTCCAAAAACATCTGAAATCACCACCCGCTGCAGCATCACCAACATCACTGCAATCCGATATTCAAAATGCGCAGCAAAATTTCGATGCCTTCTATCGAAACAAATCAAAAACTTTCTCTAATAAGCACAATCGCAGAAGTCTACCACTTCCTCAATATCATGCGTACGATGTTGCTGATCAAATGCAAACATTTTACAATTCAAACGAAACCCAACTGGACTCAAACACCCGAGCATTTTGTTTAATGCGAGGAGGACAGCATCAATTTCCGTCTAATCCGAGCTACACGCACCAAATCTCGGGTAACAAAACAAATGTGACCCATACAAATGATAATACTCAAATTCCAGACAACAGCAACTCTGCTGACCGAAACGAAATCCTCAAGATGCAAGCACATCGTCGGTTTAGTGCCAGTTTACATAATATCCACACTCCAGTACAGATCAACACTGATCATGATAATCATCAAAACATCAAAACATCCGGTATAACGCACGCAAAATCAAAGAGCTCTGATGCAAATTATTTGATGCGTGAGCAAAAAAAGTCTCGTGAAAAACCATTGATTGATTCCATCCTTTCTGCTATAAATCCCAACTCGAAACGACACAGTCAACGTCCGGTGTCCCATTCAGTGAACATGACAACTGCCCAACCGAGTGGTCAAAATGAATTTGCCGAAGGCGCACCGGCGATTCGACGTTCTTCACGAACTCTGTATCGTCCTAACGCATCCGCTTATACCGTCATCACTGCGAATAAGCCAGAGCAGCCAGCAATGCCTTCGGCCGGTTGTGATATCAATTTCAATCCGTGCTCGTTCCAGACATTCTCGGCTAAACCACCTAAACATCCCAATTCCCAACCAACCAGTAGCACTTTCTGGAAATACAGAACATTATCGGCACCGAACAGACATATGCAAATGGCCTACGATGGCGATCCGTGGAAATGTCAACGCTTGAACACTCACCACCATTCTGGTAATGCGTTCGAAGCCAGCGAAAAATCGAAACATGACTTCTTCCATCACACGGCGAGAACTGGCCACGCAGAGATTTTGGATGCGAATACGATGGTGAGACGATCGATGCAACGTCCACGATCGTCCATACTCCCGATGGTATCAGAAGCTTCCGATAACTTCATGGATCCCCGATGGCAAGCTAGCGGATACCAAACGTTTGGTGATTTCAGGTCAACACCACCCACGGCATATAATAACGGGAATTTTGTACGTATGAAGCCTGTTTTCAATTATTGGTGATGAACAATGGACAAATTACGTAATGAAATACATCAGGAATGCACCAGACAAAAAAATTTTAAGAAAAAGAACATGTGAATAAAAGACAAGGCATGTTCACATCTTTTGCACATTACCATGAAAAATGCGGTGCTCCTATGTGAGGCAATCCTATCCAACAATACAATCTGATACTCAACCACTGCTCTAGTGCTCCACGTTAGCACCATTCGAACATGTTACCATATGCTTACCCGAGATTATCATTACACTGAACTGGTATTATTCTTGAATTTTTTCTAGCTATTATTGTAGTCAACTATTTATGACTTCTTACAGATATAATGTTGTTGTTGTCATGATCATATTAACTCGAATCGTTCACATGCTTACAATTCATTTTGTATGTGTATTGGAATGCAGCTTAGTAAATGTATGAATCCATGTGACTTGTATTGACTTATATGAACCTGTATTTGAACGTAACTTACATGAATGAAACATTTTACCAATTCTTTTAAGATGCACATTTGAAATCAGTTGTCATTACAAACTTATGCCAGGGGCAGGATGGCAACCAAGCCGGGTTCGACATGAATATTGTCCAATTATATCAACTAAAACCTACTTTTGGGCACATCGCTCTCTCACGAACACATGGGAACGTATTATTTGGAATTCGTCTCTATCTATTTCGATTAATTTCTTTACCGATGAATTTCCAGGGTTATCATTCTACTGAAGTGCTATCATATAACTCATCCACATCTCCCATAGCATTTCTCATTACCCAGACATAAGTGGAATGTTAACGAATTGTTTCAACTCAACTTAAGGTTCTGCTGAATGCATTTAGCTGAGCACGAGCGATAATGAGCACCCTGAGCATAGTATCATGGCTGATAAAAGCATTCTATACCAATACTCTTCTATGCCATTATATAACTGTTATAATTATATCACTTCCAACCGCTGGAACATCTCAATTTCCGATCAAAATGTCCAACTGATGAGCACTAACACTGAGCACATATAATGGTCATCAGTTCACCGAGTAAATCTCTAAATCACCCTCTGTGCAAGGCTTTCTAACTTCCCCTGAATGTCACCGCATACCTCAGTTCGAGCACTCATCTTTCTGACAGAGTAAAACTCCTGTTACTACATGTCAGCCAACCATAAGACTAATAAAACCAGGTTGATATAGCCCACGCTACCATACCAAATATTGGCTGGTTCTTGAAATAGACAATTGTTGGATTTTTCTAAAATATCATAGAAGTTAAATAACCTATGATATCAGCTAAGTGCCATTTTAAGAAAATGCAA
Organism: Anisakis pegreffii; assembly: GCA_035041965.1. Lineage (NCBI taxonomy): Eukaryota > Metazoa > Nematoda > Chromadorea > Rhabditida > Anisakidae > Anisakis > Anisakis pegreffii. Next base: position 298,758 of record JAPYMA010000207.1, on the reverse strand, counting down.
ACTCCATAAGAATGCACAGAATAATAATGATAACAAGAAAACATTAACAATTCACAATCTCCAAAGTAACAGTAATAATTATTCTCATACATTCATTCCAAACAACAATCGAAGTCTCGCAAAAACAATTTAAATCTTCAATTTTTGTTTGTTTATTTATATTTTTTCTTTCATTTCTTTTTTTATTTTTTTAATTTTATTTTTTATTTTTTTGTTTCTTGATTTTTATTTTTTAATTTTTGTTTTTTTATTTTTTATTTTTTTATTTCTATGTTATTTTTTTAAATTTAAAGAAAATTTTTATTGCAATTGATGTTTTCCATAAATGATTGATCAAGCGATGGTCTGGAGAAGAGATCGGTTGATGCTGTTGGCTGCTTAGAAAGCGAAGATGAAGTGCTGCATGTGCTCATGAATAGTTCCGATGTGGAATATAGAATCGCTGAAGGTTATGGCAGTGAAACGTGCCAAAGCAGTTGACAGATCAGCTTCGGTGATATCTTCATTTAGGCGAGTGAATATGACTGATTCAGGTCGATATCTTGAGGAGGGAGCATGAGCAAAGCAGATTGCTCTCAACAACAACAGCTGCATCAGTTATCGTCCCATATGGGTGAAGATTATGCTGATATTAACATCAGCGAATTATTGAAGTAACCATAGGGCTATCCCGAATGGGGAGCTGCCTAATAACTCCTCTTCGAACGGGATAGGAAATGGCCCAAAAATAATTAAAAAGTAATTTAGATGGGCCTTATACTGAGCATTAAGCTCTAAAGAGTTGGTCGATTATAAGTAATAATTCTATGATTTGTCGACCCAAGTCAGTTGGAATACGATTGCACCAAGCTGAGTAGATCACAGCCTTCTGTTGCGAATCAGCAGGTGATGATGAACCTTCGGGAAGCAGTACAGCGACCTAGGGATCCAGCGAATGAGCACAAGGAGCAGAAAGAGATGAAGCCCTCGAAATCGATGAGAAAACGTGACGATCCGGACGACGATCGAAGGTACAATTGATAATTATTACATAATACTACATAATCCAATAATTAAAATACGTGATTACATAATATAATAATGGTTACATAATGCATGTCAATACAATATAACGCATATAAACTTATGATTATCAACAAAGTCGTTGATTTTGTTGATAATAACGCAAAAAGTACCTAACTCATGATCAAAAATGCTCATTCCATTTCATTATTTGAACATTTTCAAGCGTCAATTTCTAGTTATCATTTTGAAATTTTGATTAGATATGGGTTTCTCAAGTTTCCAAACAAAATAGCTGCTCACAGTCAGGAACATCGGATGTCAGAATGGAAATTTCGAATTTTTCGCTGAAATTTTGTACACTATCTTTTGAACCTTCAGGTTTCAGCCTCGAAAACTCCCCAAAGTACAAATTTACATTGAAGGTACAATCGTACATTACAATCTTACATTAAAAGCACCGATAATGATATAGGGAACAACACAATCATTCAAAAGGCTGAAACAATCAGATATGCAATTTTCCAGGAAGGGGCATCTCAGAAAACGTGGAATATACATCCAAAAGAACTTAACGACTGCATTCATTGAAATTTCTTTCAGTTCATCTTCTCACCAAATGTCGTTCTCCCACCTCTAAGAATTCGGTCAAAAATCGGGTTTAAAACACTTTTTCGAAGTCGTTCGAAGTAATTTCATTCTCATTTCAATTTTCGAGATGCGCAAAATGCACAAAAAGTATGCATACATGGAAACATGGAAAACTGCATTTGCCATGTAACAATGGAATTGTTACATAACACATCATTGAAAAATCAAGTATAATCACTGCTGAAAGCATATCATTATTAATACAATACCAGCAAAAAACTATCAGAGTGATACAAAGAAGATGAGTTACTTTATAATGATAACGAAATAATACAATATCATGTGTAACGAAAACATATCGCACAATATAATAATATTGTGCGATAACAGCATTGAAAAGTTAACGAATATTAAAACAACAACTTCCAATAACTATCAACAACATTATAATGTTACTCAACAATATGAACTATGAAGATAACATTTGGAAAAGTGAAAAGTTTAAAATGGTCTTAGGAAAAATGGCAGTTAACCTTGCTATTTGTGCCCCCTCTCCTCCCCCCCCCAACCTAGTGTCATACTAACTCAGTTACTTCTCTCTCCCTCTTAATCTCTCGTTTTATTTCTTACTGTACACGCTATTGCTGTGATAACAGCTGAGGCATACGGTAACATTCTAAAGCTTCAAAATGTTTTCATTCCTTGCATATGATTGGATCAAATTTGTTCATACCTCTAGCCTCTTCTTGATGTTTCCTTGTGTTCCTCCGATGACCGTTCCACCGCTCTGTGTATATAATTCTTGATTGTTCGCTTCTTGAGGTCATCGGGATTCGCTGACTCTTTGTTCAGAATTATGGCTTTCTTCATTGGTTTACGATACCATCTGTATTCAAGGCCATTGTTGATCCGGAGTTCTGTATCGAGGAAAGGAAGCCAGCCTTCATCATCCGGTTTTTCTCTCGTTAGCTTTATGCAGTCGTTCTTCCTATTGATCGCATCATACAATCCATCCATGGATGATTGTGAGGCGGCAATTACGATGATATCATCTATGTATCTGCGATACAGCAGTACATCTCGGTCGATACAGCGCCGTTCTAGGGAGTACATGTATCTTATTGGCAATAGCGGAGCCAACCGGTTCCCCATCGCTAAACCTCTCTTTTGCTCAAAATATTTCTGGTTAAATTTGAAAACATTACACTCAAGGCATACTTTAAGGAGTAGTCGGAGGTCATCAATTCGGAAACCATATGTATTTATTGAGTCTTTATGCTGCCTGAGAAGTGTCATAAGATTTTGTGCAGCTCCTTCGTTGTCGATGTTGGTGTATAAAAACTCAACGTCAAAGCTTTCGATGACTTTATCACGGACTTGGATGATCTTTAACTCCTTTAGCAGTTGTGTTGCGTTTGTCAGGTGTGTTGGGATGAACTGAAGTAAGGGCGTCATAATCTTCGTCAGTAACCAACTGATCCTGTCTGCCGGGCCATCACAACCCGATATGATGGGTCGAATTTTCATACTTGTCGTATCCGCCCTAGTTATTACGTCTTCGGATACTCAGGCAGCATAAAGACTCAATAAATACATATGGTTTCCGAATTGATGACCTCCGACTACTCCTTAAAGTATGCCTTGAGTGTAATGTTTTCAAATTTAACCAGAAATATTTTGAGCAAAAGAGAGATTTAGCGATGGGGAACCGCTTGGCTCCGCTATTGGCAATAAGATACATGTACTCCCTAGAACGGCGCTGTATCGACCGAGATGTACTGCTGTATCGCAGATACATAGATGATATCATCGTAATTGCCGTCTCACAATCATCCATGGATGGATTGTATGATGCGATCAATAGGAAGAACGACTGCATAAAGCTAACGAGAGAAAAACCGGATGATGAAGGCTGGCTTCCTTTCCTCGATACAGAACTCCGGATCAACAATGGCCTTGAATACAGATGGTATCGTAAACCAATGAAGAAAGCCATAATTCTGAACAAAGAGTCAGCGAATCCCGATGACCTCAAGAAGCGAACAATCAAGAATTATATACACAGAGCGGTGGAACGATCATCGGAGGAACACAAGGAAACATCAAGAAGAAGGGCTGAAATTATAGCGGAAATCAATGGCTACGACACATCATCCCTAAGCTCAAGGCCTCGTAAGTTCGTGTATGGATTGCCAAGCATCAGAATAACCTACATAGGGGACACCTTCACATATCGAGTGGAGAAAATTTTCTCAAAATGGAATGTAAACGTCAACGTTATCCCCCAATCGCCCCCTTCACTCAAAGATATACTAACAAACTCAAGACTGTATGACTGCAGATGTGACGTGAACAACTGTGAGGTTTGCAAGGAGGGTGGCGGAGAGTGTAACATCAAGGGTGTGGTGTATAAAATCGCGTGCAAGGAATGCCCAGCATTCTACATTGGAGAAACGGGCCAACCTCTGCGCCTCCGTTACAAACAACATCTAGCGGACATGAATCATCCCGAACGGGACAGACCTTGGTCGGTTCACATGAAGAATACTCACGCGGGTCGGGTGGCACGTACGGAGATTGACATCATCTCTGTCGAGGCAAACCTACAGCGCCGCAAAATAAAGGAGGCATTATACATACATGACCTCCATCCGGATGTTAATGTCCGTGTCGTGGCTTAATCTGATCTATATGAGCTTTTCTAACCCCTGAGGACGTATATACCTCATAGATGCGTGCACTCAATTTTTTCCTTATTATACCACTATCCCACTTCCTTTCACTATTACCATAAACTCTCACATAAACTAAATCTCCAGCCTCCATACTTCCCCTCTCACTAGTTCTCTTATTATAATTCTTTTCTATTCTCTCACGATACGGATTTACCTTATTATCTATCGCTCCCTTTCTCACTTTCTTAACAATATCCAAACATGTCTTCAACTTACGACCCATCAGTAATTCTGCAGGTGCTTCCTGAGTTGCTGGGTGAGGTGTAACTCTATACCGCAATAATATATCTGGAAGCGCATCTTCAATTTTCTTACCCGATCTAACGCATTTCTTAATAATGCTTTTAAATGTCTGTACAAATCTCTCAGCTTCCCCATTCGATTGAGGATGGTAGGGGGGCGACAATATATGCTCAATATTCCGATACTTACAAAAGTTCTCAAATTCATCAGAAACAAATTGAGGGCCATTATCCGAAACTAACTGCTCAGGTAACCCATGAATCGCAAAAATTTTTCTTAATTCCTTAATGGTTTCTCTAGCCGTCATTGTTCTCATTCTAATCACTTCAGGCCACTTACTCTTAGCATCTGCCACTATTAACCACATGGCATCTAAGAAGGGTCCACAAAAATCTATATGAATTCGCTGTCAAACTTGCTCAGGTACCTCCCATTGATGCAATGGCGTTTTAGTTAATTCTTTACCTATTACTGCGCATTCTTTACATTCTTGTGCTACCTGCTCAATTGCCTTATCGATACCTGGAAACCAAACATTTAATCTAGCTAGTCCTTTCATACGACTCATCCCATAATGATTACTATGCAGCATTCGTAGTATTCGTTTTCTAAATCGCGGGGGAATCACTAACCGTAGTCCCCATAAAATACACCCATGATGTATTGTAAGCTCATTACGTCTCAAAAAATAATCACTTATTGAAGGGTCCCTGATCTTACTTGGCCACCCTTTCTGAATGTAACTTCTTACCTCTCTCAATACCGGATCCTTATCAATCTCCTCTCTTATTAATTCCTATGTTATTGGCACCTTATCTACCATCTGCTGCAATATTTCATTTACAACTATCTCATCTACTATCATTCCTTCAATAGGAGGCTCAGACTTATTTGGTAATCGTGACAGTCCATCTGCATTCCCAAAATCACTTGTCTTTCTATACTGTATCTCAAAAGAATAACCCATCAACTGTAAAGCCCATCTATGTAATCTCTTTGCTGCTATTACTGGAATTCCACTCTTAGGTCTAAATATCTTAACTAACGGTTGGTGATCCGTAAGTAAAACAAATTTCCGTCCCATAAGATACTGATTAAATTTCTGCACTCCGTACACAATTCCTAGCGCCTCTTTCTCAATCTGCGCATAATTCCGCTCCGGCTTAGTTAATGTTCTAGACGCATACGCTATCACCTTTTCCTTACCACTACTATATCTATGATATAACACAGCACCTACCCCATAATCAGATGCATCAGTCGCTAACACTACCACCTGTTCTGGATCATAATGTGTCAAAACTTCTGAAGATGTCAAACGCTTTTTAATTTCCTCTACAGCCTCATTTTGCTCAATCCCCCACTTCCAACGTTCTCCCTTTCTACGCAATTTATTTAGTGGCGCGGCAATCGTAGCAAGCTGAGGGATAAATTTCCCATAGTATTGTACCATACCTAAAAATGCTTCCAACTCCCGTAAGTCCTTCGGCCTAGGCATCTCTTGAATCGCCTTAACCTTACTTAAAGACGGTCTTATCCCTTCTTCATTTACCACGTGCCCTAAGTACTCAATTTCCTTCTTAAAAAATTCACACTTTTCCCTCTTTAAACGAAATCCCGCCTGCCTTAGTCTACTTAAAGTCTCTCTCAACCTCTGCAAATGTGTCTTATCATCTGCTGCTGTAATAGTAATATCATCTAAATAAACAACTACCCCCTCTAGACCACTCAACGTTTGTTCCATTATTCTCTGGAAAATAGCTGGTGCTGAAGCTAGTCCAAACGGCATTCTTTGATACTGAAACAGTCCCTTATGTGTAGAAATCGTAGTGTATGGTTTCGATGTTTCGTCCAACTCTAATTGTAAATAAGCATCTCTTAAGTCCACCTTAGAAAACTTTTTCCCCCCATTCAATGCTTGAAATAAGTCATCTGGTTTTGGTAATGGATACTGGTTAACATCTAAATACGGGTTAATAGTAACCTTAAAATCCCCACAAATGCGTACTTTACCATTAGCTTTAGGAACCGCTACAATAGGTGTTGCCCACTCAGTATACTCAACTGGGCTTAAAATCCCTTCCTTAACCATCTTATCTAGGTTCTCCTCTATTGCCGACTTTAATGCAAATGGGACAGGCCTAGCGCGAAAAAATTTCGGTATTACTGTGACGTCCTTAAATTTCAATGTAGCTTTCCCGCTTCTACATCTACCTGTTTCTTCTCTGAACAATTCCTCATTTTGATCTAATATTTCCTTAAGTGTGTTCCTCACCTCCTCATTCCCCCTCGCTTGGATCTGTAAAATTTTCCCAGCATTCTCATAATACGGCCCACAATTAATCCCTAATGCCCTTATTAAATCTCGCCCGCATAATATTTCTCCCGACTCCTCTGTTACATGTAAGTCTACCACCGCACATCTACCTCCTAGTATATTGATGTTGTTTACCACCGCACATCTACCTCCTAGTAATACCTCCTAGATGATAAGTATATTGATGTTGTTTCAGGAATCGGGAGGCTTTCAGAACGTCAATGGTTAGCGGAATTTCATTTCTTTCTGCCGATGGGCAGGAGTTTTTTCGGGTCTCCCTCCCGGGAGATCACTTTTTCTCCTAACCTAACCCGTACCTGACACCTGCCTAATAGTTTAATAGGTCCCGCATTATATGCCCTAACCTTATACGATACTTTACTTAATGTGGGTCTACCTAGCTTAACCCATGTGGAGAGATCTATCAATGATATCGAAGCTCCCGTATCTAACTCAAAGGCAACTGTCATCCTATCATTTACTCTAATTCCTATCTTATGCGGCGGTTCTACTTATACCTTCTTAACCGAACACACTCTTGCTTCCCCTAACTCAACCTCACTCACATCCGCCGACACTTTCTGATCCTCATCCACTATGTGCTCATTGACTACATTCCTGCCTCTCTTCTCTAATACTTCCCAGTTACATACTTGCTCCAAATGCCCTTTCCTATGGCATTTTCTACACCTCTCCTCCCTATGCCAACACTCAAACTGCTTATGCCCTAGTTTCCCACACACGAAACACTTGCCCTGCCTTGCCTCAACCCTTACCTGATCTCTTACTCCCACTCGCTTATCGGATTTACTAACCCTCCGAGTTCTATTCTCAATCCTAAATCTGCTGGCTTCTCTCTTATCTTTTTCCCACTTACCTCTTTGCTGATCCTGTTGACTTAATCTTAATTTACTGTTGCTGAATAGTAGTAGAGTATTGGCAGAAATGGGGATTGAGGAATACATGGTGACTACCATCCCATTTCTGCCAATACTCCACTACTATTCAGCAACAGTGCGCATCCATCGGTCGAACCATCTCAAGGTAATTCATTTCTCTTAATTCATTATCAATATGCGCATAAACCCACACATTTATCATTATATTCTTAATTTCCTCTGCTCTTTACCTATCTTCGCTATACCCAACACCATCTCATTCTTACGCCCGATACTAGGCGCATTAGCCACTACTCTCTCAAATGCTTCTGCATGCTCCAATGCTTCTTTCGCCGAAAGTTCCTCATTTCCTAGCAGCTTCTGTCTAGTCTCCACTGACCTTAGCCCACTCACGAATACCATGGTGACTACCATCTCTCTAACGTCTCTAACCGCCTCAAACCCACATGTGGCTGCAGCTTGCTGAATTGTTGTATAAAATTCCACTAAGGACTGATCTGGGCGCTGCGTTATCGACATCATTCTATAACGTTCGGCCATCTTAAGTTTCTTCGGCGCGTAGTACCTACGCAATGTACTTACTAGTGTTGCGTATTCAACGTCCTCAGGGGCCTTCCCCTCTAGTAACCCCTCTAGGACCTCATAGTTATGCTCCCCTACTTCTTGTAAAAATATCAGTCTCCTTTCTATCTCCTCAGTTATCTTCCTTAACTTTAAGAAATTCTCAAATAACCTCTCCCAGACTCGCCACGATGATCCAGGGGTATAGTTCCCGGGGGGTTTACCCTTATACAAAGAATCACTTACGACCAGGGCTTCCAACCCTGGTGATTTTACCGACGGCGTTGTTGCTTTCCTTTCCATCACGTCCGTTCCGCTGATCGCCACTGTCGTAACCGAATTAAAAAACCACACAACCACCACGTTTCCAAAGCAACCGTTTATTTTCTCCACAAAACAATACACACAAAAAATATCCGAATTCACGATTATTTATAGACAAAATTTATACAAATTTTCACTCACTTTATTCAAATTATTTATTCAAATTTATTATTTCCATATCACAGTCCGACAAGAAATGTCGGAGGCAATGAGATTTATCAATAGTCGTTCATCTTGAATGAAAGCTTCGGTTAACGTTGAAGATGATTTGTCGAGCATTAAGATCACACTAATCTATTACGTTCTCGGTTATTAATAATAATAATAATATTATCATCATAATAACAGCATGCTTCCTTGACTATCCAACATTACCCTTGCCTTTATGTAGCATTCGAACGGTACTGAAGCTGGTGTGTTACACCGAAACGTTTACCAATTACCTAACCCTTGCTTTTCCAAAATTGTATGCCTCAATCCCCATTTCTGCCAATACTCTACGACTATTCAGCAACAGTGCGCATCCATCGGTCGAACCATCTCAAGGTAATTCATTTCTCTTAATTCATTATCATTATTTGTATATACTTCATCTATCTGTCGTTATCAAATCCCTCTAACTTTGACATTTTATCTGATTTCATACATAATACTTTTTCGCCAATCACTTCTTCTATTTCACATTATTATTTCTATCAGTCACATCCGTTGACTGGTGACCATTATAGGTGCTAGCATTTCTGCCTACCACTCGAACCCTTCACGCTAAAACTATCACTTTCATTGCTCTAGGAGTTTATCGAAACGAATGTTCGCAGAATCGAAATATGAGCACCTTTCTATTTATCCCATTATCCATTGGCCACCCAAAATTTCCAATTATGCTTATGTTTCAGCTATGCTTTTCTTTAATTCATAACCCCAGCAGATTTCACCTAGGTCTTCATTTACAATTTTTTCACTTCAAAAAACGTCTCATCCTCATCACAACAGGGTGAATGGATTCCATGTATCATGTCTCATCCTCATCACAATATCATCAAACTCAATTTCGAAAAGCTACAGCTTGACCCACTCAGCAGAATCTTTCCCTAACCTCAACGTCTCATCAATCCTGCACCTTGACTATTCCCATGAAGATCCACGACTCACACAGATAAAACCCCTGACTCTGACTCATACCTCAGCATTGGAAGCAGTCCTGCACCCCGACTGTTTCCATGAATGTCCACGACTCATCCGAATAAATCCTCTAACTCTGACTTATAACTCAGCATTGGAAGCACCGCATTTTGTAATTGAAATAATTCGGGGTCAAATGGAAAAACCGGCCTGCGATGGAGCACACCATCAATATAAGGCATTACGCCTATATGAGCCAAGTCGGGTTTCCACATCCAATGTAGTATCATGTTGCCATTATGTCTACTTCTTCACCAGCTCTTCCTCGATATCGATTCACCAGTCCGCTGTCGATCCTAGTCGATTAGCCATCGAACAGCGCTACCTCTTTCCATCGATCCAGATATCCACTTTCATCGAATCCAGTATCCAAAGAACGACAAACCTCTCCATTGCACGATTGCTGTCGACATCCCTGAATGATCGCTGCCATTTATGAAGCCTGAAGCAGCATGAAGTTTCGGCAAGAGCCTAAAGTCACCAATTTATAAGTGGAAAGCAGAACCGAGTTAGCCTAAAACATACTCACTCATTTACTTTATGGTTCAGTCCAGTCGAAGCAGTTCAATTATCCGGCTATGTTGGTATCCAGATTGAATCAAATAATTGATCAGATCAGCATGTGCTAGATATTCTCGCTATGTTTTGAAAAGGTAACGTGGTCCCTCAGTAGTTCTGTTATTCTAGAAAGGTAAGAGAAATCTGATAAGGTGAGGTAGGTCTATCACATGGAGCAGTTAGTATTACGATTATAGTACTGAAGCAGTCGAGAGAAAGTTCTTTAGATCATACCATGAGAATATATCAGGTTGGATAGCATCCGTATGGTTCACAGCATTTCAGTAGCATCTGAACCTTCACTACACCCTCCAGTTCCATAGTTCACTTCAGTTCCATTCAATATTCCAAACTATTTCGCCCCATTCGTATTGAATTCCAACAGGAAATCAAATAGCATGGAATTCCAACAGAAGATGCACCATGAATATTTGTGAGCATGAATATTTATGCATTCCACTTTTGGATAGTGTAGCCGAACAAGCGATGAATTAGAATCAATTAGAATCCTCACCAGAAAGAATTCTTCTTGAGATTCAATCAAGCCGGTTTCAGGAGAGCGATTCGGCTAATATGAAGTTTCAGTGGAAGCATTGGATGAACAGGCCGGAAGATGTAATGTCGATTCTCATTTGATATACTCTCGAATTCACAAGTCGAAGTAAAAACCGAATAACGCATGACACAGATTTGGGCCACATCAATCACCAAAACAATGAAACATGTCGACTTCAGTAGAAATACACACTTAGAACGAGAACTCGAAACCGCACATCTCACAATCAGAAGATGAAATGAATGACTGATTGACTGAACACAATGAATTGACTTTATTTTTATTTTATTGTTCTACTTTACTTGTTAAGAGTAAGTAAGTAAGTAAGTAGTAAGTAGGTGGCGCCATCTGTGGCTAAAACAATGCGAAGAACAACCCTGGCCATATGTACCTACAACTGCAAGTCACTGTCAGGGTGGACGGGTTTGAATCACCTGATGGAGGAGAAAAAAGAAATAAAATGCGATATATTAGGGCTCTGCGAGACACGATGGAAAAACGAAATAAATGCGAGATGGAGAGATGGATGCGCTATCAGACTCGGGAAAGGTGAAGGCACAAGAACTATTGGAGGCATAGGTTTCATCATCGGGAAGGAATGGGCTGGAAGAATAATATCATGCAAGATTTTATCAGCTCGTATAGGTGTACTGAACGTTCAATTGACAGAAAAAGCCACCCTCAAAGTCATCCAAACATACGCCCCAACAATTGCAAGTGACGACGATGAAATTGAAGAATTCTATAATGAACTAGAAAAGGCTCTAGTTCAAAAATCCACTTATACCGTCGTCATGGGCGATTTCAATGCAAAGGTTGGGAGAGGGCGGCAAGGAGAGAAATACGTCGGGAAATTCGGAATAAAGGGAAGAAACGACAGAGGCGAACGTTTAGTAACCTTTGCTGAAACAAATCGGTTTTATATCGGAAACAGCCTGTTCAGGAAAAAGAAGGATAAAAGGTGGACCTGGATCGCTCCGAATGCTGAGCACAAGAACGAGATTGATTACATCATGATCGACAGGAGACGATTACTCCAAGATGTCTCAGTGATTGCACCCTTCAACACTGGTAGCGACCATCGTTTACTACGGGCAAGAATTGTCGTTGACAATGCAAGAGAGAAAAAAGCACTGCACATCTCGTTGAAAAATCAACGCAGAAAAGTCCTCAACGAAGCAATGTTACAGAATGCCATCGAGAGCGAGGACTGGAACCAACTAGGAGACATTGACGATGACTATAACTCGCTAATTGAAAAACTAAAGGGTTGCTTAAGCAAGGCTTCGACTGATAACCAGCGTGATCACCAAGGTAGAATCTCCGAAAAAACGAAAGGCATGATGAGAAGAAGAAAAAATTTAAAAAGAAATGGCAGCAGTCTTATCGAATACTCAATCTTGTGCAAAGCTATACGGCAGCACTTGAGAGAGGATTTCTTAAAATATCAAATGAATAAATTAAAGGAAGCTGCTGAAGGAAGGAAAAGTTTGAAGAAATGCAGGCGGAGAATGTTTCTATGTAAACCAGAGATCACAGCATTAAGAAGCCAGGATGGGCGGACAGTGAGAAATAAAAGTGAAATGGAAGAAGTGTGCAAAACCTTCTACACGTATCTTTTTAAATCATCAATTCCACTCATTCCCCCTTCACCTCAACAAACAGAAGAGGTGCCACCAATTCTGAAATGCGAGATCGAAAATGCTCTCCAAATGACCACAAACGGCAAGGCCCCTGGAAAAGATGGAATAACATCGAAAATGATCAAATGGGCAGGGGAAACCTTCTGGAAAGCTCTTGCTGTGCGTTTTAATAAGCAGAGTGGTACTCAAGAGGAATAAAAAGACCACTCGGGAGACCTCCAATAAGAGGAAAAGACGATATTACAAAGAAATTGGGTAACACCTGGCAAACGAAAGCAAGATCAAGGACCGAATGGAAACGCATTGTGGCCAGCAACGTTACTTACGTTTGATAGCCTGGCCAATTTAGGTAATCCAGGTAACTTTACTTGTATCTATTTTTTCATGTTGTTTACTTGACAGACGAGATTTGTTTGATATACTGACTCTCTTCAATTCCTATTTGATACACTCTCGATTCATTGATCGCTGATCAAAGTACAGTGCTATTCCTATTTGATATACTTTCAATGAATTCTTTGATCAAAACAATGCACATGTACATAGTATAACGTAGTGGTGATAAGGCATATAATAAACCCTAAAAATTTGATTATGAGAGGTACACAGTATAACAATGGTGATAAAGCATATAATAAATCCTAAAAATGTGGTTATATCTCTGCAACTAATTATCACCAGTCAGACAGCTTCCCTTTGCTGATCGAAAGCAGTCCTTGGGCACAAAACTAAGCATTGTGAATGAGTTTGCAAGATGCATTGAGAGTGTTGTTCGATTACCTGAATTTTTTATTTCATCGAATCAAGTGGAATAAAGCAATCTCAAGCACTTAATCGGTCGTGAACAAATCAGTATTGTTAATGAGAAGTTTGGGTTGTTTACATTTAGGATGCTGTTGTCGTTGAGAGTCGATGAATGCCATTAATTAATCAAAGAACAGGTTTATGATATATTGATGAAGACGATACATTTATAGATTGAATGCTGCCAATATTATTATTATTATTACATTCATTCATTCTTTCATTCATTTAGAATCAAATCTCACCGATATTTGCTTCCTCTTTTAACAGATCGTTTGCCATATTGATTAGATTAACTATAAATGCTTCATCGAATCGTTGCGATTCTTGAGGCGTTCATTTTTGTGTTGAATTATTTGGATGGAAAGATGATATGCAATATGGAATTTTTGAAGTGAACTGGAAATATGAAATTCTACCGCTTGAGGGTTCGCTGAAATACTGGATCGCGGAATCTGTTATTTCGTTCAGTGTGAATTGATCCCATTTCCATAGTATCCATCCACTTAGTGATCGACTGCTGTAATTGCTCAACTCCCTAAAGCCCAAAAATCCTAAATACAATCATTGGCGTTGCAATATCATAATGTCTATGAATAAATGCATTTTACAATAATTGATTAGCAGTAAGAATACTTCAGTTTTAACTGATTTCAAGTTCTGGTAAGATAAAAGCATCAAGCTCAATGCCACTTCAAGAGTTTGAGTTCGTTGACTATCTTGGGCCACTAGCCGTATCGACGTGTTTTGCCGTGATCATCTTCTTTTTATCGCTGGTGATCAATTTTGTATGGATTAGAAAGGACGACGATCGAACTGTTTTCGAAAAGGTTTTCTATATATCCGTTGCGTATCACTGAAATATTCGACTGATCGCGAAGCAGATTGCGTGAAAAATCATTTCGATATTACACAGTTGTTTCTGCGTAAAATTCTTTATCCGCACGAGCTCATAATCTCATGCGGATTTAATACCACTCAAATCTCTCTCGAAAGCGTTACTTTTGGAGTTATTGTTAGCAGTGAACATACGTTCAGTTCAATGCCACAACACAACAACAACGATCCCTTGAGATGAAAACTAATCGATTTGAGAAAAGAAGCTGGAATTGATTGAACTGATTCCCTCTTTAGACATGTGCAAATTATGCAATCTTGAGCAGCCATGATTACACTTTCACGTTTTTCTCGTTAATTCCGTTTGAAATTATTTATTCAGTTCGGTTCAACATTCGATCTGCGTTGTGGAGTGCATCGAATGCGTCATAGGCCAAACAAGGTCAGTTCATCAGAGAGCTTTCATTCACTTGAACACATTCGGAAAATTTCATGATCTAGTTAGACAATCTGTTGAGTGGAACGATTTCGCTTGTAATCGCTGTCGATATTTGGTCAGTGAAGTTGCGCATGTTCAAGAATTCACTTTCAATATAAGACAAGAATGTTTGCAGGGAATGATCCCTAATTTTTTAATTTCAATTAATTTTCAAGATAGTCGCTGTTATGCATTATGAAATTCATTCATATCTTTTGTAATGTTCAAAAATTTCAGTCTCGAAAACGGCAATTGTTAGTGGACAATTGAATAGGAAAGTGGTGAAGGCGATTCACAATGTTCATCGACTCAAGCGAACGACTCTCGATTTCATTTATTTGTTGTTTGTATTCAGAGCTGTCTAGCATGATGAATGATGCATGCAAATGCTTGCGCTCTCCAAAGATCAATTCTTTGATAATAAGCCGCTCTAAAGCCGAAAACACATCGGAAATGATATCGCCTATAGCCGCGCCCCGAAAGCTGCGTTTCAGCAGTGTCGTTAACGAATAAATTACGAATGAAATGTGCTTGAGACTCGTGAAAAATTTCGACGACGTTCAGAGCGACTTTCATGTCCCATAGTGAACAACCCTTTCATCAATTTAATAAGGTGCCACATCCCAGTCGTTTTCACATCTATCCAGAAAAATCCATATCCTTATTCGTTTGAATGTTATTTAGTGCGTTTTTGAGATGAATTTTGCGAATTGCCATAACTCATCTCACAATCATCACTTTTCATCAAAAGAAGGACCAACCATTAACATCTTTGCAATTTCTCGAGTAGAATATTCTCTTGACAGTTGCTTAATTTTTTGTTGAGATAAGTACCGAGAGTTGTTTATTGTCGTTCGTAACATTTGCTGTGAATCGATGAGTTTGTTTAGTTAGGCTATGAGCACTCATTAATTTGATGTCAGTTTCGTCATTATACTGTCATTTCGGCGTTGACGAATTGTTTGTCGTCAGTACGGTTCGGTCAATATTTATGCCAATTCTCTTAATCACTTCGATAAATATCCTCGTTATCGATTGTTGTCATTCTTCTCAAGTTTTTGCTTTGTTTTCGATGTCTACCTCTGAACTAAAGTGCAACATCATTATGGAACTCGCTGTGCCTATGAGAGCTGTTGCATTTCAAAATTATGGTTCAAACTGTTCCCTTCATAATAATTATCCCCTGGTTGTCCATTGAGCGATCTAAATCTGTAGTTCAGGAATTATCAGGAGTTTAATCAAAAGTGTCTCACTGGAATTAATTAATAGCTCCAATCGTGAAAGTTTACTCATTAATAAGTTTATTTTGACCTAATATGATTCGTATTCGTGATTGTTCGCGATTCGTAAGAAGATTATTTTTGAAGGATGATCTGTCGATCAATTACAGGAAGGAATCAATCTTTGATTACTGTCACAATTATCATTAATTTCACTCATTTTCTCGAGTGAAACAACCCAAAATCACCATTCGTCGCATAATTTTTTGCTGTGATTGTTGATGATTCTTAACTTTTCTATATATTCCTATATTTTTTATGGTTTAACATCCGTTAACGCGTCTTATTGATGTAATGCAATAAATGTTCATCCAAATTTTTGAAGACATTCAAATCGCTTTGCACTGTGGAATTTCTTCATGCTGCAATACTTGTTTGCACTGCAGTATTTGAACTTTTGCACTTACAAATATTTCTGTTGATAAATGAACGAAGCACTCTGATGGTTTCCGATGAAATAAGAAGTTTTGACGTATATCCAAGTAAAAATGTATGTGGCTGATGGTCGATCGATCATGTGAAGTAAGCGATCCATTCACAAAAAATACCATTATTGTAGTGCGTTCTCATATGAAGCATCAGTTTCCATGCTAACGAAAGCACATAGAAATGGGAGGGCATTCATTCAGCCATCACTGGGACAAACTTCTGGGACAAGTGTTGAGATTTGGAAGTTGCGACAGAGCAAAATGCAGAACATCTGTTGGAGTGAAAACCTTGAGTTTGGGATCTTAAACTCCAAGAGTAAAGTTGCACAGCTTTAGTTGGGCCATCGAATGTCTTCAGCGTCGTACTGAAAAAAAAGACGCTATTTTAGCACAGAAAAAAGTTTAGCATAGCGCAACGAAGTGGACGATGAAAAGTTTAGTGCAGCAAAACGACAAGTCAATTGTTAACTTATTCAGTGCTTGAGAGCAAACATTTGCACTATTGGATGGGCGAGTCACGTTTATCGATAATACTCTCCAAACGAATAAGCCGTATCTGCAAAGATGTTTCTTATTACCGTCGTTTGAGGGTTTCTGAAGAAAATTTCTCGTCTTCCTCACACCTTTCGTCCAAACGTTTCTTGCATTCTAAGTGTCACTCAGCATAATTTTCATTTCGTTTTTACTTCTGCTCAGTGATTTTTTGTTTTTCTTTTTTTTCGCTTCAGAAGCTTAACGAAACGTTTCTAATTGCTTTCAGATGCGCTAAGAGGCAAAAACGAATGCATCGAAGCGTTTGAATGTGTGATTCTCTGTCAAATATCCTTCCTTCGTCTTCCATCGTCTTTTTCTTTTAACTAAACAAATTATATCCATCCGTATATCCAAAAGCTTACTTACTACACTGCGAAAAGCGACCTCGATGCGTTCGTTTCATGTTATTTGACTTTTCTTTTCCTTTTATCAAATAGAAGAACAGAATTTATGACTCGTGCCAGTCTGTGTACACTGCATCTAATTTTTACTTCCCACTGTTTTTGCTTTTATTCGCTTTTATCTCATTTTCGGCAATCTTCCGGTGTATTCTATCCAAATTTCTAGAATTTCAGTCGCCTCTATTCCATTTCCTTCACATTTATCCCACTTTTTCACATATTTCAATTACATTTTCCATTCGTTCACGCTTTGTGTTCGTTTGTGCCTTTCTCTGTTGTCCGTGAGTGCTGACAATGATATAATGAAAGTGTAAATAGCGTTTTCGAATTCCATAAGATGAGATCCAATCCATTCATCGTGACAAGTTTCACCTCGTTCAGCAGGTTAACTGATTGAAAGAGTTTCTTCACAGATTGCTTTTTTGTCAATTTATTGAATATTTCAATTCAGTAGGCAAAAATATTATTGGAAAACGCAATTGGTTTCGATGAGAGTGGTGCGAATTATTTAAATGAATGTTATTACATTAAAAACTTGTGAATTAGTTGTGTCCATTTTATTGAATACACTGAAAGTTAGTGAAATAACATTTATTTGAATCGATTTGATCACTTTTCGCTGTGCAACGATAATATCTTGTGTGCGACGTTGTTAATACTAATTAGAAAAAATTTAAAATGAATAACGTTGAGTGCGTATTAATATATTTGTAGTAATGCAGTAGTCTTACTACTACTTGCAATGGTTACTGCTGATTCAAAAGGAATGAAATTAATGTAGAGGCGATATTAATCTAGTGATTATAAGCACTCGTTCATATAGTAGGAATTGTAATACCCTTGTTGGATCAGTAATAGTCGATTAATAATTTTGATGTGTTACTACTGGTATAGCATGAATGAATGAATGTTGCGTTGTTAGTTGAAGATTAATCGATGCGTATTCCGCAAAAAATTGCAAAAATTTACAAATTTGTCCAATCCGTGTGTGAAAATCAATTATATTGCCTTAGAAAATAATCCCCATTGATTGTCAGCGTGAAGCGATTCATCCGCATTAATTTCAACATCTTTATAGAATTCGACCAAATTGAGAATTGAAATGAATTCAATGAGAGTTTTCGTGTTGCATTCATCCTTTAGTCTGTCCTTGCATTAGTTTTTTACGCCGAATACCATGGAAACATGCTACGAAATGAAAACTTCACATTCGCGAATGAATGTTCTCTGTTTTCTTCTATATTCCTATCGTACAAGCAGACAGTGATCTAATAATGGATTGCATTGCACGAATCGATGAAAAAACGATAACGTTAGTTAGCATCCGAAGAAAACTATCTCATTTCATTTTTCGCATTTTATTGATTCGGAAATTGAAATCGTTTTTCTGAATCCAGAAAAAATCACGAAAAGAACGAATCTATAGCAGTGAAAGGAGACGTAAAAAGGAAAACTCCAACAAGAGCTCTGAAGAATCTTGAAAAAAAAGTGTGTCATCGTTAAGTTCACTATTATGATCTTACCGAACAATGGAGGAAATTTCCATTGCAAGCCGGAACAGCCCATAAAAATGCAGTGAATAATGCGACGAATGAATGGAATCAATCAGTGCAATGAGTCTTTCAGCGTCGTAAAATAAAATCAAGCGAATTAATTTATCACCATCACGATGCACTGTCAATCGTTTCGTTTACATACTCATTATTCATCGTGTTTGACAGACAATGCACGTAGTAACGCTGAATTTGAACTGATTCGGTGACATGCTATGCGATCGGTTGAACGATCCGATGAATTTGAAATACTCGTTTATGTAAAACGCTCGTAAAATATAATTGATTCGTCTAGAATGTGAAGTGCAAAAATATATGTTTTGGTACAGAAGCGACACATAAAATATCATGTTATCGAATGATACATGCATAAATCGAATAGTTATTATTGTTATTGTAGTCGGTCAGTGTGGTCTGGTACCCTCCAGGGACATTCAAACGTTCAGTGGTGCTCTATCGAGTGCTGCTGTGCTCCGACGGATTCGATTCGATGTCGACGTCAAGTTTTGCGGTGTCGTTACAAAGTAGTCAAAATGATTCAATTGAAGAGTATTTAACATCGTCGTCATCGTTCGATATTGAGCATGAACACCCTCAACTGCAGCCACAAGAACACGCTCAACAAGAATTTCAAGATTGTCACGATGAGAGCAATTTCGCTATGAACAATTCATCTTCAACTCAGGTTTGTTCTTGTGATCACTGGAAATTTGATGTGAACACATTGAATTAAATCTAATGCTTGTAGTAACTTCCATTTTTTGCGATAATTTTTGCATTTTATGACGCAACATTTCTTGGCTCATTTTTCCTTTTCATCTTTACAATGAAATGGTGACGATAAACTTGGAATTGCGCACTCAATCGTGATGTTTGTTCACATGAGGAGAGTATGCAATTAAACGGAACAAATCGAATCGACGCGTGCAGTGTGGATTAATGATAATCATTATTCATTCACTTCTTCGCCATTTTAATTGGGTATTACTTGAGCATAAGCTATTTTAGGGAACGTTCTTGCAGAAATTTTGTGTCACGCTCACAGAGGAACGGATTTGAATTTAGAATGCACTAAAATGCACCAAATAAAATTGAAGCCGGTGACATTTCGTGAAGGTAAAGTAAGGAATTTCCTTTAGCAAAAAAAACGATCTCATTGATTTAAAACACATAATTGGAATTTTTTGCGCCAAATGGCACTCATTAAAATTCAATAGGTGTTCCGTGAAATGCAGTCAGTCATTAATATAAAGTAGTCGTTTTTCGAAAATTGATCGTTTGAATTTGTAGCGAAGTGAATTCATTGTTGGTCTGTCAGACTGTTTCCATAGCAAACAACTGCTGGAACTGCTAATAGCTCAGCTGTGTTTGTTATTGCCATTACTTCGTTATCCTTAACAATGTTATTGTTCGAGCCATCAGCAGCATCACGGCACTACAATCAATTATTTCAGAAATAACAATCATTGTTATTATCGCTGTCAATATCACCAGTATTATTCGACTTCCCAAAAGCATTCGTAACACCGTGAGCAATGAAAAGCAATGAAATTATTATATGAGCTCGAATTAGTATTTTTGCTCACAGATATTAAGATCGACCGAATTCACAATTAAGCTGATCATATGTGAGTATGGGATTTGATTTAATAAGATTCATTTGCGAGAAGGTGAATTGATAGTCTTCAAATGCTTCAGTGACGGTTACACTTATAAGTAATGCTTTAGTGCAAGGAATGTATTTTTATGATTAGCCATAAAATTGAGATTTACTTTTTGCTTTTGGCACTCCAGATATATCAAGATTCAAGTGAA
The DNA here is from genome assembly GCA_035041965.1 of Anisakis pegreffii. NCBI lineage: Eukaryota > Metazoa > Nematoda > Chromadorea > Rhabditida > Anisakidae > Anisakis > Anisakis pegreffii. Next base: position 278,017 of record JAPYMA010000207.1, on the reverse strand, counting down.
GATTTAGAGTTGATATCGAATATTGTTATTCTTTTTGGAACCTTCGAGTTATTCCCTCACTAAACTTGATTTGTTTAACTTTTCACTGCACAAACGAATCAAGAGGCAGTTGCAAATGCACTGCTCATGCATTTCGCAGTTGTACAAATTTGATTAAATTCATCCAACTTGTTTCATCTCAGTTATAATTACTACATATGGAACACATTAAGAGATATTGGCCGTCATTTTCAATAAGTCAGTGAGGAAAGCAAAACTGATGAATTCGCAAAAAGTTTGCAGAAATAATTAATCGAATCAACAATCAATCATCGTTGTTGTTCGGATGATGAGAGTTTACATATCAAATGTCACAATTTCGGGTTGAATCAACAATAATTCTGTGAGAAAGTACATCTGAAAATGACCGTTATGCACTCTGTAATATAAACAAGTAATTGAAACATTTTGAGTGGGTCATTTGCGAATTCAGCATGCTGCATTCATCTATTTTAGTAACGGTTTTCGCTTGATGAGTGCTGAGGATGGAGACGAGTTCTCTGATTGTGAAGTGCTTTTTTGTTGATGTATCAGAGTTCTATTGAGTGGTTCATTTTTTTTTGTGTCGATACTCAAGAGATTCGAGACTTATCCACTTAATCGTCGTTGATTGCTTCAGGAAGAAGAAATCTTCAATCTCTGTCAACTCATCTCCAAGCAGCAAACCTCTGGAAGGATCTCTTTTGACCACGTCTTTTCATTTTCATTAGACAACTGTCCTAATCCGATTTTCTTGGACACTGGTGAAAAATCTACGAATCGATTGTTGTCTGTTTGTTTCATTGTTTTCGAACGATGCACTTCGGCTTGAACCTAAGTGATTTTGAAATGCACGTAAACAGTGACAATTTCTGTGAGTAATCAAGGAAGGTTGCATCTCAAATTGCAGCGAATATCGTTAACGAGCAAAAGCGATTTTTGTCGCGTTATAGCTTGTTGACATTGAAGAAACGGTCATGTGCAGCTTTCTTATGGTCTGAATATGGTGAATAATATGATATTTGAATGTAGCGCTCGCGCATATCACAAAACTCATCGCATCGCCGTTTGCGTTGGTTGATCTGCGGTCATTGTGTAGTGACCAAGCAGTATTTTGCAAGCGAATTACCGATACTGCATTAATCTTGTAAATATTCATGAATGCTCACTTGTTTTTGTTCGTTCAATTACTGCAAACGGATTATATCAAATAAAGTAGAACAAATGAACGATTAATGATTAGAATTAAACACGCCGCAATTGCTGACTGCTCAAATTTTGTCGTATTCTTTTTTTCCGTTATCACGCGTACTGAAAATCGAAAGAGTAACCGTGAATGTCGAGTTAGAACAAACATATCACCCCATTCATTTCAATTCGAAATGTTGTTTGCTCGTTGCTTCATAAACTAGGAAATTGATCATACCTTAAATGTGCAGGAATAAATTGATGCTGATGGCTTTTCACTTGTTCAGTCATTCACTCATTTGTTTCGCCAGTTATTATGGCGATTTATCAGCAGCAATATACCACATTATCGCAGTTTACTGTCGCATTCTTCTCCATTTTCTTGTCAAAATAGTATTCAGCAGTTTGAAATAATGCCGATGGATCATCAAGAATTTCGAATTGACTGTATCTCGAGTGATGTCAGTTGATAACTACCTAGATTTTCATTGCATTTGAGCTTAATATAAGCGATTTGTTTCTTAATGTATTGATGGTGAACATAGTCAAGAACATCCGATTGCGCAAGCGATGTTATGCTCAGTCAACAATTCGAATGATCTCTTGTTACCAGGAATTTGATCTTTTGCTTGGTAAAATCCTTTTAATACAGTAATCTTTATTGCCTAACCATATGCACCTAAAAGATTGCTTACAATAAGACACGAACCTGGACTCATTTAAAATGAGTGAGTTTAGCATAGCATATGCCGTTGGAACAGCAAACGCCGGAAACACTCAACTGTTGTTCACAGTTAATGTGTACTTGTGCAAGCAATCAACTTCATTGATTCGATGACATCTAATTCAGCAGAGTTAATGCGGTTGAGTGAGTTGTACTTCGCCACTTCAGAGATCACATAGTGGACTGGATAAGATCATCTCTTGAACGACCACTAGTTTGTTAATTTATTTAGTGAATGTTCCAGCCAATGATCACTACATCAGAACAAAAACAACCTCAGAAGATATCGAAGACTGCCATCGATTCTCGTTTGCGATATGTCATTATCACGTTCACGATTCTCTTAGCTTCAATTATTTTTTTTATGGCTACAAGAATTATTTTTACGGACCAAACGCATTCAGCGCCGATCACTTCATTCCAAACTGCCACTAAAAGGTGATTCCAAGTGTTTTCCGAACAAATTAAACCCACAAACTTGCCGAGCTCATAATCAGTAAAATCAATGCAAGTTTCAGGACCATACTAGACGATGGTTGTAAGTATCTAGGATTATCGTATACGGCCGCCAGTCAAGGCGGTGGTATTGGCAATCAACTATTTGAATTTATTTCGTTGATTGGAATCGCGAGAACACTCAACAGGTACTGACTGATATCCACTACACAATGGATTTATTATGAAAAGGTGGTCGTTTTATTGCATAAACGATGCGATCACATCAATTCTGGTTCACTCTCAGTAATGTAGGAAACGAGAGCATTTGATACACAAAAAGATTAATGAAAATGTGTTGATAAATTAGTGTTGAATAAGGTTGTGATCAAGATCTTATGCTATGAGACTCTCAGCGCTTCACTTACTCGTTTCGCGTTCAATACAAGGGATTATCACGATTTGTCAAGAGGTTTCCTATTTTCAAATGCGGAACTTTGCAGGATACCATACGTAACTGCAACCAATTTTGCTACAATCAAAAAGCTGTATCAGCTTTCGAAGTCATTCCCGAATCTTCCGCATCAGTTTCGTGTACTCTTTCCTAAGGTATCTGACCCAACAGAGCATTTCTCTGCAACTTTGATTACGTGCTGTCAATCACAATAATAATAAATTGCGCTGTTCTCACTACTCAAACCACTCCAAGAAGTCAGAACTCACTGAAACTTATGAAAAAAGAAACGAAATTCTCCGAAACAGTCAGTGGATCTCGTTTTTCGAATTCCATCGGCGTGTATCCGACGAATTTTATTTATCCAAAATTTGGTTTCCATTTTGTTTCGTCTTCGCATTTTTTGACGCAAAATGCTGGACCAGTCATTAAAAGTACCAGTGTGTATCGCAAGTTTCGACAAATTCGTTTATCATCGCAGATTCCTTAACAATCCATCAGTTGTGCTTAATTGACCTCTAATCTCAACACTGTTGCTCATCATAATCAAATGAATTCAGTTGCTCAAACGGAAAACAACCACGCTTAGTGGTGGTCGATGTTGTGTATATGGTGATGTGGATAAGCTTTATGCATATCACGATTATCAGGAAATTTATTTGACTGATAGTTACTTACAGGTTTCTTACTATCAAAAATACCTTTAAAGTCGAATATGTGCCAGAGCTTGCACTCTTTCTTGCTTTCAACGCATCACATCGAGATGTTTCTTGTTCGGATCTCTCATGACTATCCAAATATGCTCAATAAAACAAGAAGATTGCGTGTGTGACTGTTCAGAGTGTTAATCGTTTCAGAGCTTTAAATACTTTATGAACATATCCGACGAAGTGCGCTCCTCAATTCTTTCGATCGACCGTTCCACACGACTTATTGCATTCACTCAACTCTTCAATCGAACTGTTTTCGATAATCAAAATTACAAGTGAGTTTTCTTGCCCGTAATGATCACATTTCGAATGGTGAAAGTACGTACCAGTTACTGCATGGGATGGATTATCATCATTTTAATTCAGAAATTTAGGCTTTGCGTACATACGCGGCGTGGTGATTTTGTCTATTCTAAAGCGCATCAACACTCTACGGAAGTGTTTACGTTCAATGCAATCAAATATATCAGCGAGAATGGTATCAGCTTCATTCGATTCCCGTTCTGTGTGCAATCATGGATCGTCTATGATCAACTAACTGTTGATCATCCGTAGTGCTCTCACCGTTTCTGTAATTGTTCTGAAACCGAAATGTAGAGATTTGTTTCATAACATTTCGACGATAGGTACTCATTTCCATGAGCGAACGAAGTCATTCGTTTATAGAATGCTCACCACTCATTTCCAGAACCAGCCTATACGTCGCCAAAACGGACTTTTACAATTAACGATCATGGGATTATCCAATTACAGCTGCGCTTATTTTCAGTGAAAAAAAATCGTGACATAACTGTGCTGCTATTTGGTGATGATTATAATTGGAATCAAAATTTGACGAAACATTTTTTAAATTCAACTTTAGACGTTCATGTTGCTCAGCCATTAGTGAACATTACACCAATTGTCGATATTGCCTTCTGCAGTTCGTACTGTGATGCTGTTCTCATAACGGGTAATTTCTTTTCATTGAACATGTGCTTCAATTTCTCAAATTTCACAATATGCCATTCGGACTTCTAAAAGAAGCACGTTATGCTAACAAAGGTATCTCTGAACGGGCATTTGCTCATTGGTGAGCTATAAATGGCCATGAGATGGAACTGAGTGGCTCGTGTACTAACGCAGCTCTTTAGCATTAGGAAGAACTATTTGATCCATTTGTGTGATCAATGGATGATTGCAATATGTGAAAGGTTAAAGTGATTATGTTCAATCTGTTTCTAGCCACAGACTGTGACAATCGTGCGATTCTGAGAAATTGTTTAAGCCATTTTCACGGTGTTTCGTTGTGATAATATTTTGTTTCAAGCATCCGCATCAACATTTGGATGGTGGATGGCCTACTTGACTCGACCGAATACGTCAATTTATTACAATTCGGTTTTCTCGAAGACGAACGGTATCGAACGAGAGCTTGATCCTCGAGACTTTTTCCCGCCGCACTGGAAGTCCTTGAACATGACGGAATCACCGAATGGAACCGTTTTTATAAATATTCAGTGAATAAAACATCCGAATGATGAACATACTTTCACATGTACATGTTTTTGTGTGGGGAATTCGAAACATCCTTTCGGAGAACCTGATCGTGAGCAAATTTGTTCAGGTTCGATCAAAACTGACAATGAGTATGTGCAGAGTTTGTGAAGTTTGCTTGAATTTGAATAATTGCCGAATAAATTTGAAATGAACGAATGAAAAGCCCAGGACAGGCAGCAGGTTGGTGAATAAAAAACAAAATTTCCGACCGAATGACTGTAAAGGAGTTACACCCAGATTTTCGACTACCACTCAGATTAGGCTTGAACGAAACGACCAGAAATGCGGGCCGTGATGACAAACCAGTTCAGAGGGTTGTTTCGAAATGAATCTTCCACCCAATGTAGTATGATTTATATGGGCGTTCATTCATGAACAAATGACGTGAGTGAACTTGATTTGGAAGTATTCATGGTCGCAATAATATTCAATTAATGGTCATGAGTGTGAACAATAATTTGACAAAAATCTGGTAATGATTACAAACAGCGATGAAAACAATAACGAACACAACGAGTGATAACAACGTGAACATAGCGCAAAGCAATGATAACAATAAGAACAATTCAACAAAACTGCAACACAGATATGGATGATCACAGACTGTTCAGAAGTGAAATATCCATCAAATAATGACAAGAAAACGAATCCATTGATTTTTTTCATTTCGCTAATAAACGAAGAAGTTATGAATTTTCTTCTTTTCTCACATTCCTGAAAGGTCATATTCGTAGAAAAGCTTTCAAACAAAGCTTTCAAAAAATGTCCTTGTTTTGACAGTAAGCATGCATTTTAGCAGAATATGTAACAAATATGCGACAATTATGTAACAAATATGTTGCCTTTCCCATATGTCTGTCTTTATGTTTTGACTTGAATCGTTTCATAGAGTTGACGTTTTGGGAATTTGAATAGAGCCATGTTTACAGTTAAGGTCTTGTTCCAGATATCATTGAAAAACAGAGTGACGAAAAATGATTACCATTTCGACTGAATTCATTTTCTCGAAGATAACTGTAAATCCGATCTGAACCGGTAGATTATCATTCAATACGCTGTCCTCGCCATAACCAAGTCCCTTACCATCGTCATGCGTAAAGATTCGATCTATATCATCAAAAATAATTCGAGATTCAGTTTAATTCGACAACTTGGCAACGGATGATCACTTTTGATCAAATTTACTTGATCACGAGCATATGATATCGCAAGGATTATGACATCAAAGATAACATGAAGACGTTCAGCAAGAGGAGGTTTTGAACTTGTTAAGTATAAAGACCACTACAGATATTATTATTATTAGCAGAGTGATTGTGTATTGAAAGGTACCAAGCATAATTTCTGCGGTTGTTTTGGTGAATAAAGAAGCACCGTGTCCTACATCGCTGACGATTGTGATTCGTCTTGAGTCGTCTTGCAGCACCACTGCTGTTGGCATCGGGTAATAGTTCGCGTTCACTGGCAAATTGTGATTGTATTCACGTTTCAGAAGCTGCAAACCTCATTTTAGATCAGATCAAGTGGTAGTGTTAGGAAAATTACTAGATTCGAATGGAATCCAAACGAACGAATATCTATGGATCAGACAAGCGATAAAGCAGATTATAGATAAAGTTGTTCCGAGAGACCTGTTTGAATGAATGCAAACAGATCAGTGTAATTGCATTCAGTTTACCTGGAATCCATTACTATCAGTATAAAATTGAGTGGAATTTGAATGGAGATCCGAACTAAAACGAGTGATGAGCTCCATGTTGTTGAATCCTCTTATGTCGACTCGCATTGAAATATGCAGTTGTTCACCTTCGTTACCTAAACATTATTCAGCTCATTTTCGTCATCAAAAAGATCGGCATTCATTCTTGAAACAGTAATTCAGTGAATTCATCATGAAAATTAGTACTGTTGAGAGAGGAACATCTGTATCAATACCTTCAATATTGTGAAGGGCGATTTTTTGAGTGATATACTTCGAAAGGATATAAGCGCTTTGCTGAACGGGTCCCTTGACGATGAAACGACGCAAATCGATCAATGGGAGCGACTGAAATGAAGCCATGGAATCGAATCTTTTTGAATGCTTTAATAATTATCTGCATATGCTTAGTAGAGCTTGCGCTAAGAAATGCTTCAATGGATCATTCAGTGAATTATGTGATGAATGCAATCAACATATCCATTATAATCTAATCGTAACTGCAGTTCAACAATACCAACTTGAGCTTCACCGTTACTGCTCATGATGTAGGGTCCACCACCGCTATTTTCATAATGGTCGACAGTTTGAGCAAATTTCATGTCACCAACTGATTTCGTTCGAACAGCCTAAAGCAGCATAGTTTTTACGATCGGCTATATCAGTGGTGCCCGTCGGGGGTGAACAGGGCTTTCATTCGTTTTAGCACGGTTTTCATTCTTTTCCGAGCTGCTTTAATCGCTCTTATAGCTGCTATCATCGAAATTGTTCTTTTTTGCTAATTTCTCGTTCATTTCACTCAACAATTAAAGTCAAATTCTGATTCTATCAAACACACTCTATAATTGACCATTTCACTGTCGAATGTTGTTCAATTGTTGTATTGTTGATTCCGGCTGTCAACGTTCGTCAACGTAGACGGAATAGAAGATTAAGTTCGGTGATTGTTCAAAACAATAAAACATAAACCTTATTGGTCATATATGAACTGTTGTCCTTCAACAATTTTGTCGTTTGTAGCCGGAAAAAATGAACTCGCTTCATCGGTCATTATCCACGAACCACTCATCATCTCCAACTGTCCAGATTTCCATCAGGCAACTGTCCAAATCTGAATTTTTTTGGAGGGTAGTGAAAAATTCTATGAATCGATTGTTGTCCGCTTGTTTCATTGTTTTCGAACGATGCACTTCGGCTTGAACAAAAGTGATTTTGAAATGCACGTAAACAGTGACAATTTCTGTGAGTAATCAAGGAAGGTTGCATCTTAAATTGCAGCGAATGTCGTTAACGAGCAAAAGCGATTTTTGTCGCGTTATAGCTTGTTGACATTGAAGAAACGGTCATGTGCAGCTTTCTTATGGTCTGAATATGGTGAATAATATGATATTTGAACGTAGCGCTCATGCTTATCACAAAACTCATTGCATCGCCATTTGCGCTGGTTGATCTTCGGTCTCCATTTTCTTGCCAAAATAGTATTCACCAGTTTAAAATAATGCCGATGGATCATCATGAATTTCGAAGTGACTGCATCTCGAGTGATCCAATAAGCTGATATCAGTTGATAACAATTTACATTTTCATCGTATTTCAGCTTGACATAAGCGATTGGGTGCAACAATTCTTCATTTGTTCCACAATATACCGATGGTGAACTTACTTCGATTCAGCAAGCGATGTTATGCAGGGTCAACAATTCGAATGATGTCTTGTTGCTCGGTAAAATCGTTTTTATGCCGTAATCATTATTGCCTAGCCATATGCATCTAAAAGATTGCTTACAATAAGACACGATCTTGATATCGCTTAAAATGAATGAACCCAGCATAGTACATGCAATCTGGAACACGGAAATACTCAACTGTTGTTCGCAGTTCACGTGTACTAGTGAAAGCAATCAACTTCATTCATCTAATCAGCAGAATTAATGCGGTTGAGTGAGTTGTACTTCGCCACTTCAGAGATCACATAGTGGACTGGATAAGATCATCTCTTGAACGACCACTAGTTTGTTAATTTATTTAGTGAATGTTCCAGCCAATGATCACTACATCAGAACAAAAACAACCTCAGAAGATATCGAAGACTGCCATCGATTCTCGTTTGCGATATGTCATTATCACGTTCACGATTCTCTTAGCTTCAATTATTTTTTTTATGGCTACAAGAATTATTTTTTCGGACCAAACGCATCCAGCGCCGATCACTTTATTCCAGTCTGCCATTGAAAGGTGATTCCAGCTGTTTTCCAAACAAATTAAGCCCACAAACTTGCCGAGCTCACAATCAGTAAAATTAATGAAATTTTCAGGACCATACTAGACGACGATTGTAAATATCTAGGATCACCGTTTACGGCCGCCACTTATGGCGGTGGTACTGGCAATCAGCTATTTGAATTTATTTCGTTGATCGGAATCGCGAGAACACTCAACAGGTACTGACTGATATCCACTACACAAGGGATTTGTTGTGAAAAGGTGGTCGTTTTATTGCATAAACGATGCGATCACATCAATTCTGATTCACTCTCAGTAATGTAGCAAACGAGGCATTTGTAATACAAATAGATTTACGAGAGTGTGATTAATAAATTTGTGTTGAATAACGTTGTGATCAAGAGCTTATGCTCTGAGACTCTCACCGCTTCACTTACTCGTTTCGCGCCCAATACAAGGGACTGTCATCACTTGTCAAGAGGATTCCTGTTTTCAAATGCAGAACTTTGCAGGATACCATACGTAGACGCCACTAGTAGTGCTACAATCGAAAAACTGTATCAGCTCTCGAAATCATTCCCGAATCTTCCGTTTCAGTTTCGTATACTCTTTCCCGAGGTATTTATCTGAACAGATTTCTCCGCAACTTTGATTACGCGTTGATCAATCGCAATAATAAAAAATTGCGCTGTTCATACCCCTCAAAGAACTCCAAGAAGTCAGAACTCAGTTTGTATCGCAAGTTTCTACAAATTCGTTTATCATCGCAGATTCCTTAACAATCCATCAGTTGTACTTAATTTACCTCTAATCTCAACATTGTTGCTCATCATAATCAAATGAATTCAGTTGCTCAAGCGGAATACAATCAGTCTTACTGATGGTCGATGTTGTGTATATGGTGATGTGGATAAGCTTTTTGCATATCATGACTATCAAGAAATTTATTTGAATGATATGTACTTACAGGTTTCTTACTCTCAAAAATACCTTCCAAGTCGAATTTGCGCCAGAGCTTGCACTCTTTCTTGCTTTCAACGCATCACATCGAGATGTTTCTTCTTCGGATCTCTCATGACTATCCAAATATGCTCAATAAAACAAGAAGATTGCGTGTGTGACTGTTCAGAGTGTTAATCGTTTCAGAGCTTTAAATACTTTATGAACATATCCGACGAAGTGCGCTCCTCAATTCTTTCGATCGACCGTTCCACACGACTTATTGCATTCACTCAACTCTTCAATCGAACTGTTTTCGATAATCAAAATTACAAGTGAGTTTTCTTGCCCGTAATGATCACATTTCGAATGGTGAAAGTACGTACCAGTTACTGCATGGGATGGATTATCATCATTTTAATTCGGAAATTTAGACTTTGCGTACATACGCGACGTGGTGATTTTGTCGATTCAAATTTGCATCAACACTCTACGGAAGTGTTTACGTTCAATGCAATCAAATATATCAGCGAGAATGGTATCAGCTTCATTCGATTCTCGTTCTGTGTGCAATCATGGATAGTCCATGATCAGCAAACTGTAGATCATCTGTAGTGCTCTCATGGTTCCCGTGATTGTTCTGAAAGCGAAATGATGTGATTTGTTTAATAACATTTCGACGATAGGTACTCATTTCCATGAGCGAACGCAGTCATTCGTTTCCAGAATGCTCACTACTCATTTGCAGAACCAGCCTATACGTCGGCAAAACGGACTTTTACAATTAACGATCATGGGATTATCCAATTACAGCTGCGCTTATTTTCAGTGAAAAAAAATCGTGACATAACTGTGCTGCTATTTGGTGATGATTATAATTGGAATCGAAATTTGACGAAACAATTTTTAAATTCAACTTTAGACGTTCATGTTGCTCAGCCATTAGTGAACATTACACCAATTGTCGATATTGCCTTCTGCAGTTCGTACTGTGATGCTGTTCTCATAACGGGTAATTTCTTTTCATTGAACATGTGCTTCAATTTCTCAAATTTCACAATATGCCATTCGGACTGCTAAAAGAAACACATTATGCTAACGAAGGTAGCCCTGAACGGGCATTTGCTCATTGGTGAGCTATAAATGGCCATGAGATGGAACTGAGTGGCTCATGTACTAACGCAGCTCTTTAGCATTAGGAAGAACTATTTGATCCATTTGTGTGATCAATGGATGATTGCAATATGTGAAAGGTTAAAGTGATTATGTTCAATCTGTTTCTAGCCACAGACTGTGACAATCGTGCGATTCTGAGAAATTGTTTAATCGTAAGTCATTTTCACGGTGTTTCGTTGTGATAATATTTTGTTTCAAGCATCCGCATCAACATTTGCATGGTGGATGGCCTACTTGACTCGACCGAATACGTCAATTTATTACAATTCGGTTTACTCGAAAGCGAACGGTATCGAACGAGAGCTTGATCCTCGAGACTTTTTCCCGCCGCACTGGAAGTCCTTGAACATGACGGAATCACCGAATGGAACCGTTTTTATAAATATTCAGTGAATAAAACATCTGAATGATGAACATACTTTCACATGTACATGTTTTTGTGTGGGGAATTCGAAACATCCTTTCGGAGAACCTGATCGTGAGCAAATTTGTTCAGGTTCGATCAAAACTGACAATGAGTATGTGCAGAGTTTGTGAAGTTTGCTTGACTTTGAATAATTCCCGAATAAATTTGAAATGAGCGAACGAACAGCCCAGGACCTGCAGCAAGTTGGTGCATAGAAAACAAAATTTCCGACCGAACCGCTGTAAAGGAGTTAGACCCAGATTTTCAAATACCACAGGGATTAGGCCAATTTTATCAACACCATTCAATGTTGTCTGTTGCAGTTTGGTTGCGCCAATCCGCCGTAAATACTTCTCGACAGCTCGCTGAACATGAGAAGTTGATTGTCTCTCGAAAATATTGTTGTCATCATCGCTCTTCTCTTTACCAGAATAAGTTCTTCATCCCAGTTCTTGGTTATTTCCTCCCACATGATCTTCTCTTTGGTTCTGAGTTTTTCTTTCCATTTGTATTTTTCGACCCAAAGCAACTGGACAAATGACTTCATGAGTACGAGAATTGGATACAGCATCCCAAGCGGATCGGAATGTGAAGCTATGAATCTGAGTATTTCTCTTTTTGTCATAGGATTATCCAATTTTTTAGGCTTCAGACTTATTGGGTCTTCTTCAACTAGCCAGCTCAAACCTAAGACCTTAGTTTGTTTTGTTTTATCGCAATCATTCGGTGGATTGCCTCATAAAACTTTTCGCTATTGCATGTGAGTGCTCTTAAATTCATTTTTGCATCTGCAAATATGGCTTTGGACTCTTGATATAACTTTAGCGCTGTTTCTACATCACATCGTTTGCTGGCAGTATCACATTGTCAACATACAAGTTTGCTAGAATTTCCTTGGCTGTTTCTGATCCTACTTCGTTCAGATGCTTTGTCAGTACGACTGCTAGCAAAAATGGGCTTGAAGCCATTCCAAATGGTACGCGACAAAATCTGAGGATTTCGATATTGTCCTTCTGAACGTCAGCGAACCTATCTCTTACCCATAAGAATATTGTCGTATCTCTATCCTCCTCCTCCAATTCTAAATAAACCTTAAAAGTATCCCAGCCAGGTCATTTAATAATATGGGGCCTTTTAGGAGTTGACCGTTCAAACAATTCCCTTTTTGGTCCTTTGCACTCGCATCGAAGACTATTTGCAATTTTGTTGTCGTTTTTTCGGGAGAAAGAACCGCCTGATGAGGGATGTAGGAGACTAGTAATCCTTCCGCGTTCTTTGGAGCTTTCTCAGTTATTCCCAGTTTCAGTTGCTGCTTGAAAATTTCGTCATACAACTTGAATAATTCTCCGTCTCCCTGCAACTTCTTGAGTATCGACTTCAGTCACCCTACACACCGACCAAAATTGTATGGTACTTTGGGATTATCCGTTTTCGACGGCCAACCTACTCCGTACCTGCCCTCTGTTGCTCTCTCTATCGATGACTGGAATCTTTGAATAGCCGCAACCTCCTTTTCAGTGTCTATTGGATCCCTAATTCCCAATATTTCCAATTTCCAAAATCGATCCACGTCTACGTTGTCGCTATCGATTACGCAATTAGCGAAGGTAATGACTAGAGACGGTGAGCGGTTGGTTTGTCGATCGTTCTGTGCGATCGGCAAAATATTCGTCATTGTTGCGATGGCTTAATGGATTGTTGTTGGTATTCGGCTGGATTTAATTATGCAAATTATCTATGGCAACAGGCGCTCGTTATTGGTTGGTTGTGGCGTGCTTGATATGCCGATTGCTATGGATCTACCCGGTTACATTAATCGTTTATTACTGATAACGAAAGATTACTGATTCACTACTGATGGCTGTTCCAAACAACTACTCTGAACGATCGTTGGACAAGTGTTCAATCGATTAATCGGAATGTATTTTCGGGCTCTATCTGAGTCCCTCTCCCTAGAAATAAATGGGCATATGGGAGAGTAGCCCAAAACCTCTGTACTTGCCAAATCAATAATTCAAGTTCGGATTTCATGAAGACAGATGATTCCAAACGCTATTATTGTTAGTTGCGCGGAAAGAAGAATGCCAAGGAAGGAAGAATGTGATATTAGTGATATTGGTAATAACAGAGAGGCATAAACTCGTAATGAGTTGGATTTGCTGATTAAATAAATAAATAAATAAATAAATGACTAGAGAGGAATTTACAATTTCTTCCATATCAACATTCCCTTCTACTGCAATGATGTCCCCTACTTTTGTTCCGACCTCATAGAAACCGGATGCTAATTTTTCGAATCCGTCAATTAAGTAGAAAAGTGGTCCATTCCTATCACTATTTCAGGTTTTTCTCAGGTGGTGGAAATGTTTAATTGCTGTTCGCCTTTCTCCTGATCGCACCTTGTCGCCTATCGCATTGCACCTTATCGCACTAATCGCACCTTTTGCCACTCTTTCTAATTCTCAGGTTAGAATTGGTCAACAGCTTCACTTGCTTGGAGTCATAGGATTTTGGTTCCTCTTCTCCAAACACTGCAATTGATATATTTTCCTTCTTTTCAGCGGTCAATTTCAAATTGTCGAATAGTTTGTCTGACTATGAGATGAATGTTCTCTCACATCCGGCATCAAAAAAACGCAGTCGTTTCAGCGTATTTGTTCATTTGTTTCGGATTATACACGTGTATCTTTTTACATAAAAGAATCACGTTTTGATCCACTTTGACCTCGCTTCCATTCTTTATGACCGTTATTGTGAATGCTGAATCATTTTTCATTTGTTTCATATCCACCTCATTCACTTCTTTGCGCTAGGGAATTTCCGTGTTCTGATGACTTGAAACTACCTCTCCCTTGTTTTTACATAACGCGGAATTATGCTCCATCTTGCAGTAAAAGCATTTCGTTCTCTTCGGACAATTTCTGGCGAGGTGTCCGGGAGCGAGACATTTGAAACACAATCCCTTTTTCACCACTCTTTCCTAGCGAGTTCTCACATCAACATATTCTTTGCATTGATTGCTCCAGTTGGAGTTTTCACAGAATGCACAAGTCCGATCCTCATTCTTTCCCCCTCTCTTCTCTTCTTTTCACTGATCGTTACAAACGTCGATGATTTATTCGTTTCGTTTCTGATCGATTTCTTGTTCCCGACTTCGTTTCTTTGTGATAGATATCGATCTTGCGTCGTTGAATCGTTTGTGATACGGTCCACCTCTTCTCTTCTGACGACTAGTTGATTGATATATTCGCGTAATTTATTGATGTCCTACTCAGGATCGTTTCTTCTCTTCACGTAAATATCGTTGAGCAACCACTTCGCTAGTTTCTCTTCCACGATCACTTCGATGATTGCATGTTTGATATCTTCCTTCATTGCTTCAAGCTGTCTGAGTACCCGCTCACTTTCGTTGATGGTTCGAGATGGGTATTTGGGATCGGCTTGATGAATTCTTTTCAATTCATCGTGGAGGGACTTTATGATAATTCTCTCATTATCAAACCGTTCCCTATGTACACTTACTACGACCCTGTAGTTGGAAGAGGTGATGATTGCGTACCCTCTACAAACTCATGTGCAAGACCCTTCAAGCTACTCAACAAGTAATTTAACTTGTTGATCTCGTGAATAGGTTGTCTGTCCACCGCTGCTTGAAAAACTGACCAGAACTCGGGCCATTTGAGTATAATAGCCTGAGAATGTGGGTATTTCTAACTTAGGAAGTTTGACGTGTTTCATATTTGTTTGTGTCAATCGCTGTGTTGTTTGTTCATTTAGTTTTGTAACTAGTCTTGCTGCCTTCTTTACGTCTCTCTGCACTACGTCGAGTATGTCCCAAGCTTTATCTATGAGTTGCATCGCACCATTTGGGTCGGAAGCCACTCCGTCGAAAATTGCGTTTTCTTTGGCAGCTTTGTCCCCTTTCAAATTACTTTTGAGATTGATCCATTGGGTGAGGTATTCTTCTAAGACTCCGATTGTCTTATTGACTTCGTTTGTGAAATCGTCAACTTCATCAATCTGCTCTTCGAGGAATTCGATCCTCTCTGGATGAGGACTACCAGGGTCAGGAACTTTGAGACTAGGAACATTTCGCAAGTACCCAATCAACCTCTCCTTACGGGGACCCATCGCTTGTCTGCACGAACCTGACATAGTGTCTTTGAATCCCGGCTTGTGGCACCACTTCTGTCGTGAATTTCACAGCAAAGATAACTTATTCCCGGTTCTCGAAATACAATTTAGATTTTCATCGTATTTCAGCTTGACATAAGCGATTGGGTGCAGCAATTCTTCATTTGTTCCACAATATACCGATGGTGAACTTACTTCGATTCTGCAAGCGATGTTATGCAGGGTCAACAATTCGAATGATGTCTTGTTGCTCGGTAAAATCGTTTTTATGCCGTAATCATTATTGCCTAGCCATATGCATCTAAAAGTTTGCTTACAATAAGACACGATCTTGATATCGCTTAAAATGAATAAACCCAGCATAGTATATGCAATCTGGAACACGGAAATACTCAACTGTTGTTCGCAGTTCACGTGTACTAGTGAAAGCAATCAACTTCATTCATCTAATCAGCAGAATTAATGCGGTTGAGTGAGTTGTACTTCGCCACTTCAGAGATCACATAGTGGACTGGATAAGATCATCTCTTGAACGACCACTAGTTTGTTAATTTATTTAGTGAATGTTCCAGCCAATGATCACTACATCAGAACAAAAACAACCTCAGAAGATATCGAAGACTGCCATCAATTCTCGTTTGCGATATGTCATTATCACGTTCACGATTCTCTTAGCTTCAATTGTCTTTTTTATGACTACAAGAATTATTTTTACGGACCAAACGCATTCAGCACCGATCACTTCATTCCAAACTGCAACCAAAAGGTGATTCCAAACAAATTAAGCCATTTGCCGAGCTCATATTCAGTAAAATTAATGGAATTTTCAGGACCATACTAGACGATGGTTGTAAGTATCTAGGATTACCGTTTACGGCCGCCACTTATGGCGGTGGTACTGGCAATCAGCTATTTGAATTTATTTCGTTGATCGGAATCGCGAGAACACTCAACAGGTACTGACTGATATCCACTACACAAGGGATTTGTTGTGAAAAGGTGGTCGTTTTATTGCATAAACGATGCGATCACATCAATTCTGGTTCACTCTCAGTAATGTAGCAAACGAGGCATTTGTAATACAAATAGATTTATGAGAGTGTGATTAATAAATTTGTGTTGAATAACGTTGTGATCAAGAGCTTATGCTCTGAGACTCTCACCGCTTCACTTACTCGTTTCGCGCCCAATACAAGGGACTGTCATCACTTCTCAAGAGGATTCCTGTTTTCAAATGCAGAACTTTGCAGGATACCATACGTAGACGCCACTAGTAGTGCTACAATCGAAAAACTGTATCAGCTGTCGAGATCATTTCCGAATCTTCCGTTTCAGTTTCGTATACTCTCTCCTGAGGTATCTATCTGAACAGATCATTTCTCCACAACTTTGATTACGTGCTGGTCAATCACAATGGGAAAAAACTGCGCAGTTCATAGCAAAACACTCCAAGAAGTCAGAACTCACTGAAACTTATGAAAAAAGAAACGAAATTCTCCGAAATAGTCAGTGGATCTCGTTTTTCGAATTCCATCAGCGAATTTTATTTATCCAAAATTTGGTTTCCATTTTATTTCGTCTTTGCATTTGTTTGACGCAAAATGCTGGACCAGTCATTAAAAGTACCAGTGTGTATCGCAAGTTTCTACAAATTCGTTTATCATCGCTGATTCCTCTGGCAATCCATCAGTTGTACTTAATTTACCTCTAATCTCAACATTGTTGCTCATCATAATCAAATGAATTCAGCTGCTCAAACGGAATACAACCAGTCTTACTGATGGTCGATGTTGTGTATATGGTGATGTGGATAAGCTTTTTGCATATCATGACTATCAAGAAATTTATTTGACTGATAGTTACTTACAGGTTTCTTACTATCAAAAATACCTTCCAAGTCGAATTTGCGCCAGAGCTTGCACTCTTTCTTGCTTTCAACGCATCACATCGAGATATTTCTTGTTCGGATCTCTCATGACTATCCAAATATGCTCAATAAAACAAGAAGATTGCGTGTGTGACTGTTCAGAGTGTTAATCGTTTCAGAGCTTTAAATACTTTATGAACATATCCGACGAAGTGCGCTCCTCAATTCTTTCGATCGACCGTTCCACACGACTTATTGCATTCACTCAACTCTTCAATCGAACTGTTTTCGATAATCAAAATTACAAGTGAGTTTTCTTGCCCGTAATGATCACATTTCGAATGGTGAAAGTACGTACCAGTTACTGCATGGGATGGATTATCATCATTTTAATTCGGAAATTTAGACTTTGCGTACATACGCGACGTGGTGATTTTGTCTATTCTAAAGCGCATCAACACTCTACGGAAGTGTTTACGTTCAATGCAATCAAATATATCAGCGAGAATGGTATCAGCTTCATTCGATTCTCGTTCTGTGTGCAATCATGGATAGTCCATGATCAGCAAACTGTAGATCATCTGCAGTGCTCTCACCGTTTCCGTCATTGTTCTGAAAGCGAAATATAGCGATTTGTTCACTAACATTTCAACGATAGGTACTCATTTCCATGAGCGAACGCAGTCATTCGTTTCCAGAATGCTCACTACTCATTTGCAGAACCAGCCTATACGTCTGCAAAACGGACTTTTTCAATTAACGATCATGGGATTATCCAATTACAGCTGCGCTTATTTTCAGTGAAAAGAAATCGTGACATAACTGTGCTGCTGTTTGGTGATGATTATAATTGGAATCGAAATTTGACGAAACAATTTTCGAATTCAACTTTAGACGTTCATGTTGCTCAGCCATTAGTAAGCATTACACCAATTGTCGACATTGCCTTCTGCAGTTCGTACTGTGATGCTGTTCTCATAACGGGTAATTTCTTTTCATTCAACATAGCCACAAACTGTGACAATTGTGCGATTCTGAGAAATAGTTTAAGTCATCTTCACGGTGTTTCGTTGTGATAATATTTTGTATCAAGCATCCGCATCAACATTTGCATGGTGGATGGCCTACTTGACTCGACCGAATACGTCAATTTATTACAATTCGGTTTTCTCGAAGACGAACGGTATCGAACGAGAGCTTGATCCTCGAGACTTTTTCCCGCCGCACTGGAAGTCCTTGAACATGACGGAATCACCGATTGGAACCGTTTTTATAAATATTCAGTGAATAAAACATTTGAATGATGAACTTACTTTCTCATGTACATGTTTTTGTGTGGGGAATTCGAAACATCCTTTCGGAGAACCTGATCGTGAGCAAATTTGTTCAGGTTCGATCAAAACTGACAATGTGTATGTGCAGAGTTTGTGAAGTTTGCTCGACTTTGAATAATTGCCGAATAAATTTGAAATGAACGAATGAAAAGCCCAGGACAGGCAGCAGGTTGGTGAATAAAAAACAAAATTTCCGACCGAATGACTGTAAAGGAGTTAGACCCAGATTTTCGACTACCACAGAGATTACGCTTGAACGAAACGACCAGAAATGCGGGCCGTGATGACAAACCAGTTCAGAGGGTTTCTTCCACCCAATGTAGTATGATTTATATGGGCGTTCATTCATGAACAAATGACGTGAGTGAACTTGATTTGGAAGTATTCATGGTCGCAATAATATTCAATTAATGGTCATGAGTGTGAACAATAATTTGACAAAAATCTGGTAATGATTACAAACAGCGATGAAAACAATAACGAACACAACGAGTGATAACAACGTGAACATAGCGCAAAGCAATGATAACAATAAGAACAATTCAACAAAACTGCAACACAGATATGGATGATCACAGACTGTTCAGAAGTGAAATACCCATCAAATAATGACCAGAACAAAAATGAAAAATAACGCAGATTACTGAAAACAATGCACTGATTTGCAACAGAATTGGGGTAGATTTGTGACAAGAATAAGCTGAATAATCTTTGTACATCGGTCGATTAGCAGCAATTCAGCAGTCATGAAAGTTAGAGCAATAATATGATAGACATTCACAGAATGTGCAAAGACGATGCTCGTTCGCGTAACGTGCTTAGATTTTAAGGTTAGTGCCAAAGCTGACAAGATGAAAATTACAAGAAATGTAAGGCAATATCAGGAGAAAGCGCAAAGTATTCAGCAGAACTCTTTCAAAAGAATCTGGCAATACTGATACTTTGTAGATCATAAGCTGATATGCATGTTGAGCGATGATATTGAGCGTGTTAGTGATAAGCTACTATTGACATGAAATTGTTTATATGATCAACTTCGCATTTTAAAATTCATTCATTTTTGGAAAATTTCTTGTTTGTGCAATAGTCTTGAAGAATTTCGTCGAAGTTGCACGGTTCTAGAGTGAATTCTCAAATGCCAATTGAATGGATCCATGAGATGTGTCAATCTGTCAAGGAATGTGGAACTTTAAACCATCGGGACTAAAAGCACTGAAGATGGTTAATGATTAAGAAGCTAGTATGGCCTATATGAAAATCACAATAAATATCAATCAACACAACAAGTGAATGTCACCGAAACAAAAACAATGAATGGAGAAAAACAATGTAAGAATAGATTTTAGAGCAGATTTTTAAAAAAATTCTTAGACTAGATCATCAGTGAATGTATGGAATGATAAGAGTAGAAGTATAAATAAAGATTGCGAAATTGTTCCTTGGACCCAAATTAGTCAATCGCGTATATAAACGAAAACCGTGTTCGCTGGATCAGTGAGAACGGAATGAGGTGCTATGGCAATTGATTCATAGTGTTGAGCAAGCAAGCAACTCTCAGGTTTCATGCAATCGTTACGATGAAACTTAGGAAGTCCATAGGCTCAATTTCAATTCGAACACTATTGATGTTGATGGAACCACCAATTTTATCAACACCATTCAATGTTGTCTGTTGCAGTTTGGTTGCGCCAATCCGCCGTAAATAGTTCTTGACAGCTCGCTGAAAGGAATAATGCTAATAAGAATCTAAGAACACGACGAATTATTCATCAGAGCATGCTAGGAACAAGTCCTGGTATTTGTTGTCGCTGAACTTCAATGATTCGATTTCTGAGTTATTTGATTCATTTCTGATTGATTTCTCACGTCACATTCTTCAAGTCAAAGTGATTGATTTCTCAACGATTTCAGCAAAAATTTACATTCTGGTCTCAAGCTTCTCATGAGACTGAAGTCGTTGTGACAGTGAATACATTAGTGCGGATCACTAACCGTGAAATCACCGAAAGAGCATGTTACGTTCTCATTGCCATTGCAGTCCATCCCAGGCCGATGCAAGATCAGTAATCGATCTGTGATCATGTTCCTCCTGAGCGGTCGGCACGTGATCAGTTGTAGATCGCACGGGAATGACAATGAGGCAACTTTTTGGTCACTCGAAATTTCAGTTGTGGATTTTTCTGAATGAAATTGAGATGAATCAATCGCCGAGAACAGCTGATAAGCTCATACATCTCTCAAACCTATGGATTCAGTGCTGAGCCGCAAAGTGGTTTGGCATTGATTAAATTTGGTGGCTTCTTCGTATAATTTCAAGATTCTCCACGATATACCCATGTAAGTTATGACTTTTGGCCGTAGTCATCGAGAATTCACATATTCGCATGCATCAAAAAATGTTCAATATGTTGATCGCTGATGGTGAGCAACCTCTTTCAGCGGTGAATATGACAGGTTTGTAGAGCAGAGATTGAATGGCCATTTGAGCGAGTGGAGTGTGATAGGCGAAATGCTTCGGCTGAAAAAATTCTGAACGAATTGGTTGATTCTTCTTCAATTTGTCAATAAACGAAGAAGTTATGGATTGCTAAGGTCTTGTTCCAGATATCATTGAAAAACAGAGTGACGAAAAATGATTACCATTCCGACTGAATTCATTTTCTCGAAGATAACTGTAAATCCGATCTGAACCGGTAGATTATCATTCAATACGCTGTCCTCGCCATAACCAAGTCCCTTACCATCGTCATGCGTAAAGATTCGATCTATATCATCAAAAATAATTCGAGATTCAGTTTAATTCGACAACATGGCAACGGATGATCACTTTTGATCAAATTTACTTGATCACGAGCATATGATATCGCAAGGATTATGACATCAAAGATAACATGAAGACGTTCAGCAAGAGGAGGTTTTGAACTTGTTAAGTATAAAGACCACTACAGATATTATTATTATTAGCAGAGTGATTGTGTATTGAAAGGTACCAAGCATAATTTCTGCGGTTGTTTTGGTGAATAAAGAAGCACCGTGTCCTACATCACTGACGATTGTGATTCGTCTTGAGTCGTCTTGCAGCACCACTGCTGTTGGCATCGGGTAATAGTTCGCGTTCACTGGCAAATTGTGATTATATTCACGTTTCAGAAGCTGCAAACCTCATTTTAGATCAGATCAAGTGGTAGTGTTAGGAAAATTACTAGATTCGAATGGAATCCAAACGAACGAATATCTATGGATCAGACAAGCGATAAAGCAGATTATAGATAAAGTTGTTCCGAGAGACCTGTTTGAATGAATGCAAACAGATCAGTGTAATTGCATTCAGTTTACCTGGAATCCATTACTATCAGTATAAAATTGAGTGGAATTTGAATGGAGATCCGAACTAAAACGAGTGATGAGCTCCATGTTGTTGAATCCTCTTATATCGACTCGCATTGAAATATGCAGTTGTTCACCTTCGTTACCTAAACATTATTCAGCTCATTTTCGTCATCAAAAAGATCGGCATTCATTCTTGAAACAGTAATTCAGTGAATTCGTCATGAAAATTAGTACTGTTGAGAGAGGAACATCTGTATCAATACCTTCAATATTGTGAAGGGCGATTTTTTGAGTGATATACTTCGAAAGGATATAAGCGCTTTGCTGAACGGGTCCCTTGACGATGAAACGACGCAAATCGATCAATGGGAGCGACTGAAATGAAGCCATGGAATCGAATCTTTTTGAATGCTTTAATAATTATCTGCATATGCTTAGTAGAGCTTGCGCTAAGAAATACTTCAATGGATCATTCAGTGAATTATGTGATGAATGCAATCAACATATCCATTATAATCTAATCGTAACTGCAGTTCAACAATACCAACTTGAGCTTCACCGTTACTGCTCATGATGTAGGGTCCACCACCGCTATTTTCATAATGGTCGACAGTTTGAGCAAATTTCATGTCACCAATTGAGTTTGTTCGAACAGCCTAAAGCAGCATAGTTTTTACGATCGGCTATATCAGTGGTGCCCGTCGGGGGTGAACAAGGCTTTCATTCGTTTTAGCACGGTTTTCATTCTTTTCCGAGCTGCTTTAATCGCTCTTATAGCTGCTATCATCGAAATTGTTCTCTTCTGCTAATTTCTCGTTCATTTCACTCAACAATTAAAGTCAAATTCTGATTCTATCAAACACACTCTATAATTGACCATTTCACTGTCGAATGTTGTTCAGCAATTCAATTCTATTGTTGTATTGTTGATTTCGGCTGTCAACACTCGTCAACGTATCCAGTAAATAGTATATGTTAAAGAATGAGAAGATGATTCGAACTGTGACGTGAAATGAAACGAAGTGAATGAGAAAAACTCATCAACAGAACGATATTCGCCTGTAACAGCAATGAGAGTGAATACAACACGGCTGAAAAGAATGAGAATCCATCTGAATCAGTTTAAAGTGAGCGAGTCACAGACAATAGCTTTTCATGCAATCATAGTCGATTGCAATAATACTCGTACAATAACTGAAAGCAGAGTGACGGAAGTAAACAATAACGAAAGCATGCTGAACTCACAGTTATAAGTCCACTATCAGCAGAATGAGTCGTCTTCACTGATTCAGTTTCGATGAGGAATTCATCAGGTTTGATCCGGGTAATGTTGAAGTTCCTTAACTTTTGGAAATGATCAGCAATTATTACTAGTAACGATTTTCTTCATCAAATTACCATCGATGTGATATGATCATCAATTCATGCAAATGCAAAGAACTATCAAATGAAACCATAACCCGAGATAACCTCCGAGATTCTTATTAATGCCACATTTTAATGGATTAATTAAAAGTGTTGCTGTTTGATCGCAGAATACTGCGAGCTTTATGGAGCGTCATGCTCATTTTTACTGTAGTTCAGCAATTATTAGCAATTGTTTTTGACGCCTGGGAAGAGATAATGTTTCCAAAGTATAAATGCTTACTCAAATTCGCTCGTATTAGCGTTTTCATTACTAACAAAAAGAATATCCGCAATGTGAGTGTGCTGAGTACTTTGATGATCGTATGAGATCACAAAAATCTCCGTTGACAGTGGCGGCAAGAGGGCGCGGAACACTAACTGAAAACGTTCGTGGTTGTTCGTGAAAGTTGGTATCAACGATAACATTGTGAGGAATCCTTCCGGATATTTTAAGAATTTAACCTCATGGCAAGAATCTTCCTATTTCACAGTGGAATTCTCCAACCGTGATTTCGATCGTCTCTCAGAGAACAGTTTGTCTGACCGACTCGTCAGCGATATCTGTTGACGCTTTGAGAGTGTTTTACAGTATGAAATTATTCACCAGATTAAACGATAGGTTTCGCTTCATACGACACAAAATCTCTCTCAGCTGATCGGATTCACATCCGATTAGTGAAAGAAGGCATAATGTTGAGAATAATGAACAAGAAACGAGCAAATAGAACTGTGAAGCGAACGGAACCTTGTAATAAGTTGAAAGAGCATTGGTAACAGGGTCAATGTGAGGTTCAATCTGTGCTTCAACAGCTCTACCGTTCAACGTTACACTAACGTTAGGCGTTAATAAAATCAATTCGATTATTTCGACACGTTTTCGTTCGATACTGTTAAAGATGGCCACGGAACTGAAATTGAAGTTCCCAATCGAGTAAGTGGAAATTCGCTACCGCTTATATTGCGCCCATCAAATTCACGAGAATATCTCAATTTGAAGGTTACAATCAACGTCGAGCAGGGAATGCTTTCCGCTTCATATATTTCGTCCATATCAAGTGGGCTTCTAATCACTGAATCAATGAATTGAGGCTTCAAAGCGTTGTGAAACACGGCGGAAGAATGGGTTTTAATGAATGGTTACTCACATTTTCTTGTGCGGATCGAGAAGAATCGGAAGTTTTGAGGTAGTTTCATTGTATTGGAGAGGTATTTCATTCTAAAAAACAATTTATGACTTAATACGATAACCTATGGATAAACCTTGATGGAAATGGAGAATTTGAATGGTCATCTAAAGAACACACCATTTGGAATAGCTCTTTGTAGATTGCTTGCATTGAACGTTGAAGACATTTTGATGCAGTATGCATAGCAGTGAAAAGAATCTGAGCATAGTTTGACATCACATGTTTTTTACTCGTTCCTGCAACAAAAATTTTTCGGATGCTTAATTCCAACTGAGATATCGTCACTGAGTTATTAGGGAGAATCAGAGACTGTATTGCGGTCAAAAATCAGGTAGAAATGATCTTCCGATATGGACATTGAATCGCACCTTAACAGTAATGCTATTAATTTTGTTAACAATAATTATGAAAAGAGAACACTATCAATGAAAACAGTCAAATGATGATATTCATAGCAACCAAGAACGAGACGTGACGTGATAGTGGATATTAGAGCATTACCTGTAATAGCATCGTGATGTTGAAATAGTGAAAGATTCCTCCTGGCCGATTGCAGATTCTGTTGGATCCATATACGTTCAGATGCACTCATTAGCTTCATTGCATTCGCACTCAGCAAATCTGCACTCCGAATCATCGCCTGTAATACATATCCAATCGAGCTAAAGCATTATCCTGAAGTATGTTCTGATTGTAAAATGAGAACATGCAACTCACATGTAATTCACGTTCCTTGCGCTTGTAAAATGGTCGCGTTGTGTAGTAACCAGTCCACATATCGCCAAGAGCGCACTGATACGGGAAGAAATCACCGGAAAGAGTGGGTGGTTCGCGGGAGTGGTCCGTATACCATTTCTCAAGTGATTCGAAGTAATCTGTGAACGTACCGAACCTTCAATGCAAATACGAAATCAGAAATTGCGATATCATGAAGTATGATCAATGTAACATGTGTATGAATTGTTAAAGAGCAATTATTTGCACGCTCACGATCATGAGAGTTACTTGCCTAATTTGCATGTGATTTCGTGTGTTGATTTTTTGAAACAACGGCATTAAATTATCGTACTGCTGATACCATTCATCGATGGCGTTATAACGGAAATCGTCACCCCACACAGCGATTATATTGTTCGTTTCGTACAAATCAGACAGCTTCGTGAACTGCTCCTCAAGCATTGCCGCTCTTCAAACATGGCATTCAAATTATCCATTGTTTGCAATTTTTTCATATTTAGTCCGAGTAAAACATTGAGAAGGAAGAATTCAATCTTAAGCAGATGATAATTATCATTATTGTGAAGTTACAAGAACTTATGAATGTATTCGACTGCGTGAAACTATCTATGGAGAGAGATCTAACACATTCCGAGAGTAAATTTTGTCTCGGATAGAATATAGCATAGGATCAGCCGATAGAGAATTTTGATCAGCACTCAAATCGAGTCTAGATCTTAGTGACCTGCAGATCTGTGCATTTTGACTATGATCTGTGAAGCAGGTGTCAACGAATGAATTTCCGATAACTAGATGCGATTAATGAATTGTTTCATTTCAAAGCAAACTTTTCATCGACGTTTTGTGGTGTAATTGGCACAGGTTTTTGGTTTGGACACGAGAAGTGTGTGAGTCGCTTGAAGTCGAATTGACAGCATGTGCTTTGCGATGGTCCACAACTATTCAAGATATCATAGTGTGTGAACGGGAGAAGATGAGTTAGAACATCACTTCGACCACTATCTGAAAAGTGTTCATTCCAAATGTTTCGCCTCCAATGCGAAACAAAAACCTCGTTGAAGATGCTGCATAAAACATTGTATTGGAAAGGAATTCGTGACGTGCAACAGTATTTGTTGTGACCTCTTGTTTATGGAAAATTGGTGCGATTGAACTGAATATTTGCGTGAAACAACGAGGAATTAGGAACTGATCTATTTGAAGATCACGGTGAATGCCCGGCATAATGGCGGCTTATTTCAGCCGATATTTGAATTGATAGACAGTGATTGAGAATTCAAGTTTTTGCGCTACTCACATAATTGTTAAGATGTTCTGGGAGGTATCGTAGATTCATTGTGGATTCACTATGTCAACATGGATGCCTCAGACTGACAAAAAAAAAGAGATCTTTCGGTTTCGATTTTTGCCTAACAAATGAATTTTCTCTCAGAAACACACCAAAATATTGTCGCCATTTGAACGGCGCTGCACGTAGATGTTGCAGGTAGTTTTTCGTGGGATGATGAATTCGATTGATAACGGCCCATCGAATGCCGGTTTTCGTGAAAAGATACGGTACTGTACTGCCATATCCAAACGGATCATTCGACCAAATTGTTTTCGCTTTAATTCCTGAAATGTTTCAACGTTCTTGGGAAATAGATTCAAATTCAAATAGTTTTTCTATGAGAAATTTTTTGCATCAAAGCTTAGTGGATGGCGGAATCAGCATTAGTGTTCTGTTGATTCTATTTGTACAATGAACTGTTAGGTTTGAGGCTATTGCATAGATCAACAATTCAAGTGGTCAGCATGTTATGATAGAAATATGAATTTTTGATTATATGATGAGATGGAATGGAAGATTAAGCTCGGTGATTGCTCAAAACAATGGAAGATAAACCTAATTGGTCATATAGGAACTGTTGCCCTTCAACAATATTGTCGATTGTAACCGGAAAAAATGGACTCGCTTCATCGGTCATTACCCACGAACCACTCGTCATCTCCAACTGTCCAGATTTTACGAATCTTGAAATTTGGTTCCTTTAATGATCCTCAGTGGAATGATTTTGGTCGGTTTAGATTCTTTCTTAAGAAACACGTGTTTTGATCGAGAGATCATGCACGACGTATCGAAGTTGAAGCAAAAGAGAAACGAAAGTGATAATGTGAAGAAATTCATTGGATTAAGTAAGAATACAGTTTTGTTAGTGATATTTTGTTAGTGATAAAAACAGCAGTTGGATGGATATTATAATAATGTAATTACTTATTACTCTCAACATTACTTCAACTTTACGAAATGGTATCATTGCTCTTACTGTTTCACTTCGCCCTTCATTGTAGAATTTAAACTCTGCCACCAGCGTTCGAAAAACACCATTTCACACCACATAAATCGCATTTCTGGATGGCTACGCAAGAAATTCAGCATATTATCCAAAATTTGATTCGTATCTTTGGAATATGCGTCGAACGTCTCCAACCAACCTGAATTCGTTTTTTTTGTGATTTTAAATTTTACGTTTCCGCATTTGAGTCCTTGGTGAACATCAGTCGATCAATATGATGACTGTGGAGAGTATCCTAGAGACTGACCACTATTGCCACTCAACTTCAGTGCACTTGCAAAATGGAATCTAATTGAAGAGTGAAGGTGAAATCAGAATCGAACACATTCCGCATATCGTTGACTATTCGTCAGCTAAAAATCTCAGCCATATACATGATAGCAAATATTTTCAATCACAGTGCGAAGTGATTAGTGGATGTGTTACGATACGAAAGAATTTATGGAATATGTGAGTAAGGATCATAACTTACCCGGATCAACGTGAGTCATCGGAAGGACGAAAACATTCAGCTTTTTACTTGCGGTGCCCGTCTTATTTCGCCTCTTTGCAGTAACAACAATATCTTGCCGTTTCCTGCCGCCATTGTATAGATCGAATGTCTTTAAAGAAGGCATTGTTGCTTGGAGAGAAGAATGACTAGTGATTGGGATTGGATGAGTTTTTGCATATGCGAAACTGAGCAGACTATGAACTATTGATAAGTCTCATTGAAAGGTGAAATAAAACGAGTCAAATTACATCGCAAATCACTCGCTACACTTTCAATAGCAAACAACTCGCCGAGGAATGCGGAATTAATGATCAGCTTTTTGAAGTGTTTGAAACGATTGATAGTCTGAGATATTGTACGATATCCTATCCTCATAGCTGATTAAATTATGTTCTCAAATGAATGAAGCCGTGCATGGTTTTGGCATGATTAAGTTGAGCATCTCAACCGTTGATTTCATGACATACATTGAAATCAGTGACGGCTTCTTGTGGATATTTTTGGGTGCACGTCGCTCGTCTGTTATCATCGTCCGCATCACCGCCATTGAGAATGTCTCGGATTGGCTGATCAAATCGATCAATTACTCTACCTTCATTGGCAATTAAATGATTGTTTTCCACTATATATCGGGATTTTGAGGGTCGATCGTTGTCTGACGTTTCATAAAACTGTAAATTTAAACCGCTGATTGATTGGATCAATTGAATTATGATTCGTTCTTTATCAGCATGAAATTATCAATTACTCCTAGCTAATAATTTTGGTTTCACCTTTTCATTTTCGCAATTTAATGTTACGATAAACTTAGTGCGTCATATAATTTCAAAACTGAAGACAGGTCCGGAATCACTAGAATCTTTCAAGGAACCATCATGAGTGATGATATCCAATAAATACACCGAAAGCGAAGCGCCTGAGAAATGTTATCTCATTCGAAAATACTTAATCATAACTTTCAGCACTAGGATATGTACACTGAATCAAGCATGCACATGTATATCTCGATCAATCAATACTCAATGATCAAGCATAACGAATGTATATCACCTTGATCATGTAATTGATCACCACAACTGTCACCAGTACGAGTAGCATCACTTTCAGTTTACGTCTAGTGAAAGAAACCAGTGGTAGTCGAGTCATATCACTGGAACCGAGTGGCCTATAACTATGAAATGGGTGAAAATTCGTTTCGTTCATGAGATTTATCAATTGTTCTGATACGAAAAGAAGCTTATGTGACTGGCTTTCGGGTGTTCAATGATCGGAATTGAATCATTTGATGTCAACAACTGAGACCAAATCGATTGATTCTAGCCCACATTTTTGCACTGTTCATCATTTTCGATATTTCGCCGCCAACTGAATGCATACAAAAACTCACTCAGCAATTTCACACGAACTTCTCTTTCGAACAATCTTAGAAGATTCCAAGAAACCAGAGAGATAAAATCATATTTCAGTGTAATTTTGAACTTCACACACATTTATGTATCAAATTTCTCACTGTTACACAGCGATGATTTCGAGTGATTTGTTTAGTCACTTTCAGTTATTGTCGCTAATCGTAAGAAATTATTTATTCAAATTATTTGTTAAAAAAACAATTGTTCAGCAGATCAAAAATAGATCACTCAATGAGCATTCCTTTGGCACTCCATAGGCGAATTAATATTGTTTATACCGCTCCCGTCTCATTAAGCTCGGTCTCTTTCTTAATTTGACCGCAAGAATTGAAAGAACAAAAAACATCTGAGGAATGAATAATTAATCTATCTGAACCCAAAAAAGAGGTACTGAACGATCCGTGATCATTGTCGAAAAAAAGCACTTGTAAAGTGAGTCGTTCCTTGTTATCGAGTGAACATTATGGTTGGTATATTCTTATTAATGATATGATAATGTGAATTGAATAATAAGATGGATCGTGACAATAACACTGGCACTATAAAATATTGCTGGTTTGCGTTATCACTGAGCATAGTGTCGTTAAAGATAAAAAGAATGGGTTCCATCACTATCAATGATAGAAATTGTATTTTTTCACTAACAATCATCGAATGATGTTCATTCGGAACGATAACGGTGACGAGTTAGAATTACAATTGTATTTACAGAATTGATAATAAGCGAATGTGTAATAACTTCCGAAACGAGCTCTTCACACCTACCTATCATAAGCAAATCTGCGTCAAACTGTATGCGCTCTCCGTTCAATAGTGAATTAACACAGAACAGCAATATTTACAAACAATGACGTTCCATCTCATGAATTCATATGCTGTCCTTATGATAGATATTCCAGTGTAGCATAAACAGACTGAAAGGCTGAATAAACAACAGTTAGAGCTGAAAAACAAATTTCAACGATTCAAACGCATTCGTTATCGGTAATATTAATGTATCGATCAAAGTTGGCCAGCGATATTCACGGAAGCAATTCCATTGAAGGAACTGAATCTCTTTCATCCATGTCCTTCTTGTGTGATCTAGTCATAGTTGCACAACTATTGGAGAATTGATTCATAGATCCAATGGAATCTCAAGGAAATGTTTGCAAAAATCAATGATGAGCACTTGAATTCGGTTGAGTGATCAACTGAACTGAACGAATGCAGAAAAATGAAGCAAACACGCAGAAAAAAAAACAAATATTTACAAATTTTCAAGCTGATAAAAATGATGATGTGACTGACAATCAAGAGATAAGAAAAAGCATCTTCATGACAACTTTTTCGCATCATCAAATCATAAAGCACACCGACGGTGATAAGCAAGGCAATAAAGACGAGGAGCATATCGAATGAATGCTTTCAGCATAATCACTGATCGCAGTTAGACAAAAGTTCTTCGTTGGATAGATAAGCGTGCACCATCCGATAAAGATTCATCTCAACCAGATAAATGAATCTCGAAGATTCACACCGCATCGAATCGGTACGAGATCCATCTGTGAATGAGTGAACGTGAGAAGATATCTTCGAAAAGAAATGTTTTTGAAATAACAACATATTGCAAGTGATGCTTCATGAAAGGAACACATGCAATAACGCAATAATAACATCTTATTATATATTGCCGAACAAAATATTCTCGGATATGAAAAATGTTTTGAGATATATCTATTATTGCATCTATGGATGAGCAGTGCAAACGTGTCATTGCAAGGCAACAGCTCGAGCAGACACTAGACTACTGCGATGATTGATATGTGAAAAAGTATACTATCAATGAATTTTATCACTCAAATCTTCTCAAAGTCTCAATCTCAAAGCGATGACAGATTTTTTTTCGGTTGAATCGGTTCAAGAGGACATTATTTGAGAACTGATGAAGCAGCCGTTAGCTGTCTGTCTAACTGAAAAGGCACGGTGGTCCAATAGTACATCAAGCCGTGAACTATCATCACAGCGACTGCAAGAGAAGCAATATAAATTTTGAAACGATCCGATGAATGAATGAATGAATACAAAAAAGTATTCCTTTTTTCAGTGGCTAGCTTTCGCACGACCCTTTTCAATGTGCAACGATGAAATCTGCAATAATAATGAAAACCATAATACATAATTTATTCACAGCTCATTGTGTTCCACAACGATAACACTCGTCGATATTGCATTCCTGAAGCTCCCCGTCTTCTCCGTGCTTATCCAGTGATCTATTGGCGAAATTCATCAAGAATGGTAATACCGGTGATATCAAAAAATTATAAAATAATAATAATAATAATAATAATAATAATAATAATAATAATAATAATAATAATAATAATAATAATAATAATAAAATAATAATAATAATGCCGAATGCGATATTAATGATGTGGATCGTGAAGCAAATCGCATTTTGAATGAAATAGCTCGGCGAATTCATTAGCATCGCTTTCTCGATGCATATTTCGTATTCGTTTGTGCGTCACATGGGTGCTTATCATAAATTTGTTTATATATTCATTTATTCTCGCTGATGATGAAGTGCTTATCGTATGGTGTTGTTGGTTGGTAAGGTTGCTATTTCAGCAGCGAATACTTTCGATTAAGTTTTTATGCAATAGCGGCGAAGATGGCCGATTACTGCGATTTTTTGGTGCGTTTAGTGATGATCATATTGACAAGTGCAACGATGGTGGTGAACGCTTTTGAGCATTTCTGGACATTTTGAGCAGAACAAATCGCTGTCAGAAACACTCTATTGGATGGATGCTCATATGTCGCTTGCGTCGTTAATTGAATTTGAACGGATTAATTTGTTTTGTTTTTGTTTTCGACCGAAGCCATCGAAGAATTGACGATATTCTGTGAGCAATGTTGAACGAAATTAATGTCAATAAAATTCAATTAACATTTTTGTTCTGAAATGAATATTTGAGGAAAGGGCGAGAGATCGGTAAACGTTCATGCGAACTGTGACTACAGAAGGATAACTCTTTCAGCGCAATGAAATTCGATACATCCGCATTCCGATCATCAGCGTTTCACTCAAAAAACAAAGAACACAGCATGTTGACAATACAATTCAATTGCTTATCGTTACATAAACGATTTTTTGCCTGAATTTCCACATCCCTTCGTCACCTTCAGATTTTGCAGTTTTTGAATTGTAACAGATAAACTTTGACATAGCAGTGGCCCTTGGACATTTGGACATTTTGCTGTTAAAATTGACATTAATCAGCAATTTTGCAAATATTGCCCATCGTCAATTTTTGAGTAGCGAATCGCAGCTGTTGAACAAAGAAGGCGGCAGTATGTCAAACGCGATTTTGTGCTAAGTGATCTTTGTGATCTAACGAGAAGACGAGCTTTCGACACAGTGAGGGATGATTGAGTGAGTGATGCTCATTCGAAGCAATCTGCATTGCTAGCACTCAGTCAAGGTTGCTTACTGCTGCCTGCTCCAAAAAATACAAACAAATGAAGTGGAAATTTTCATGTGGCAAATTTTCATGTTTCACGTGGTAAATTCATGCAAAAATCGTTAACATTCGAACAAGCACTGTCTCCACTCAACGCTTACGTCCTTTCATATCTACTGTTTCAGATCGATTTCGCGTAAGATCTACTTCATTTGCCATTCGCGATTCATTCGCTTGCATGGTAATGGTTGTGTTGGAAACGCACATCTGACAGCGAGTTTAAAAGAGCATTTCATAGTACTGCATGATGTAATGATCAGCGATGAGCCATATTCATTTCTGAGCCAAATTCATTATCAGATAAGGTTCAGTTAATATTCGTTTATGTAAGAGAAAATCTTCCAAAAATGAATGTGTGATGACGTAAATGGTTGTGAAATGGAACTATAATAGCTGGTGATCGGCATAATACGATGAACTTTAGAGTTAATGAATTCTTCTTCATCACGGCTCTTCAAAAGAAACACCGTTGAAATGCTTTCAATGCAGACAGATTAGCCAATTGCAATGATTTGATGATTCAAACAAATAATTAACGATTCAACAGCGGAATCAGTAAACAAACAATGAATTCCATATTCCAGAGATGAATTTTGCTTGAATTTCGAGTGCATTCGATTGAGGAGAAATGAAAAAAAACCAAAATGTGACAGAAATAGTATTCAGTAGTAAAGGCGCTGCTGGCTTGCATTGGGTTGTGATCGCAGATTGAAATGAAACTAACGGAAGCGACGATTCAGGGATTTAAGTGCAAGCAGTGACGGATATGCAGTGGTGCTGAGGAGGGCGATGATAATGTAAATACTTATCGTATCGTATGTCTTCTTTGTATTTTTTGCTTTTAATAGACTTGCAGATTGTCGCTAAGCAACACCAATAATAAATGTTCACTAATGAGAGCAAAACAAAAGCAATTTTTTGGTCTCACTGATGTGATGTGATGCCTTAAATGAGATTACGCAAGCAACTTATTTCATTGATTTCAACTCTCTGCAATATCAACGAACAAATTCTTTCGCAATCAATCAACACAAACAATGAATGCGCTAAGAAATGTGATTAATCACTTATTCAGCAGAGCATTCTTTAGAATCCGACGGCTTTCCCTATTGAGTCACCAAATAACCTCCTCGTTCTCGTCGCATGCAAATAAATCATTTTGCGTGAATGAACGACTGAAATCATAAACTCAACAGTTCATCAATCATGTTGAACGTATTCCTGAAGTAACATCAAATGAAATACTCTCTTCGCTCATCTATTCTGGGGCTATTCTGCACAGCCCCGCGAAAACTTCTGATAATGAATATTTCCCCTGCGATCAGCGTTTTCAATCACCAAATGATGATCGTCAATGCTGGAGATGCATAGGGGATGTGGTTGATGGAACAGCACACTATCGGTTCGCTGCGATCAACTGTTCCATTTCGAGATCAGCTAGCTTCGTCATGCTTGATCGCAATAAGAAATCACGCATTTCTAAGCCTTGATCACTCGTTTTGCACGTTGTCAGTGTCAGCAGATGAGCATTGTTCAAATTGCAAGTGAATGCAGATGACTTATAAGGCAGCGAAATCAATGAGAATGCAAACGACTTGCCTGATGATGAGCATGTTAATAGCAAAACAATAAAATGCGCATTAAGAAGAGTGCAAATTGGCCCTTTGGACGTTAAAAATAAAAATGAAGAAAAGCAAGCATTAGGGGCCACTGATTAAATAGACGATCGATGTGCAGATAGTGGTTGTTGGAAGGAGATATAATAGTAGTTGGACGTAAACGAAACGGAACGAACATAAACACAATTGAAAATTTAGTACACCAAACAAATAAATCCTCAATCTGAATGCAATAATCAGAAAGGCGTTTAGCATTCGAATGGTTTGCTGCATCGTTCTAAACTATTCATTTTATTGTCTCATTATACTGCTTGCAATTGGAATCGTCGTTCGAATTTTCATTAGTGTGCATAGAGCAGTGATGCTGTTGGCTAGCAAGCAGCACTCTTGGCTGTATTGACATTATTAGAAAAAGTATCAAATTTCATTCAGTGATTTTAAGTGGTGAATAGCATTTGCTGCATTGGCAAAAGCAACGAGTAGCCACTAGCATAAATCACTTTAACATCAGTGTAACTGCTGACAGTGAATGTTGTCAGCATGATTGATTTGGTAATCGTTATTATTGCGCTTGTCATGAAGACATTTCTCGATGTGGAAACATTTTGCGTGATGCGATGAATGCTCATCAAAATGTTCCTTATAATAAAGCTTATAATTATCGAAGCATCACTTCATAACACCACCACTCCGCACTTACGAAACAATGCAAGGCTCCAGTAAACTGTTAATGAAATTCATGATTAAGCAAGGATATATATTTTTTTTCAAATCCTCAAAGTGGTTTACATTCGTTAAGAACTCCGAAATCGTGTCGAAATGGAAAGCGATTCATTGCACCAATGAAATAGGCACAAATAACTGTGCAGTCATTGCGATTCACTGGTACAGATCAAACATCATGTATCATATAGCAAATGTTTTAATGAATCCGGAAAACTAATCGTAAGGAGACTCAACTGAATCAGTGAAACGAACTCAAGTTATTTTCTTGCTCTTATGCAGTTCGCATGTATAGACAATGATCACAAGTGAGCAAACTATTACGCTCATTCAAAATCTAAAACTCAAATGCAATGGAATAATTTCTGATAAAATTACCATCAGGTCATTAGGAGACTACTTGAATCATTGAACGACTGCAGTAATGAGCAAAACGAAACGAAATAAATGAGAGTGAATGTCAACGTGCATGTGTTGTAGGTTAAATCATTGAATAAGCATCATGTTAAGTTTGTTTAGGAATGTATGTTTACATTTATTCTGATAAGCTGTCAACACGAAAGTACCACTAATGTGACTTCATTTTATACCTGTGTTCTGTGCGTTGTTATGTTCAATGAAAACAAATAATACACAAACAAGCATTATGCGCAATGTCAACGTGAAAGCTGCGAAACGGAATAACTCTGTTCAATGAAGAAAATCATGGAGTAGTTTACCGTGTGTTGTTTGAATAATCGTAATGTTCATATTGGAAGGGTTGATTATGCACACAACTGAATGCAATATGCATACAAACAATTCATTCACAAAACATTAGTACATTAATAATATTCCATAGATATCTGATTTGCTATCGAAGAACAAACACCTAGCTGTAACTCTGTTATGGTTATTATAAATTCGATCAGAAATTATAGATAATCATATTCGTTATATTTCATATTTCGTATCCAGTTTCATCATATTTGTGATCATACAACAACTCATATCAGATAACGCAAGAAGCACTCTATAATCTGAAAACATTGACTTTACAATGATTTGCTTGTGAGCGTTGGTCATGGAGTGATGCGTGTCGAACACTCATCGCTCCGTGACAAACACACGCAACCAAATAAATCATTATAAATCAACCTTTTCAACAATATTATTGCTCAGACTTGACCAGATCTTGCGAGTGTTCAATTGAGATTTATTGGCGATTTTCGTAAGAAAGTAATTTTATTTCGGAACCTGTCGACAGATTCAAATCATGGCGAATGTAGAGCAAATCGAACTATGATCATCACAAGAATTACGAGTACAACTAAACTCGACGCAAGCGCTATCAGTGCGATTTTGCAAATCCGACGTCGATCGGTGATAGTGCAGCCGAGCTGAGGAAAAGCCTCGACTGTAGTCGAAGATGGCCGACGTTCACCTGAAATCACATCAGATCCAACATTATGCTTCTGATTGCCTCAGTAACAGTCATGCGAGTGTATTTTCACACTGATCAGAATCATCCCTAAACCGACTTGATCATTGATTACGATTGATCACTCTCTTTTATAAGCGAACATTATTTTCATCCTCACCGTTTCGTTTACCTGATTGGTCATATGAAATTTGGCAGATTAAAAAGCTCGTCAATTTTTTTTCAATTTTAACTTAGTCAGTTGTTTGTTGATCTCAAAATCGGAGGCATTGATCTCGCATTTAGCCATTGGATAACTCTAACCGCTAACTGAGCTGATTGTATTCATTCTCCTGGCCGTCATATTTTCACTTGTTGCACAACGCCATGCACCTCCGATCGGCACAACGCTCACTCTGCGATGCTTTTCAACTGAATGTTCGGCGGTACATCCTAAAATTATAAACATTGATAAGGTGAGCATAACTACTGATCAGTTGGGGTCAGCACTATTGCCTGTGGCATAAGACACAAACGATTAGGAGTAATCCGTACCTGTTGACGAAGCTGCAGTAACAGGGTATGACGAGCGACGATTCCTACTTACTTCAGATGTTTCAGGAGAACACTCCAACTTAGAATCTTCATCTGTTGAGGTCATCATATTGCTTGGGGTGATGAAGACTGAAACTGATTGCGATTATGATAACATCTTCATCAATAACAATGAATATACCTAAAGGTATTTCACTGTATTATCTAATAGATTGACTCCTTTCAAGTGGTGAGATGTCAATGAATTTTGAACGCCTAATGTACCGCTGGCTTTAGATATTGTTCGGCTAAAGAGCGAACATTCAGCTAAAAACTGTCACTGAACAGAGGATGGACGGTAATGTTGTTGAAATGAAGATAGCTCCATTAACAATAACAGAAGTAACGAATCTCAACAAAGTATTCATATCTGATAATGGGAAACTGTATCATATTTCATTTAGTTGATGCCTCAATTGTTCTCATTGTAATGTAAAGCAAAACCGAAGTAAATGGTAAGTCGCAGGTAAAATCAACGTTTTCATTTGTTTGCGTTCACTTTCTTGATGAACAATCCGAGAAGAAATATTCAGTCAAGAATCAAACTTCATTATAATCTTTACATTATGAATTATTTTCGTTTCGTACATCCGATGAGCAAACTCAAATCACCATTCTACTTGAATAATGAACACAATCTAAACCGAGAACTGGGCCAATTGCTGTGCCAACTTCGTTGTTCATAGGTACGTATTGAAAGAGTTCAAATTCTTTGGTTCGATGACACGTTCAGCACTGATTTTTGTGATGCTCTCGTTAAAGATCAATTCAATCCTTTATCCTAGTCTCTGAATGAAGTAGTAAACATGCGTGGTGCTAACTTAATGATGACTGCGAAATTATTGTTATTCACGAATTCTACAAAGTACCGTTGCCCCCCAACTGAGCGAGTTTAGTCATGATCAATGGATTATGTAGGCTCATTTGAGGACGCTGAGTTTCAGTAGACTGAGAATATCATAATGCTGGACTGCTATTACTGAACAAAAGACCTGGAGATTGAATGGCATGGTTGGAAATAGATAAAGTCATGCTGTTGAAATTTACTGCTCCCAAATGGGGATCTTAAAAAGCTCTTCTCATGCCAATAGTTTAGACAAGTGCTGACGTTTTGCAGAGATGACCTCAGAAGATTGTTCCATAAACCTTTGAGGATGAGAACCACTCCGATAGAGCTTTTTAAGCCCTCAAAGACGTTCACCTTCACCCACTTGATCAGTTAGGATTTCGCGATGACCTAATATCATAATCATACGCTTCACTATTCCCGATCAGCTCATAGTATTTCACCATTTCTGACCAATAATTCTCTGAAGTATTCAAATTGAAGCTTTAGTTTCATCGAGCACCTCAAGCGCAACAAACTGCTTACTTTCGTTTGCTCTACTGAGA
This sequence comes from Anisakis pegreffii, assembly GCA_035041965.1. NCBI lineage: Eukaryota > Metazoa > Nematoda > Chromadorea > Rhabditida > Anisakidae > Anisakis > Anisakis pegreffii. The sequence goes on along the minus strand of JAPYMA010000207.1, from coordinate 239,036 downwards.
GTTGTTACAGTAATCCACAACGGAATACCGTAATCTCAACTCCTATCTCCTTACTGTGCTCAGTATGCAAGCATGCATGCTTGCTCTGCGTCTTTGTCACTCTAATGCTTTTGCGTACTTTCCTTGGGCAAAATAAGAAGAATTATTCGCGGAGAAATTTCAATGCTGAAATAATTTACAATTAATTGTTCCAATGTTGGTTTATCAATTATTTCCTGAAGCGTGTCGTTGTTTATTTCGTTTATTGAGTTGTGTGCTGTTCTATGCATGAATTCTCATTGATATTCATTATGATGAATGTGCAAATTCATGATATCTTGTTTGTCAGGTTATCCGGCAACCAAATTTAGTTATTATTTTTGCATTTCAGGAGTCGAATCGAGTATGCATTTTGTGAAGAAGGTACCAACAACAGAAGAGGAGAATGAAGCACGACAGAAAGCAAGACAGTCAAAACTGCGTGCGTATTGTACGATTAGAGATCGGGTTTTCGAGAAACGCGAAAAAGGTAACGTGAATGCTTTTTCTGACTTAATCTGAAGCTCGTCACAATTTTGACTGAGCGGTATTCGTACGGTAACGCAGTTGAATCTTTCATTTATCGATTTCAGGTGAGCTCAACAGTGAAATTCTTGAGTTAACGTCGAAAATTCTGGTCAAGAATCCAGATGTGTATACGTTTTGGAATGTTCGTCGAGCGACAATTTCTGCTCTAATGGCAAAGGTTATTTATTCAGATGTTTAGAACGTGTAGTTTTTTTGTCAGGATTCTTATCTCATGGTGCATGATTTTTTTTGTAATTTCAGCGAGACGAAAATGAGAATGATGAAAATGTGATTAAACGTAACGATTTGATGCTGTCCGGAGAGATGTTTCTTACTGAAGAATGCCTCAAGGTTAATGCTGCTCATAGTTGAAGTCTCTTTTCAGCCCCTCATCTTGATCTCTTGCTAGGAAATTGAAATTTTGCCGAGAAACAGCAAAAACTATGTTTTGTTTCAGGAGAATCCAAAATCGTACAGTGCATGGTTCCATCGTGCATGGGCGCTGAAGCGAATGACCAATCGTAACATTGAGTCCGAGTTGAAAATGATTGATAAGGCACTGCAGTATGATTCTCGAAATTTTCATTGTTGGGACCATCGTCGTTTCGTTATTCAACTTGCTGGAATAACACCTGAGCAAGAGTTGAAGTACGTTTCAAATTCGGAATGCAAAGAAATTCGATGTTTTGAATTTGATGGGGTTCATTTCTCACAGCAACTAGATCTGTTCCTTATATTGAATTGGTTTCCTCGGTGAAATATGTCGTTAATTTTAATTTCAGATTCACCGATCAAATGATAAACGCAAACTTCAGCAATTATTCGGCGTGGCATTATCGCTCCACGTTGTTACCTTCAGTTTCACCGTCTGATTCGGATGTCATTTTAGAGGAGGGAATAATAGAACGCGAATTGAAGGTATGCATTCTTGTGACGATCACATATTCGATGAAGAAACATTTCTGATTTGTTGCTGTTTTAGCCTCTTGTTACCTTTCTTGTTCGTAGTATTCATCTAGTCGTTTTGCAGAAGCTTGCAAATGCTTATTTTACCGATCCAGAAGATCAGAGTGCGTGGAAGTATACGGAATGGTTGATTGCAATGGATCCTCATAGCGCAATAGGTGGCTTAATTTACCATTTGTATTCTTTTTCGTGCTCTACGATTCCTCGCAGTTGCTCAGTAAATATATGAACTGAAATCACTGATAAGCTGATAAGCTTCCTGAAAGGGCCATTTCATGGTGTTTCTGTTCAGATGAAAGCAATACGCAAGTGATCAGTATAACATTTTATGCTGACGGTCATAATGCGATCGTACTGTTCAGTAATGCCGTATCTGTTGAAGATGTGCACCACTTCATCACATTCCCTTCAATTGAACATTCCAGTATCAATTATAAGCCAGTAAGTGTCGTGTATAAGTAGAGATCAGTAATTTGTTCATCGAGTAATTTCTGAATTTCTCTCAAGTCTACGTTCGTATGTTTTAAAGATGAATTCAGTCAGTAATTTATTTCAGGCCTAACGCACTCACATCATTAACGAACTTCCACTTGGCATTTTATATTTTCATTCATTAAAAACAACTGACTTAGGAATCTTTCAGGTGTCTGTATATCCGATGACTAAGTATGCACGGGTTTTTATGATCACTTGCAACGAAGGATTAGGACAGGCAATATTGAAATCTAGTGCAGGTTTGGTACTTGACGAGATAGAACCAGAAGAGGGTTTTGTGGATATGAATTATTTGCATAAACATTTCAATATCACCGAAAAAGATCTATCAACAGCCAGACAGAGTGCGCTGAACGGTGTGATTGAGAACTGTAACGCATTGATTGAGGAATTATCGCTCGATGTTAATAATCAGTTACATTTGGTTAAGGTAAGTTGCTTGTTGATTTCTTGAACTTATCTGATTTTAAGAGGAAACTTTGTAAAACAGTGATAGGATTGGTTGGAGCATTCCAGATGACAACGCTCTAATAAGGATAATGGTTTGACAAGATATTATGAATCGACAGTCCCATTCACTGACTCATTTATTTATTCGGTTTTTTAAAATTTATTTGTTCATTCCAGAGACCGTTATTTACATTGACGCGTTGTTTGATCGAGTTGGATGTGGTGCGAAATCATCGAGAGATATTGAAAAATTTAGAGCGATTAGCAAATGAACTCGATACGGAACGAAGGGCAATGTATTGGGACTTGATTGATAAGTATCGGTTGCTATCGTATCTGAGAACGGTGAACAAGAGTGAGGGCGAAGAACGAGACGAGACGAATCTGGATTATATTATTCGATCGAATCAGAAAGGTGCTGAGTTGTGCTTGAGGAATATGCAACTTCATAGGTTTGTTGCATTGCTGTCGATATTCATTTTACGTTGTCTTTCTCCTTTTTTGAATGGGAGTAAAACTATTTTCCCGAAATATCTTCTTTGTGGTGAGCCAAGAGGGCGAAATAAGTTTCATTGGTTTTAGGGGAACCCTCGGCTGAGTTGTGATTTTTATTTTGGAACGTCAGCTTTGGAGCATGCATTATTATTATTATTATTCAGTGGAGTTTTTGGACATTAAATTCGATTCGATTTCGAGAAACAAAATTGATTGATGAAATTATTTTAAATTTCAGTTTGACGCAGTTACAAATGCTATCGCCTTTTATAAACACAATTGATTTGTCGAATAATTTAATCGAAGATGTTCACGCATTTGCGATATTCCCTCGTTTAACACATCTCACACTGAATGAAAATCCCATTCGAAGGTCACTTTTTACCTTCTATTACCTTCTTTTCTTTTTTTTCATTCATCTCCTTTGATACTTTTGGAATTATGCCCTTCATTTTTGCTTTCGATAGTGTCGTCGAACGGTCAAAGACCGATGAATGAATGTTGAATCGTTCGTTGATATCGCGTTATTGGGATATGATTGAGAGATGGGATTTGCTTTTTATTTCTGTGATAATGAGATGAAATTATAATCATTTCAGTTTATCGAACATCTGCGAGATATTGCCGAGCTTGGAATTCCTCTCAGTGGCCAGCACGAACATATCAACAGTTGAAGATGTGTGGTCAGTTATCGAGTCGAAATCACTGCAACGATTCATATTCTGTGAAACGCCACTGTCAGCAGACGAAGGACAGAGCAAACGGCTTTATGAACAAGTTCACCAACGCGCATCACGCATCAGATTGATCCGATGTTGGCTTTGAAACGGGTTGTATGCTCAAGACTCTCTCCTAGTTCACTTGAAGGGATGATCTGATTGATTTGTTAATATTTCGTCTCTGCTTATTCGATTGGTTGTAATTTGATTTGTAATGAAACGTTTATTTAGCCTTATCATTGACAGTTGATTTTCAGATGCATTATTAGAGAATCTTAATGAATATTACGAATAAGCTGTTTAAATTTTACAAGTGAGGTTAGGTTAAAATTATAAAATTTTTAGCAACGTCAAATTCAATCGTTCTGTTGATCATCAGATGACGTGTCCCGTGATTATTTGCATTGTTGTGATATTTTTTTTGTGTTTGTGGTTCAAAGCATAAATCAATCATCGAAAAACATCGATCTACACACCAAAAAATAAATGAATTCGTAAAACAAAATCCCTTCTGCATAAACATATCACAGAGATTATCACAGAAAAGTGTCATCACAAAAAAACGAACAATAGCCTCCTAAAAGTGAGTTTGTTCAAAGGCACCGAAATTCATTCATTTCACTGAAGTCTCCTCAAATTACGTTCGTTGTTTAATGCAGTTCAAAACGTTTCGTGTCGACGTGCATCCAACGTTGATCCCACTTATTCGTAATAATTTGCCAAAAATATGCACTGTGAAGAACGAAATGATCATGACCAACATCATCAGAATTATCAATGTTCCTAAATTAATGAATTGATATCAACATGAAAAGAAATTCTGCTGGACGAAATTCACTAATGAATACTACGCTTATTATTACCATGAAACATTTTTACAAATGAGTGAAGAAACAGCCACGATTATGTGGTAAAATTGCCTGAAAGTGTTCATCGGAAGGTGCTTCGGATTTAGTCCAAATCGTTGTTCATTTCAAATGAAGTGAATAAATTTTCTAGTCACTGTTTCTGTGAACGTCAAAATGATAACATTGAACAACCGTGCAAAGATCTTCGAATTGTGCAATGGAACCCTTCGAAATGATCGAGTTTTTTAAATGTCCAATTGTCATACCGTTGGATAAATTCGATACAGTTGTCATTGTCGGAAATTGACCATAGCTACCACAGTGGTCGACAATCGTGAAGTTGAGCACTGAAGCCATTCCTGTGGAGGTTAGGTTGCTTGTCGAGTGGTTGGCGTGCAGTCCGTCTAGAGAATGGATCAAATATATTGTACGAAGCTATAGTACTGATCAAAATTCATTCTTTAAATTCATTGTTTTTACAGCACTTAGCAGAGTGAATGTCAAATCAGCAATCAGTATATCATTATTAGGAGAGCCATTCCTGACACCTAAAGAATTTCGTTCAGCAAGTTGGATTTCCTCATTCTGCTATTAGCGACTCATCCACGAAATGAACTGATGATAGATTCGTTCATCATCGAATGTATTTCTCGGAGTTTGTCTGATCCCAGAACGAGTGCAACCAATCGAAAGCTGCTAGTTGACATTCGATTAAGGCAACTAACTTTTCAAAATTCCGCAAATATCTGAAGGTGGTTGAGTATCGACGTGTATGTGATAGAATCGATTGTAGAGATCAAATGAAATCAGTCGGTATTTCAATGAGTTGAGACCATCGTGATTCCATAATTCACGCCATTTATTCAGAAGTCCATGCCGACATCTGAACGCATCAACTTCATCAATCAAATGACTGACCGCACCAGTACATGCAATATCTCACTTCACATATTCCCGAAAGTGAGTCGATTATAACGAAAGATTTTCAAGGAATCTTGAAAAGTTCTACAGCAGCTTATCAGCATGATCATATCTGATCAATCATTGGTGAAAATCAGTCATAGTTGTTTTTCGACATCAGCTAAAATCTTGAAAACGAACGGATTTTTTTCGTTTCCTTTTTCATCGCTCCCATGTCTCAACATCGTATACGTACCAGTGTTGTTTGGAGCACGTACAACTTCGAGTTTGCTACCGTGAACACTGTAATGCATATCTGCTTACGATTAACCTACGGCCTGGATCTCTAAAGAAGCAATCAACTGAACGATGACGATGTACTGTCCAACGCTTCATCTCAATATCGAACAACAATTCTATTAAATACGTCCGTTTCAATGATTCTCGTGTTCGAAATCATCACCTTCAGCTGGAAGCTGAACACTGAGTTGTTGAGAGTTGAAGTAATGGGAACTTCGTTCCATTTTTAAATACTAATCGCAGCGATTGACCTTTTCATCAAAATCGCAACTAACAACTTTATCAATGACTTTACTCATTGAGCATGACTCATCGACGATCCAAGCAAATGAGAAAGGTATCAAGAGCAATTCCCCAAGAGTAAACGCCAACCGATAGCCGAAACAGTCGTCCTCACCGCCCCAACCCCAGAATTCGTTCGGATAACCATTGATCTTCAAAAAATCCTCGGTGTTCATCGCACTTACTCCACCAATGTATCCACTATATGGCAATCTGAAGAGAATGATTCACTTAAAAATCTGAAACGAACCTGATTACAATTCTTTTTGTGTTTTTTGAAAGCAGTTCACGAAGTGGGAAATTCACCGATTTCGTTTCCAGCAATGTCACGTAGAATGATGGATAATGAAGGGAGGAGATGTATTAATTATGCAGAATGTCTGATTATAAATCGCGTGCGCACATCTCATTATCATACTGTCATAATAAAACATTCGCAGACTACTGGAAATTTATCTGTTGAAGGCGACCGATTAGCTACGAATTGGAGATCTACTTGAAGCCATCTTTATCGATAGCGCTACTCCAGTGTTGAACAGTGCCGTTTCGAGGGCATCTATACGGTAGCTGTCTGTTTGTTGGCAATAGATCGACATCATGAAAGAAGAAACAGTCCCAGTTTTCAATGGTATTCGCGAGATTATAGCCTATGTTGAAGAGCTTACCACGATTGAACACCTAAAAAAATACGCATTAGTGAGTAGAGAGGTGCAAATTGTTTATGAGGTGTTTTGCTGAGATGGTTGAATGATGATTTGATCATTCAGAGGTCATCAGCAGTGTCGTTTAAGCGAGTCTGAGTGGTGATATATTTTGGAGCATGGAGGTTGCGAACAAAGTTGTTCGATGGAAGTTGAAATATCTGCACGGGCACGTATACTCACCTGTCCATCAGTTGGTTCTATGATGAAAATTGCGAAACGCGTTCGAAATTTACTCAAAAATTCCAACAAATAACTGAGGAGAATTTGTAGTTGACTATATCGGTTTCTGAAATTGTAGAAATTTTCTTTCTGATCAAGATCACTTGAGCAGAGCAGAGTTCGCATATTCTTTTCAGATCTTTTGAATACGTTAGTGAAATTTACACAACAAGTTATTTAACCTATCAGTACTTTCGAAATGAGCAATTTTGAGGAAGAATTCTAATTTTGAATCCGAATTGACGATATTTACTGCGAAAAATGGATCGTCTTCACACTGATGTCAGAAGAATGCATTGTCTTTAAGTCGTCAACCAAATGCTTTCGAAGTGTTCCATTTTGGCTTGCTACCAATGATCAATTCAAAATTTAAATAATTGCAAGCAAAAATGAGTAGTAATTGAAATGAAGAACCGCTCATCACCTGTATGGAATGAGGATAGCGATCTTCTCATCCGGATCGCAGTCCTGCGGTCCGTGTATTCCGCACATTGCTGCCACTGATTCGTCAACAACAGACAACAGCTCATAGGAATCGGTTCCATTCAACATCGACAATAGCTTTGATGAACAACTCGGTAAAGTGGTCGCCATCCTGATAAGATAACTTTGATATATTGAGGACGAGTTTTGGAGTGAACTAGGTAAAGGAATGACTTCGAATGAGAGAGTGTGTGTCCATGCAAACTATTATTTGGAGAAACGGAATGGATGAACAATCAGAATACAGTTCATCGCTACTTGTTCGTGAATAATCGGGATGTGATTTGAAGAGTTAAGTACGTTGAAATATCTAAAATTAGTGCAGTACGATAGCGATTCAGAATGCTGTTCACAATTCGTGGTTATCAGATCTACTCGAAATTCCATCATTCTTATTCGACGATCATACTTTGAGATCAAATTTATTCCCACTATTTTGCGGAGAAGATGCGAAAAAAAAACAAAGATCGTAATCAATTGCACCTCAACGACAACTGAATGAGCAGAAGATGGAACGTTACTGTTTTTGATGGAACCATTCGGATGGTGACCTCCTGGAACGGTTTCTTGCAGAATATTAGCGATGCTGAGCTTGGAATTCTCAGTTAGATAGCTGTTCATTCAAACGTAACGTTGATTACACACACACACACAACGATTAACAGTCATCGGAAATCGAACGAAACACATATCGAATTCAGTTGAATTTAGAAGGTTCAACAGCACGAGACATGAGATGATTGATTATTCAAGCCATGATCGGTCAACTTAGTCAATTTTTCATAAATGGTGATATACAGAGAGGGTATTAAGAAGATTGAATAAGATATTAATGAAAAAGACTTTGACAAGAGTAATTAATTGTTGGAGAAGAATGTTATAGCTGGTTTATGAGAAAATTGAACAGAGAAACGTTGGAGAAAGCAAGAAACAGATGGAAGGTATTCGATGAATTTACAGTATCAGTATGTTTGATAGGATCGAAACGTTCGTATTGTCTGAGTGATCAACTGAATTAATCAATCTCAGATACATTTTCTAGAAATTGAAAGAAAGCATTGTCAAGACTGTGCTTGATGTCTTGTCACCACCTTCGAGACCATTCCATTCCACCTCCCTTTTCTGTACCGTAATTGCTATCCATTTAAATTGAACGCTGATATTTACAATCACTTATACAATTGCGCTCATTGCTTTATTCAAACATTGCTAGATTCTTCTTTCGCTTAGCATTTTTTCAGCTTTCACGCCATTCCGTTTCAGTCTCGCTTCCGCTTAAGCCAGTGACTTGCGCCGCTTATTGTTTGCATAGCATAGGCAGTATCATATGGCTATTTTCGTAAAGATTCGCTTGGACTCGCACAGCACTAATTAGACTAAATTAAAGACAGGATGGAGACGAAGAGTACTGCAATAAACTGGCGAAATAGCGTGGCTTTTATCGGTGATTGAACGTCAAGAAAGGAAGGAATTGATCGTATCTATGATCAGTACTGATAGCTGAGCCATGTGCTCGGAATAAATACTGGAATCAAACAGTACATGTGATAAAGCATGTGTCAATATTTGAATGATTCGTCGTGATGTTATCGGAATGTGTGTGCACTTTATCTGAATATCGTATTTGTTGTCTCCTAATTCCGATCGATACACACTCTTGACGCCATTTTACGAGCTTATTGTGACAAGCAGAACAGTATTTTGGTAACGTTAAAGATTTGTCGAATTCTGTTCAGTTTCGATCACATTACTGACACGAATACTATCACATAACACGAACAGTTTCGATCACATTACTGACGATAGTGATAATATTGCAATCGCCAGAGTTACAATTACATCGTCATTGATAACTGTATTAGCAATTATTATTGGCAGTATAATAATGGAGCGAATGATTAAAGCGTTCCAATCATTCGATGCGGACTAGAAACGATGGATTGCTGAACCGATCGCAACTTGTTATCATAGGCTTCTACTTGCACTAATGTGACAACTCATCGTTTCTGCTGGCAATTTTTAGAGTATGGCGAACGTGTCATCAGTATAAGTCAAATAACATACATAATTTTTATTCTATTAAGCATCAAGTGAAATTTGTAGTGACTGTTTGAGTAATCATCATTTCGTTACGAAATATCATTCAGTTTGTCTTGTTTGCGTCATTAATATGAGCACACCTGCGAATTTTTGAAAGCCACTCCATATTAACATATAAATGACTATATTCATATTCATATTTAGTGGTTGTAGTATATTGAATTCCATAACTGTTCTATGTTGATTATCATATGAAAGTATTCATTCGTGCATAAAATTATATTATTTAGTGGTTGTGATCAATACAGGGATTTGCTTGCTCAAAGAGTCGTTCCATTTTCGATTGATCAACAACACTTTGGTGGCTAGTATCATGGTTAATACAAGAACATCTCGAGCATGCATAGAGTTTATAATTGCATAATTGACGTGCATCGAATGCTCCTCTTACTGCCAACTTTTCCATGGAGCAGTGTTTCTCATAGGGGATTAAATTACCCATTTCGAGCAACCTGGAGGTGTGAAGGGTTGATGGAGGAGGTCGGGAAATCAGTATTTCGTGCAATTGTTATGTTACGATAAAACGCAATTGTGATGGTGTTTTTTAACTCGGGTATGTAATTGCGGTTAACTTTTACTCTTTATTCTCATATTTTCTGAATATCATTAGCTCGTCAGGGCCTAAAACGGTTTTCATTTGTTTTAACAAGGTTTTCATTCTTTTCCTTGCTATTGCAATCGCTCTCATAACTTTTATCACCAAAAGTGTTCTCTTCTGCTACTTTCTCATTCATTTCACTCAACAATTAATGTCAAATTCTCATTCTATCAGATACACTCTATAACTGACCATTTAACTATCAAATGTTGTTCAGCAATTCAATTCTATTGTTGTACTGTTGATTTCGGTTGTTAACACTCGTCAACGCATCCAATAAAGAGTATATGCTACAGAATGAGAAGTTGATTTGAACTGTGAAGTGAAATTGAGACGAAGAGAATGATAAAATCTAATCAATAGAACGACATTCGCATGTGATAGCTATGAGAGCGAATACAACACGTCTGAAAAGAATGAGAATCCATGCAAAACAGTTCGAAGTGAGCGTGTCATAGACAATAGCTTTTCATGCAATCATAATCGATTGCAGTAATGAGCAACACAACTGTATAGGACACCAATTTAATGGCTTCATAAGCAAGACATCTGCGATCTCCATAGTAAGCGGCGATGTGGTCAATTAAATCAAGGTGTGATTTGTACTGCTGGCTGTACCTCAGGAAATTCACGCACTCGCCCAGCAACTTATATGATCTTCTTCAACTAAGAGTTATGTTCCAAAAGATGTGCATCAGCAAACATCACAATGCTGACAACATCTGAGGATATAGGTGGACTGAACGTGACATATGCCATAGTTAATATAGCATTGTGCTCACTGAGACCAAAGTGTGAATATCGTGCAAAATTGTATCCTGCGGAATCACAGTTTTCACCGGATAGCGTTTGTGATATTGTTAAACTCGAATTGCGCATATTTTTCCAGAGAAGTGATAAGACCGGTTATGAATTTGAATGAAGATATCGTTTATAAATTCGAAGGTGCAGAACTATGTTTACCATATATTTTAAGTTAATCAGTCCGTTTCGTACACTCGAAATGGACTTTCAAAGTGACTGATGATACCAAAACCGTTCTTTCTTTCGAATCGAATGCATTTGTGAAGAAGTTTCAACTGATGAAGTCTTGATAGTCGGTGATGCTTTCAAGAAATGATTTTAAAAACGTTTGTTGACAAAATTATTAGTTTCATAAATTCGTTCAATGAATACAAAAACATAAACACGACAACATATCCAATTGAAAATAACTTATTTTGAGAGACAAACACGAAAAATCCCTTCAATATGACATATTCCAGTAGCAATTGGCAACAGCAATAGAGCAAAACAAAACACCGAACTATTCCACATGTGACTGAAAAGAGATTTTTGATAAATACCTGGACAATGAGCAATAAGAGCAGTTCAAATAAGCCAGGTGATGAATGTCAACAAAAAACACAAGTTGTATGAATGGGAGAGTGACACGTAATTCTGATGAGAATGAAGCTCGATTAAACGAGATTCATCGATGCACATCAATTATCCATTAACATAAACAATATTCCTTTTAATGCCCATGTGAATTTTTGTATGTGTTCAACAATGTTCCTTAATGATTCGAGATGCGCATGCAAATGAAATCTATTTCTGCAATAATATGAACCGAACCCAGTAATCAATCATCCAAAATAACACACGAATCACCACTATCGTCCGGATCATCCGGAATATCGTTTCCATCCTGAACAAACTCATCAGTATTTATAAATGACACTATCAAACGCCCGAAAAAATCGCATCCATTCAGCATTAAAACAAACAAGTATTACTTATTGTCAGTGGCGTCGAAACCTTCGCAATAATTTTGAACTGCTGAAGCTCAGCTTCGATGTCGAATCAAGCCAATCAACTCGTGAATGCATGATTAAGATCTGCTCATAAAAAACATCTAATCGCAAAGAACTAAACCAAAACAAAACAAAACCTGATTTGCAGAGCCGTTCACATGTCCATCGCTAGTTCCATTATGCAGCAGTGACCCATCATCATCACTGCACACCAAATCAACCACTTCCTTCACCGACTCCACAATCTCGTCTCCATCCGACAACGTCTCAGTCCTATCACTCGCATCCAACGCTTCTTCTTCTTCTTCTTCCTCTTCAATTTTCGTACAAGCAAAACTGTCGTTATTCTCCTCCTCATCGTTATCCTCCACCGACACCACACTTTCCTCATCACTGTCGTTGCCGTTCGATGAATGGATTGATATTGTCTCGATGTTTTTGCCGTCATCAGCGGCACTTTCATTCACCAATAACGAACCACTTGTGACGGCTTCTTGTAGTTGCTGTGAAAGAACGCATCGATAAAGATAACTCATCGCTTACAAATGATCCGAATCACTTTATGACTATAATCACTTCATATGAATCACTCACTCTAAACATTGATATCATTTTATAACCATCATAATTGGATCTTTCTTTGTCCGAGGAAATTCATTCGCAAGCATGTTTAAAATGTATCGAGGAAACAAACGAAACAACTTTATAAAATGACAGCTGCAGCTGTGCATACAATTGGAACAAATCTCATCATGAGCATTTAAAATTACTCCAATGGCAACACAAACAATGAATGCCCGGTCGCTATTCACGAGAATGTACACGATGAAAAGTACAAAAACACAACAAACATCAACTGAGCTTACCACAGAGGTTTGTTGCCATGAAAACTTTTGCGGAGGAGACGGCCCTGCTTCCACTTCTCCTTCAGAGTTTCCAACCACCGCAGCAGCTTCATTCGCCTCCGCACTGGTTTTACCTGAATTGAATTCAATTGAAACAATGCATTCACCTCAACGATAAAAAACTGAATTGAACAAATCAACTCGTTCAGTCACATTCACGTCTCTTCAGTTTCTCATTTACAGAGAAAATACACTTTAGTTACAACCAATAAATTGTTATTCGTTCAAGTTTAACAGCAATTCAGATGAAACGGGTGAAATTAAGTTGAGTAAACTAACAAAACTGTTCATCTTCATCGATATTCTCGCGAATAACGTCTTGCCAGAATGCTTTGATTTGATGCGACACGTTTGTTATCGTATTCAAAATGAATTTCTCTGCAACAGCAAAAATAGTTGCATCGTTCGGAGGTGTATTATGATTATGTGCAATGAATAACTCGAAGCAACGGTGTAATTAACGGCCTTTTGCTAATGGCAATTGACGGTCACTTATTTTCGATAGTTAGACGGACATATGTCGAAATCACAACAAATTCTTAATCAACTTTCCATTAACCTACCTCTACCCTCTTCATCCTTTGGACAACCGGTATATTTTCCTTCGTTTTCCAGCTGATCGATCATCTTTCCGAGATCATCCACATCCAAGTAACTGGAAACGAAATGAAATTGTCGAATGAAAAATTCGTCTGTCACGAGAATTTTTAAGATATCAGGAATTATCAATCGTTTGACTCATTGTTCAAGACAAAAACTACAAACCACCGATCGCCCATATGTTTGCGAAAACCTTTCGTGCCATCCGGACATTTATTGATATGATCAGTGATAAGTTCATCCAAAAATTGACTGCCCGTCCCTTGAACTACCAAAAGTTTTGGTGACTCTGGTCTCCTGAAACCAGCAGAGTCATGCTTCAGATTTCAGCAGAACATGACATTATATAAGATTTAACCAAATACCATCAAAACCATTACGGTCTGGTGATAAATTAGTTAAAATCTCAAGTGAACAGAAATGAACGTACAGTTGAATTCCTTCATCGTTAACGATCAGTTGCTTGCGTACGAAATATCTGTGGATTTGCAAAGCTCTGTCGGTGAGTCTTCGTAATCTGCGATCGTAACGCGCTTCCTCGTCTTCACTGTAATCGTTCGACACGGTAAACTCACGATTCTGAAGTGCATCTATCTGGTGCAAAATGTCCTGAAAGGTTCGAAGCTCTCAGACAGTTTGCAGTTGGTTACGTCATCTCAACTGAATGCTACTCAATGCTGAACAAAAGTTGCTGATCGAAATTGACGAAACTTACGCGATACAGTTTGAATAATGATAAAAGACGTTCGTCATTTGTCGAACTCGAATGCTTCCTCTTCACTCCACCGCTAGTGCTTGATGTTGATGGTTGCTCTTGATGATCCATTTCTGAGACTCTCGACAGTAGATCAATTCAGTTGGACAACCAGTAAATTCGCTTATAACCGTGCAACATCTGATAAGATATCCATTCATCAACAATTCCCGAAAAACAGTCTTAATTTGCGTGCTACGTTCGCCTTATGCCACCGAATACACTAGTCTGTCTGCACCCTGGCCTCCTATCGAAGAGAAATGCTGTTGTTGACTGAACCCGTTTCTACAAATCGCATTGTTAATCAGTTATCGCAAGGAAAGCTTGCAATAAGTGATTAACAGTGCGATTGTCCGTTTACAATCCTCAACGAGTATACTCATAAAAAGATTCAGGCTTGGGTTAAGGCTATGCTTTAGGCTTGCTTATACTTGCCAGTAGATTAGAACTGAACTCTGTTCATTCAGCAAACGTTCAAACTTGATCCTAAATCTCACGATCAGCGAAAATGGAACCAATCTCTAATGAGATCAGTGATGAAAGCAGTCACGTACGTAAAAATTCACGTATGGATGAATTACGAGGTTTGCTCGGATGCAGTTATGAATGGGATGTGTTTTTAGCTAATCATCTTCATTGAAGAGTGTACGTATTCATAGTCTAAGAGAGGTTTTATTGTATTAATTATATCGCAGAACATCGATAAAGAAACAACAATAAAGAAACAATACATTCTTCTCGAACAAATGATCCAAGATGACACAACTGTTGATGAATTATTAATCTCGTCATGAATCTTTGAATTAAATTGATATTTATTATACAAGTGCTCTAAATGTTGCACAAATTTTGATATCTCATGAATTTCAAATACATTCAACAATAACTATTAACATAATGAATGCTGTTATCATTACTCCCACCATATTGTCACTGAGATAGTTTCCGGCAAAGAAAAAAAACGATAGATAATTCTTATTACTACAAATTTCAAGAATGAAACCATCTGCCGCTAACTTTCTATCATGATGATGAATGGAATTACAAAGAGAAGTCATCTGATATAAGTGCTTTTGATCCATCTAAGAAATATCATGTTCAGTCACCAACTGAGACCTAAGTTACCATCTAATCAGTAAGTAAAATTTTAAAAAGATAGACAAAAATCTAGTTGCTGGATATGGATGGACGGTAAGCGTGAATTCAGGGAATTTGTTATGAGAGTCACGAGTGATTTCTCGAGGAGGTTCGAGTCAGATGGTATAGCACAGATCATGCAAAGATAACAGAGCAAACGAACAATTCGAGAAAATAGTTTGACGACAGAGCGCATTTAAACTATTGTTCCGGAATACCACTGTGATGGCAATACATCATCACATTCCAGTTGAACAAACAAGTCACGTCGTTTCGACTGATCGAAGTGATGCCCTCACCAGCCGGATCACAGAAACGCAAGCAACGATTCCCAACGCCAAGCTTCTCGTCGGCCATATTCAAGTATTCACAACATTTGCGGTTATCCTGAAATATCGATGAATTAACGAAAATAATGTTCCGTGTCTTTATGCTCACAATCCACTCAAATTGAATTTTTTTGTTCTGTGTGAATATTTCTCCACAACTAATAAATAAAAATTCATTTCATCACTTCCAAACAAGCGTTCAGTTATAACTATCGGAACTGTTGCTTTCTTCAGCTGTGAGTATCATTCTGAATAGATAAAATCGAAGAAGCGTTCAAATTTCAACCTGATTTTGAGAAGCACAGAATAGAACAGCGCTCATATGCTTCAAATCACATTTTCCTGATCTTATTGACTGCACCAACTGAAAGAATTTTCATGATTATAGACTTTTCAGTGAAACTTCTTCCGAGTTATTCATCAATGAATGAGTTCGGGTTCTCTCTCGAGCCAAATCACACTAGCTATTCACCAGATATTTGAATCCAAAATATTTATTTCATCGGTCCTCCTAAACATTCACACCTCTAAACGAGCATCCAGCCGTTACGAGAACACCTTATTCATGGAAAAACCTGCATAATCGAATGGAATTGATGTGATTGATTTTCGAAGAATGAACTGATCATCTTGCAGTAATATTGATCTCGATCGTTTTTCATAAAAAACTCACCAAATTTCTGGCCGTCAGTTCATCAGTCTCATACTGACACAAATCATGACAGCCGTCCGGAACGTATTGTAGACAACATTGTCTGAATAACTCGTTGGCTTGATCTTTAGGAATACACGGAGCATAGTCTGACTCAATAGTACCGCATGGAGACTGAAATGTTGCATTAATATTGCACTTCAATTATTTTACACTTCTGAGAAATGTTTTTGAGTCTGAAACACAACGCCTCTGTTATGCTATTATCATCGTCGAGTGACCGTGAAAATTCAGTAAGGTCGAGTACAAACAAATTGCTATACCTTATCATCAGCAAGAATAGTGACGATCATCAATGTAAGGCCGGCGATCTTTTCATAGAGCATTTTTCTGAAATATCCTTCAAAATGTCAAATTCTATAATATACAAAATTTTGCTGATGATCCTCGGCAACGCGAAATGGACTCAAGCGGTAGTATTAACGAATATATTATATCGATAAGCTGCAGAAATGATCGAAAATGAAGTGGACCATATAAACTGACATATAAACTGAACATATAAACATATAAACTGAAGACAGCACTAGAATTTTCAGCAAAGTTATGCATCAATCACAGGAAATAATTCAATGGATATCTTGACAGATTTCATATGAATATCTTCAATCAAACAAAACACAAATCATTCTTCGCAACCATCAAAGCATAAGGCCATCCACTGAGGAGAGTTCACGATATCCCCTGGATAGAAGTGTATGACTTGACACATTGCATAATCTGAATTCACACACACAAAATACCTATCCCTGAAAACCGAACGTCGGCAAAATGGTATTGGCGCAATAAATGACGTGCTGAATGTTTGTCAATCAGTGGATGTGTGAGAAACCAATGAGTTGCTGTAGGGTTATTTGACTGAAAACTAGGTTTGTGATGTTGTTAAAAGAATAAGAAGAATGCATTGTTGAATCTTCACTAACACACCCTTGAAATGCTCTTCTCGAATTCAGGTCATTTGATGCGTTACAAATCAATTCAAATCCACCATTGTTCAACACATCAGCAGTCTTATTCAACCACTGCAATGACAAATGCGTAATTATTGATGGATAAAATTGTGCTGAAATGGGGGGAACAATGCTGCGAGGTGTTCATTGTTCTCACTCGATTATTATCATGCGGAATGTTGTCACTTGATTATTTCCTACCTTAATGTGAGCTGATATTGATGTATCGACTAGCATCGTTGTTGAATTGTGATTCACTTCAAGTGGGCAACTACATTATTCATAAAAACCAGAACAGAACATCTTATCTTTCCGAGAGGGACCGTATGGTCAGTTTCAAAAAAATAACGATCAGAGGATGAATCTTCATTCCACATGATCTGCGCTTTGGAAGATGATCAATTCCGTCCAAAGGCATTTAAAATCACCATGAATTCTACATCACCAACAGATCTTTATGTATAGTTCACAGATTACAAACAGATTTTCAGTGTGTTATGATCTTAGTCCAAAGGATTTGCGTTAGATAATAATAAATTAATTGCGTCTTTAGATAATAATAAATCTGACGAAACGACTCAACAAAAAATTTATGCGTTCAATTATAGAGGTCAGTGGAACATTGCAGATCGATTTCGAATTGGTTCTTTAATCTTATTTGATTATCAAATTTGAAACAAATTTTGTCTTGATTATTTACTATCACCTATTGTCCAACAATGTGATCGTCTTCATAAACACCTTCGGGTCATTTGATGTGGTCATTTCATTTGCCGCTGATGAGAAACAAGCAAAAATAATGATTCATTTTTATTGTGATAATTGTTTGAGATGATTTATGCATGGTGCGGCTATTTTCGACTATTTTCTGTGAATCAACAACATTTGGCAGATGATAACGAATAAATTTATTTTCATCACATAAAGAATCAATTTTAAAGATTGGTTCATAAATTTGACAACGGATCGAAAGCTGAAGTAACTATCGAATCAAATTTCTATGAGAAATATGAGGACTTGATGCAATTAAGGCACTGACAGCACAGTCAATAAATAATTAACAATTCTTTGACACATTACGAATGGACATCATGAATATTGCGTTACTGTTGAGTCAGCAGTAGTTTTCATGATTAGTATTGCAGATGGATCTTGTTTGATTATCAAGTCGATCTACGATCACCTCTCCTCAGTATTTGTCCCAGAAGTCGAGTGAAAACTGAACTTTGATATTTTCAATAGCCTTATCAATCTTCTCCTTCTCCTTATCTTCATGCTCGATTTTACGCTTGTAACAAACGAGAATCTGAAACACTTCATACATATAGTTCTGTGTGATCGATGATGCGACACGAAGAAATTAATTTTTCAGGATCTTCGGCTAGGATAAGGAGGGATAGTTTATAAAGAGCTTCCATCAAGTCGATTTCAAGTCAGATTTCATCAAGTCAATTTCATGTCAGGCACACACCATCGTAGCCTTCATCTTGTAGCGTGATTTAGCTTTTTTCAATCGAAAGATTTCCCAAAACATCGAGCAACCACATGGATGATCAGGCGAATTGAGTAAAAATGGAACGAAGAGCAAATGAGAGCATCATGTGAGACGGTATGAACATATTAAAAAAGTAGCACCTTGTTTGCTTCGAGCATAACGTCAAGCACAAGACATGTTTCGAAGACGTTCTTGTATGCGTTGATCACCTGTAATGTCACTACTTTTCTATAACTTCAATTTCAAGTGATTCCACCACATAAGTATCATTCGATAGGCTAGTAATCATCAAAAAGAAATGCAGTTTACCGTTTTAAAGCTCTCGTCATGATCACGTAATGCATACATATTTGCTGCCATTATGCCTGTAAATTCGTCTCATTAAGAGTCTCGATTCGATTATGCGAATGAGTCAAATGCATATGGAAATTGTGTGATATGATATGTCCACAGAGCCAGTAGCCATATACTTCCTTCATTAAAACTAATCTTTTTTTTTCAAACTGATTGAACGTGATAATTCTCACTCAATGTAAACAGGCAACATTCTCAATAAAATGATTTTTCTTAATAACTGTGCATGCTATAACCTCCGGGGTGTGTATCTGAACAGTGTAACCGACTGCAACGTAAGCTTACCGTTCGGTGATAATGTATCTCTGATAAGTCTTATATTTGATTCGTCTAAGTACGGTTTTGTTGGGCAGCATATTGCGTCCTCATAACCGAAATAGCACGAATCTAAGATCACTACGTCGAAGTTTTGATCTGAAAGTGCGCATTACCACATGGTATACCTTCCACAAAGTTGACGACTAAACCCGATAATTTCGATCGCTTAATGATAACTATCCTCAAATTCAGCGACAAGCTACACGTCCATTTTCACTATTTTTCCCCCAATGCAACTGAATTTTTGAAATGTTTATAAATATATCGATGAAGTGACTATCAAATAAGTTATGCTGATCTATAGCTATTAAATAAAACAGTTTATGTGGATTTTTGGACTGAAAGCAACAAATTGGAAGTTTAATGCAATTTGACAGGTTCAGAGTAATAAGTGAGATGTTCAAAATTCGTGTGGAAATTCTCAAAACTTGCTTATGCGACCGATAAAAGCTGGCGTATGCAACAGTACTAGTAATAACTCACTCTGTTGCATTCGTTCTTTCAATACGGTCACCCCGTCCTTGATAAAGATTCTGTATCGGTTGTTTTCCTTAACACCGAACCATTTTTTTGCGATATCTTTCACAACCGGATCTCTTTCAGCCACTGTTATATCCAACTGTAATTAAATGAGGTATACGTCCGGATATTGTGGTAATCGGCGATCATCACCTTGAATTTAGTTTCTAATCTGCAGCTAATCTCTTTGATAGTATTATCTAGAACAGTGCTTCTCATAGAGGGTGGAATTACCCGTTTTGGATAATTTGGAAGTGTCAAGAGGTAATGGAGGAGATCGGGAAATTAGTATTTCGTGCAGTTATTATTTTATGATAGAACTCCATTGTGATGGTGTTTTTTAACACGGATATGTAAATGCGATTAGCTGATGGCAGCACTCTTCATTCTCTTCTTTTCTGAGCGTTTTAACAGGGTTTTCAGTCTTTTCCGAGCTGTTATAATCGCTCTTACAGCTGTTATCACCAAATTTGTTCTCTTCTGCTAATTTCTTATCCAACAATCAAAGTCAAATTCTCATTCTATTAAATACACTCTATAATTGATAATTTGACTGTCGAATGTTGTTCAGCAATAATATTCGATTGCTGTATTGTTGATTTCGGCGGTCAGCACTCGTCAACGCATCCAGTAAATAGTATACGCTAAAGAATGAGAAGTTGATTTGAACTGTGAAGTGAAATTGAGACGAAGAGAATGATAAAAACAAATCAATACAACGATATTCGCATGTGATAGCTATGAGAGCGAATACAACACGTCTGAATAGAATGAGAATCCATGCAAAACAGTTCGAAGTGAGCGTGTCACAGACGATAGCTTTTCATGCAATCGTAATCGATTGCAATACTGAACAATGGTCAAAGAGAAGGCTCAACAATCTCAATTACCATCATGGACGTGCTAATTGAACGTAACCTTCAACTGAACATAACATGTGCGAACTCCATATTTAATAGGAGGGGGAGAGCGGCCTGCCAGATCGTCAAAAGGGGTAACGAAGCACCCGAACGTGAGAACCACTGATCGAGAGAGATCAGTTCTCAAAGAAAAAACGATCAGTTTGGTTGTTCCGAAAACGTATCTATATTAGATCGGGACGGATGAAGAAATCTAGTTGAGTGGACAAGTTCGACGAAACGAACATTTTTGCGTTCACCGTGCAAGAAGTTCGATAGACCACCGCCACGTAGACCTATAATCAAGACGGTACCGTAGGCGTCTTCACTGAATGAAATTGTATCGCTGAAGAACGGTGACATGGCCAGCATGCGTTTATAGTTGGTTGCCAATGCGCGTGTATCAAGCGGCCACTCTGCGGTCAACTTATTGTGATCGCCGATCTCTGAAATTTTGCAAAATTCGAAATGTTTTTCCAAAAAATTCCACTGCTATTTCATTTTGCATCAGACATCACATAATTTTGCAATCTTATTGGTAGGTTGCGAGCAAAATTTGCTTCAATCTGCTTGCAATGATCAATGTTTGAACGCTCATTGATTAATGTGAATACTGGTCAATTGAAATCCTCATTGATCGAATTGATCAAATAAACTCATTGAAAACTGCGGCTGTTTCTCGGCGGATTAACAGTTGCAGTGGATTCGATGCATGATTGGTATACCTGTCGGTGTTAAGAGTTTTGCGGTTGTTAACCAACTGCGATTTTCACCGATTGTAAATACGTTTCGATAAACTCGAAGTCTGAAAGAATGACTCTGTTCAACGAAAATTACAATCTGAATTTCATCCTCTGATTGATCTGCATCTTGCAATTACTCGCAGATGCTTGGCTAATCACGAGAACATCTCGGAATCATGCGCAGCTCATGCATTTTTGATATGGCACTTCATTGGCAGTAATTCTACCAGTGTTGATCACAACTGATCGCTTTAAGTTTCTGCTGTTTGAGACCCTCGTCAATTTTTTAGGTTCCAAACAAAATTCATGGATCAGCAGTTCCACTGATGGTCTTTCTTAGCCTAAGCCCGCCCAAAGCGGCACGTTTCGGAATAATAATCAACCGTTAGAGACAAATGAATTGATCGAGATGGAGAGCATATTGAATTTGTTATCAATTCATTGTTCATTTAGCAGTTTTGTAGATGACCATTTGAGTGGCACGTTGTTTTAGGAAATGCGGATAAAATGAAAGAAATGCGATGAAACAGACTCGTCTTCGTGCGTAACCCAACCACGATCACTAACTTCCCATGTTTCATTGATCATATCGCTCTTGAATGTCTCCAGCACAACCTGTCCTTGATAGGCTATCTCAAGCGCATGTCGAAACGATCGTTCCTTTGGACTTTCAACATATGTCGAATGATATATCACTTTCTGAAGTTGCGTTCGATCTCATTTTCATTTACATGATGCTATAGGATTTGTTCGTTGAGCATCAATTCGACAACTATCGAATTGCTGCAATTTTTGAGAGATAATAAAGAGAATATAATTAATATTGAATATTCTTCTGCTCAACAACGACTGTGCACGCTGTTGTTGATGATTTGCACAGAATTAATATCCAAAATATCAATCGTAAGTTATTCTCAGCTCCAAAAGAGAACTTTTATCTCATGCATTGCCTAACTCAGCGGAAATAGCAGGTCTTAGTCCAGAGTTGAGCATATAACTAAGCTCCTGTTGCAATTGCGTTCTAAAGGAATTGCTATCCTCATCAACTAGCGTCTAAGGCTGATAATCATGTAGGAATAAGAGTGGATGAATGAAAAACATCGAAATGAATAAGATGAATGAATACCACAACGATACATGCCGCAATAAACATAACAACTCCGTAACAAATCAGTTTATTCCGTTTCGCTCGTTCATCATACACATTTTCGTACGCATACGAGACGCTTCCCGACGATCCATCGTCAAAACCCGAATATCCCCTTCAACTCGTTGACATATTTAGTTCAAATTTTTAAAATATATCATTCTTATAAAATGTCATCAATATTGTTATTAGATGTTGCAGCAGTAGTTCAAGGCTATTCTATTTTCAGCTGTTGACATGACTTATTAGTTCAGATCACATTATTATTTTTAAAATATCGAAGTGTTTGAAGGGCGCAATCAACTGAATTGGTGAATATGATAAAGAGATAAAGAAGCAGTAATAGTGAAGTGGTCAGTCTTACCGATGCATCGCTGTAATACTTTCAATGAGGATTACTTGTCAAAGACCTCTTGACTACTATGTGAAGAAGCGGCAACAATATCTGAAATGAATAATGCTATTTCAAAATTCCAAAAACAGTTCATAAGTCATGAATCGTTTATCTCTTGCATAGCGTCTCAGCTTTATCACTAATTCACAAATCATTTACGATCCAAAAACAGTTCATCATCATTAAGCAATTATCAGTCATTTCAATTACGACTCAATCAACTGTTTTTCAATTCCAAAGTGAACGCATATCATTTATTTAATGCTGCCAAAAGCTTTGAGGATGATCTCAAATTACATACGGTAAAATGCATACAACTCAGATATCTCACTGATCCCTTAAGAAAAGATGCATCCTAAGAGAAAAACTGAAGTCGATAAAGGAATTTGATTCTTATTTTAATATTTCTCTCCCATATTCCATCGAATAAAAACACTCATTATTACGTATGCGATGACATTGGATGGCAGATAATTCGAAACGCGGATCATCAAAAAACACTTCAAAAAACTTGTTCGTTGACAATTCAGTTATATTTAAGTGGTTATTGCTTGCCTCGGGCAAGCAACATCACATCCGAGCATTCGTTACATCCAGTCGTAACATCTGTAATGTGAGTAACTCATCGAGACAAAAAAATCCGACATTTGCTGGGTTATTTCGCGAAAATCTATTGATCAGCGATGACTTCATTCAAAATCACATCCTCTCAGACAACTTCTGATCATGAATAAGATTGATATTCAGTATAACAATAAAATACGCACCATTGAGAATTTAAGAAATTAATGAGAATTGGTTAAAATTACTATTCGAGAATCGTGAACGCGATTACCCAATGGACGTTTCGAATGTTCCAAAATTCTTAAGCAAAGTGCCCGAATGAGCAAAAGGCGCACAAAAAGTCTTCTTGATCTAAAGTGCCTAACTGATCTAAAAAGTGCCCAATTGATCTAAAACTGATCAACGATTCACTGTGATCTTGATCAGAATCAATTCTCATACAGGGGACTCTATCCTCCTTGCTAAAAATAAATCAATTATGGTTGGGATCGACGAGAAGATTTTAGGAAATTGCAAGTTTACGAGCAATTTGAACAAAGTTCGATGGATAGTTTCAGTGATAATATCATTGCAACCAAACAGTTGCAACTTCGCGAGATTATCGCTGTTCAATTGTGATATTCCTTGAGTCAGGTATGTCAAAAGACGTTCATAGATCACACATTTAAAAGTTTATTGGATTTTCACAAATCTTTCATATAATGAGCAACTTTCAGCTCCAATAACGAATGAACATCAGAGTTGTGAACGAAGGAGTCATAAGTGAGTATGTAAGACAAAAATAGAATGTTGACAACGTCGTAATGGATTAAAGACACGTCAACTTAGAAATTTTATAAAGTTGTTTTAATAAAACGTTATGAAGTGAATGAATGCGATCATCGAAGTCGTCGATCACTGACCACTAACATTGCACAGTGTCAATCGCAAACCAAATTTTGCACATCAGTTATGTCAAGATATTGAAATTGATTGTATATGTGCGGCAGTGTATAAAGTGTAACGAAATGCTACTGATGTGAATATCTACGCAACTTTTCGATCAAACCTGATCTGAAGTGAAAGGGAAATGCACAAAAAACCAGTTCTTAAAGAGATTCATTTTAAGAAATCAATATTCGAACGAACGAAGTATCTTTGTTTGCAGACCCAAAGCGATCTTCATTTAATTGTCATCACTCGAAATCCAGTCATTGAAAATCGATCGTTTGATTGGTTGACTGTCACGATGGGATGAACCGTCTTAACGTTACTTTAGTTCACACCTTCGAGTGTATCGCACAATCTACGCAATTCTAGCTAAACCATATAAATGAGAAACTTATTATGTGCTGATTCATTACCGTATGTAATGCATATAATAACATAACATAGTACTTTATATACTGTATTGTCAATTAACTATACATCCAATAAGCACTTAGAGTGAATAATCATAAGTTCATCACACTCTATTGTTACCATTCTCACAAATATCGCATTCATCGTTTTTTCATATTCGAACAAAGAACTAATATGACAGTATTCCTAGCAAGTCAAACGTGTTGCATTGAATCAAGTAGTGATTTTTTTGGATTCAGCGGTCATTTTGACAAGGAAAGTTTTCAAATTCTCAAAAAATACTGAAAAAAGTCCAACAGAGCAATCACAACAAAATCATTGCAAAAGTTTTATCCTACAAAAAAATTCAGCATAGAAAGTGGAACACGACAATGAACAAAAATATGGACAAATGATAATAAATTAGCAATTAATTACAACGAAACACTAAAATTGACAACGACAAAACAATTCTATAAAATTGAATCGTACAATAACAATTAACGAAATTGTTGCAACCTTGAAGAGTGTTCACTGCTAAATTCCATAGATTTTTACATTTACAATGACTGCATCAATACTGTAGAGTAGTAGACTGAGAAAATTAAGAAACTTCATCAATTATATCGAAAACCTATTGTATCGAATCGCAAGAGAACTGCTGAGAAAACAAATGGAAAAAGCGATTACCTTCAAAGATATGACAAGAAATAAATATGAACATATCGATGAAGAGTAAAAATGATGGAAATTAATGGTGATAATAACAATAAAATAGTAATTATCACGCCAGCGATAACACTAACGATAATGAAAACAAGCATGATAATAGCGATGATGACAAGGATAGCAATAATGGTTTCATGCAAGGAGATAAACACTCAGAGAATGGAATGTCAATAAACTAAAATATAAGGGACAGACAAAATTGGTGATGAATAAACGGAATTGTATCAACTGGTTTCAGGTGATCACTATCTGCGAATCATAGTTAACCTCTGTTAAAGGGTCACCATGAGAATAACGATAATCACTAACAAATACATACGGCGTTTAATGGACAGACGAGTGATCGATTATATAGTGCCAACGAACAATAAAATATTCGGCGAATAATATTCAAAACGAATTCTCTCTTCACACACCTTATTTCAACAATGCATCAATGAATCAGTAAATGAATACTATGAAAAATAAATAGACATGAGACTTATAATGAATTATGTACTAATAATCATGATGAACGGATAACTGGAAGCTGTAAAACATACGAAATGAAAGAAAAACGTCCAAGTAATTCGGTCGGATGAATATCTCAGTAATCGTAGCCAAACAAGCCAGATCATTGGATAACCATCAGTCGAGATGAGCAAACTGGATATGATACGGGCATTCTAATCTACTAGTAAATCCTCATATGGCATTAGTAAACACTTAACTACAATGAACGAGCCACAATACGATGATGTTTCCATAAACAAAACAACTTTGCTTCTGCAATCAACTTTTGGAATCAGATTCGAACAAACACTATTGAGATATCCTTAAGCACAGCACATGTGCGCATCACGTATCCCTGCCAGAGCCTAAAGATACACATAAAATAGAAAATCCAAATTTAGACCATCCGCCATCTAGCTCGTTCGAGCACGCAATTGAGTAAATATATATGTACATAGAACAGCAATGAAAGAGCCTGATAATCCCACCTCAGTTGACCGAATAAACACCAAACGACAACAACAATGCCAAACTGAAACATAAAAGCATCACGACAAACAAATATCATCAACTATTTCATATTCAGTTTACAATTAGTAAATATCACAATGATCTAGTAGCACTACTACAAATCGTTATTTATTGGCATATGCCACAGGTAATTTCGAGAATCGATCCACATTTAAACATTATTCAAATGAACATACTACTAAGAAAACAACGCACAATGCATGTAGATAAATAAGCACACGAACAACTGAACAGCAATGACGCTCAAAAACCAATTAATATAAAAGTGAATCTTAATAATTAGCACGCTTTGCACGCGACTAGTGCTTTCACATTACATCAAAATTTACTGAACAAATCAATAAGAAAACAGATAATTAATCAGTTAGTTCACTTTGGAATATCGCGTTCGAGTCGTTGTTCAGCAATGATCTAATGTATTTTGTTGAAGATACTAGCTGGCAAGAGCACATCATAATACAAATCTGATTCGTTAAGATATATGAATCGATCACTTCAAAGTGAAGGAGATCCAGCATTTTCAAACGCTGTCCATGCATCGTTCAGTTCGGTGAATATCGCACGTGCTAACAACTCATTTTCCGTACCAACTTGCTTGTCAGGATGAATCACCAGACAAGCTTTACGGTAGAATTTCTTCACCTGAAAAACACGCACTTATCCTCTATCGAACATCGAACTCTCTTCACACTAAACGAGCAAAAAACAGAACAACGACCCAAGGATCACAAAAAAAAAAACATATCTATCTAAATGCAGAAAAACACACTGTATTAAGCTAAATTTAGCAACCATCATACCAAAAACGAAGAAGACATCAGATAGCACAATTATCAGCACTAAAATCACAACAATGTCACTGATATAAATCTCACCTGCACAGCTGTAAGCAGATCACCCATATTCGGTTGATTCCATTTATCAGCGCCATCCCATAGAACATCGTTCAACGACCCTAACAACGCTCTGATATTACCTTCTTTACCTGTTGTCCAATCACGTATCTGAAAAACAGTTCACTCCAACAATGTCATAATAAACCCATACTTACATCATAATCTATTCACATCACTCTATCAGTTTAAATCAATTTCAATTCAAACTCACTTTAATTGAGACTGGATCCATTGTCTTGTTATCCTCAGCTTTCTTCATTTCAATCATCGTCTTAGTATTCTTTGATGATGATGAAAATCCTTGACTACTTAGCAAATCATCGAAGGTATTCTCGGTAAGTTTTGGTTTCAAACCTAAAAATAAAAACAACAAATGAAAGAACGCTCACGACAAGTATACGTGCACATAACGGTCCAATGCATTCCACACAAATGAAAAAAAAAGAAAACAATCGCTAAAACATCGAACGAAATCCACTCCACAACTCACCTCCAATTGAACTAATCGCATCAAAATGCGCTCGGCTGTAATTTGGACGTTGACTGCTCGGCGTTGCTCGACCACTATTTGCTGCAGAGTCACCAGCTGTAATCAGAGAATCGCGTTTGTTCTTCATATCAACACATTCTATCGGAGATAATCATTCGTGATTCGACACGAAATTGAAATATCTTTCGATAACTACATCTGATTACATGAACGAACACCTTGTAAATTTTTTCGCCGTTATCAAGAAAGTACTTACGCGCACCGTCAAGTCTTGCTGTCGACTTCGAGAGATTCTCATTCGATGATGAAGCTAAAAAGTCGGCGAACGGATCGAAATTTGACATCTTCTGCGGTGTCGAAGTGATGTTGTTGGTCGCAAATGACGGTGCCGATATATTACGTTGCATACCACCAGCTGCACTGTTCAAACAGCTGGCTGTTGATAAACCTCAACAACGATGAATGGATGATATTTACGATTATATTGCAACCACCCCATAAAAGTTTCACATGCATAATCCAGTTCCACCATACAAAACAGCACCCAGTGAAAAATAAAATTATATCTTACACAATTACACCATTATATCTCATTAATCACACTAAGAATGTGTATGCAACAGTCTTGTCTGTATTCGAGGCCACAATAACTATAAGAACACTTAATAGTAAGCATAAAAACAATGAAAATAAACACCAACTGGATAAATTCGGTTGTTTATTGACCGTACCAAACGTCCAATCTAACAAATCATCGTGCTTGTTCACTACTTCACCGCATGTAGCACTACTTGATGATTTGTGCGCAAATGCTGGCGAGGACGTTTCTTCGATCGGTGCTCTCTCGCTCGTTTTGTAGAAATCCGCAAATGGATCCACAGACTGTTGCTGGCTCCCTTCGGGTTTATCTGATAAAAATAACGAAATGGTGAGAGTATAGCACAAAAGTGCATAAATCACGTCTACGGATAACTGCAGCCAAATCGGATCAGCAGCAAAAGATGAAAAATGAATAAAGAGGAGACTGACCATTGCCAAGATTCAACAACAAATCGATTTGACTGATGAGCTGATCCGATGAGCCGTTCTCACCATCATTTGTCACAATTTTTGGCTGCTGTGCGCACTTCTTTTCGCAATCAAATTTGTACTTTTCGCTGTCTTCCTCCTCCTCTGCAGATATCATCTGATCACTGAGCATTCCCTCCACCTCCACCGCTTACTCGAATACCATACAAACGTTCATACGCTTCAGCTTCATCGATTTTTCGGGCGCTCGTCGGCGATACAGATGGCGTCGACTGAAATGCTGCTGCTTTAGGTTGAAAATGAGACTCAACTTGAATTTCTGATCAACCACATCTCTTTAATGTGACCACTTACATAAACTTCCGCTTCTCATTGTATAATGATAATATGATCACTTTCCTTATCGCTTGCTATTGAACAAGTAAAACGATGTATTAAGACGGATACAACAAACGAAATGTTTAGATGAGAAAAATTGCCAGCAAACAAAAATAAATATATTTTTCATCGTGAATCTCTGTCACCTTTGCGATGTCGTTCCTTTGTGTCTGACCCAAACTGAACAAATCATCACTGTTGTGTTGTGGCGCTGTTTCAGCCAGATGTGTGGTTTGGAATTGATCTTGCTGAGATTGACTACTTCTGTGCAGTTGAGGCGATCCAGACAACGCCTGGTTTGGTTGCGGCTGAGCCGCTGGAGGACACAAACGCGCTTCTTGATCGCTTTGTGATTTTTCATCGTTCCACTGGAAAATACTTTAATTCACCACCATCTGAACCAGGCATCCATTTTACACAGCACCTCACGCGACCACGTCAAAGAAACAAACCAGACAATTCGTATGGATAAACAGGCGTACAGAAACTTTTAGTCTCAAAATTATCATTAAACTAATAAATCATTAGCATTAAAAAAATCCGATTCAAACAGAATCAAGAGTACATCTCACTTGTAATGATGAAAAGAATGAATCCATAGTTTGCGGTGAAGCAGTTTGTTGACGGTGTTCATCACCCAAAAGTTTACCACTGATTGGATCAGAGTCTCGATATTCAGAAGGAGAATGATCAAAAATGCGATCAGCCGCAAAATCCGGCTGATTGGAAGAAGAGTGTTGTTGTGATGGATGGGAAGATGATGGCGATAAAGCTCTAATTTTATAATCCTTCTTGAACACTTTCAAATGACGATGTATTTGCTCGTATTCGTCTTGACTCGATACGAGTATCATCTTTCGAACACTTCTCGCATCGTAGCTTAGGAATGACGGTAAATCAGACATATTGAAACAACGATCCGTGTCTTCGACCAACACTCGTAAACCAACTCTTAAAATGTAACACAAAATCAAAACCGTTTCAAAGCTGCACACTATCACCATTACGATTACTATTACTGCAATCATTTGGCTATAAGAACGAACGCAACAATGAAACAAATCTCACACAACCCTGTCATTACCATCATCACTACTATCACGAAAATACGTCATAAAATTTCCAGAAACTCTGTCCATATTAATACAATAAATAGAAAATCAGAGACCTCAAGAGCTCATCGAATCGTGATCTATCATCCGGTAAT
Source organism: Anisakis pegreffii (assembly GCA_035041965.1). Classification (NCBI taxonomy): domain Eukaryota; kingdom Metazoa; phylum Nematoda; class Chromadorea; order Rhabditida; family Anisakidae; genus Anisakis; species Anisakis pegreffii. Next base: position 208,243 of record JAPYMA010000207.1, on the reverse strand, counting down.
ATATCCAAATCATTTCGTTTCATTTCAATCAAATGCGAGTTCGTGTCAATGAAATTTGCATGGAACGACAATGAGAACATGAACAGTTGTTGCATTCGATTTTGCATCTTTATCCACCTCGCATGATACACAACAATCTGCAACAACAATTTAACATCAAAAATTTTTACGTCAAATTAAATTAACAGGCATTCAAAATCTAAAAATTTGCAGAATATTCATAATCAATGAAGTGAATTGAATACTCATAAGACTCCGATCGAATACTCACCTGAACGTCACCAGAGACCGCCACGTTGCCGAGGGTTAAGTCAATCACAGAACATTCTGACTGCTCATAACTTCTGCAAATCCATTCAGTCACTCCAAATAAGTCAAAAAAATGCAAACAATCAACATATCACAACGTGCCCACATAAAATTCAATCAAATCAAAATACAAATCCTCTTGCATCTCTTCCAAATTCATCAATGACAAAATCAAAATAATCGCAAAACCCACTGTAACAATTCGTATTCCTTAGCGCTTGACCACAGCTTTTGACCAGCTGAATACACCTCCACTACGGGACGGCAACCGTTGCGCAGACGATTGAACGTTGGACACGGTGAGATCAGTATTGATTCGAGTATTACGCGACGATTGTGAACCATCTGTAAAGTCAAGTGGGAATAGTGAGAGGCAATGAAATCCTTTCATCTACACCTTACCGATAGTAGCGCTTCTCTTGGAGTGGTGACGACTGTAGTGAGCAGATCAAGCTGTCGATGGTATGACGTTGGCATCTGAGGAATCGGTGCTGGACGCTTCTCGGCCACCAATTGTACGGCCAACATGGGACTGTCAGCCAGGCGAGTATATATCAATAGGGCACAAGCCATCAGCACACACTGCACTAAAACAACTCATAACTTTTTGAATTATTTACAAAAAATTAAGTGAATATTTCTGAACTAATCAGTTATATTTTCATAATTTACCAATGCTAACTCACCTTCTGGTCCAGTGATAACAACAAAATTCGTCTGCTTTTGTTTCAAAAATAAACTCATATTTTTACAAATATCAATGATCCCATTCAATGTTGGTGCTAGACCACTTGTTACTAATGGCATTGCCACTTCACTCAAACGATTGTTATAATTGCATCGTAAATGCCTAAAAAATGCAAAGCTGAAATTAAGTAACATTCACCAATCTCGATTCAGATTAAGACGAAATAACAATTTCGAGATAAATGGAATATGAATGAATCAACTGAACATATCACAACATAATAAAACAATACGAACAGCAATTTAAATACTAACAATAATAATAATAATAACCCAGTACCTATGCGATAAATTATAAATGGCGAACAATCCTTTCGATTGTTCAGTTATCCCTGTACGCATCACCTCTTCTGCTTGTGCAGCTAGAGCTTCTGGTATTGCATCACTTAACGGTGCGATTACAAGATGACTTGTCACAAATGTTATGTCCGGTCCACGGTTACCATAGGTTGACTGAAATCATTCAATTTACTCGAAATCAATTCAACTCTCATCTAGATGAGATTACCTCTACAATTAATCTATAACTAACATTCATTCCCACTCTACTCAATATTCATATCAAATCATTTCGCAAACAATCGACATTAATCACACCTAACCTGTACAGTCTGTGCCACTGCTGTTGTTTTGTCTTTAATATTCTTCAGCCACGACATTCCCTGGCCTTTCAGTGCTCCGAACATTGCAGACGCTTGTTGTTGAGTGCTCGGTTCCTGTTGTTTTTGCAGCAAAATGTAGCGAGCCATTAGAACAATTCAATTACGATTCATTGATTGAATACAATCCAAAATCACAACAACCCAAATTCAATTCAGTTGAATTGTTGTTCAGTTGATGACTACTGCACTCACCGAACACACTATTATCCACACAACAAATGCAACACAATTAGAGACACTGAGCACTCGTCAAAAATGGCTCATTTTCAACTCATCGTTTTTTTTTCTGTCTCGTTGTCATTCACACACAATCCAAACCATATGATCACCGTACGATTCATTGTACAAACAAATCAATAGCACTGAACAAAAATTTTAAAAAAAATGCCGCGAAATAATTCCGTTAAAAAATAAATATCTACAAACATTTAATGACCGCAATTGCATGATAAATCTATCTCCTTTCTTGATACGATTTACCGGAAATGACTAACAACTCTTCACACGCGTAAAATCATCCACAACAAATGTGCTGAATATCACCAATCTAATTGTATGCTGAACATTTTCGAACCACCAAATCATTCCTTTGTGTTCCAAAACGAACAAACGAACGATTTCATTGAAAATATTGATAAAATTTTTACGTGTGAAAAAAAAACTGAAAACAGAATTTTACATGTGTGTGATCAACCGCGGCACGTGAGCTGCCCGCTGGAGGAGGAGGCCTGGGCGGGGGACCAGCGCTTGCAAACGGTACCGCTGCTGTTGTTGCGCTGCTGCTGCTACCACTGAATAATTCTTTTTGCAATTGGCCTGAAAGAGGATCCTCAAACTCATAAAAACCGGCGGTAATCAGGTCTTGATAAAGAGAGCAGTGATTAATCTTTTGAGGACGGTAAAAACTGTAACAGCAAAGACAACAGTCGTGCAAATGATAACATGACAATAACGACAACAATAAAAATAAAATCAAACTCGGTAACATACCAGAAGTGGCATTAAAAGAAGCGTTCGAAGTGAGCTGCGGGATGTCGATACCTTCAACAGGTTTTGTTAAATCGACACCCATCGCTACGGCTAATGCGTTCGCACTTTCACACAGCTCGCTGGCACTTGGTCGACTTCGGGGATCTATTTGCAGACATCTCTCTGAAATTTATTTAACAATAATAATAATAATACTAAAACATCCATCAGAATAGCTGTAATCTTACAAACAATTTTCGATAAAACAATAACTAACGAAAACATGATCAAAAACAATAATAATAGCATTGGTTGCACAAAAATTGCATCATTCGAAAATTAGTGAGGAAAATTTGATTTACTTACGTATCAAAGGATGAAACATCGTGTAAGCAGTTTCCTGCTCTGGCAAGACGTATTTAGCGTTGATAATCCTTAACTTAGCGCTATCCTCGAATGGATGTTTGCGATAACATAAATAGAATAGAATACAACCCAATGCCTGAAATCAATCCTTTCTTTAAACAGTTACCTCTTAGATGGAGAACAAAACATTTTACAATTAAAATTTTCAAAAACTATAACATTCCTCTAACATTCGTAAGTGCCTATGACTGAAAGCAGAAACTGCACTAAACCGTTTCTAAATCATCACTGAATGATACAATCAACTCACCCAAATATCTTGTGCTGGACCAATTGGAGAATTCGAATACAAATCCAAAATTTCTGGCGCTCTATACATTGGAGTTGTGTGTCGTGCTAACTGAAAAACAACTTTCGCAAAAATTCGCAGCGATGGAACGTTTATGAATAACGATTACACAATTATCATTCCAATTGATTCACAAACTGACACAATGCAAAAACGGAGAAGAAAAGAAGATGATAGCTTACCTCTTCTTCGAGCTGAGTTCTTTGCATAGCACTCCAATCATCATTCGGTTCAAACACTTCTTTTGTTGCACTCCCAAAATCACACAACTTAACAAAACCATACGAATCGAATAGTAAATTCTCCACCTAAACATTCATTACGTCTGTTATCACAATAATATATTCGTTACAATCATTCACATTTATCACTCTTCATTACTATCATTACAGATGTAACATTGCAGGCAGCGATCGAGAGAACTGTGTTACCAGCATGACATCCAAATACTTGCTACACCTCAATTGTTCTTCCATTAAACTTCTTCAGCTCTTTCATTTTCATCGAATGCCTTCCACTGATTGTCGGTTCATTGTTGTGGGAAAAAGGAAGGAAGTGCTCGTCCTCCTTAAATGACGAATAAAATTGACAATAAAGACCTTGATATCTCGATGTGTAATCGGCGGTGTCCTCGCGTGCATATGCCGTACTGCGGTGCAAGCAGCAAAAAATATTTTCATCACTTGCGATGGAGTGAAATGCTTCTTTTGCAGAACTTCAACCACACTGCCGCCTTTAAAAAAAACATTCATAGTCTCAGATTAATACTGCAAATCACCATCATATGATTGCGTTCAACGGTTACACTGAATCAGTATTATGCTCAAAAGCTTACAATATCGAATGAATTGTATACAAAAATTACGATACAAGAAAACAGAACCTTGATAGAAAAAAATTAGGATATAAGAAAAGAACCTGAGCATAATTCTGTGACCAACAGAAATTCCGCCTTACCATGGCCACTCTCTTGTGGACTCAATTGTGCCGCTTGTACATAGCGAATGATTGCTGGATTACCAGTCAACTAAAAGAAGGATACATCATAAATTAAAAATGTAATCACGGATTCTGCTCGGGAGAAACATCGTCGACACGCGACAATACCACTTTTTACGGTAATAAAGAAAGTACGAATATCGAAAGCAGTCGAATACCTCTCGTAAGAACCGAATTTCTTGTATGACCGCATCTGTTGCTTCCTGATCGGCAGCCAGCTGCCGCTTCAACGCAAACCAACTGCCCTGTGAATCTTGCGCGGCGAATACCAACGCAAAACCACCTCCAATTATTACTGATCGTAGAAAAGCGAACAAAGATAATAACACACCGAAATGACAAATGAATACAGCTTATACCGTTGACCAAAATATGATGTATGCTGTTCAGGATTCTGAGTTCAGCTTAATACAGATTATTAGGAAGATTATTAAATGATTAAATATGTAGATGAGTTAACCGAAATTAAATTATTAAATATAAATTACTACTCAAACAGTGGCATTCTTAAAATATGGAAGGTGAGGATGAAAATTTTAAAATTGCAGATGATACCTTCGGCGATGAGTGATCGTATTTTGAGTCTGAGTCCGCCGACTTCAATTGTGTTCCCAATCAGGGGATGATCAGTCTTCGAGCCAGTCAGCACATTTGTTGGCGCTACCTGACTGATATAGTTGAAGGCCGATCGCAATAAATCAGACATTTACAAACTGAAATAAAATCAGATTTAAACAGCAAAAAAAGCATCAAACAGCAATTATTACAGTCACATTCGAAACCAATATTATTTTTCACTGAACTCAAGCGGATATAATGCAACAAAATTATCGAACAATAACGTCGAAAAGAAGACAAACAATGTGCGCCGTATGCCATTGACCCATTGAGAGAATGGGTCAAAAAGAACACAAAGAAACGTCAGTCAATTAATCAATTAATTAAAATTGAAAGTCATCAATGAAACAATGACGTGACGATAATCACCGAACGTACTGAACAAATTTCAGCTAAATCGCCAACTAGACCCTACAGCAATTCGCCACAGGCGCCTATCGACTCAAGGCATACTGCTAGCGTATATAAAGATGAACAAATTTGGAAATAGCATCAACACTTTTCGGACCGTTGAGGATTTATTATCTGAGAATATCCCATATTATAAAACAACCTCACGATGAGTGGTCGAAGTGACTCATACATGTCACAGTTGGACTCACAGTTCACCAGTTGATGCCTCCAGAGACTTACATTAATTAAACCTCTCAGCATTAAACGTCGTAACACCCAGGCGACCTTTGGAAAAAGTTCTCCATGATTTTCAAGCTGAGAACGGAAGCTGACACACCTTTTCATGCGCTTCAAAACGTATATCTCCGATTTCCCCAATAAGATTCCCATCATACCGTAACCACGCCTCATATGTGCAATAGCACGAGAATAACGTATATATTTATCAGCAGTCATCAGAACTATATGAACAACGATTACTGTAGGCCCGAAGATGGCAAACCCTGTAACATTGGGAAAATAGCTACATCTCCTCAACTAAGCAAAACGACTCGGAAAGATGCATATTTTTCGGAATGCAGACATCCCGCTGGATCGAATGATGCAATCAAATTCACATGACACTGGGCAAATTTGAATGTTAGGTAAGTTTGAATGTGGCAACCCGCGTAGCATTGAGAAATTAGCTATATCTCCTCATCTACTCATAATTGCTCGCCAAAATACTTATATTATTTTGAATGTAGAGATCCAGCTGGATAGAACGACTTAAAGAAATTCATATGTTACTGGACAAACTTGAGAATACGATAGCCTCGAGGGGGCAACCGCATTTCTTGAGATAGTTTTAATAAAATGCCTATATCTCCTCAGCTAAGCCAAATTGCTGAGCAAAATTTTTAATATTCTGAATACAGAGGTTCTGCTGGATCGAACGGTGAAAAGAATTCACTTGTTTCCAGAAAAATCTGAGAAGACGGTTAGTTCGAATTTCGCAATCCGCCGATTGCTATATAAACGTATTGATGGCACTATAGTGATCATTTTGTATGAATAAGCGCGACTGCGCTATCCAATTGAGATAGATTTAAGAAAATGGCTATGCCTCCTCAGGAAACCTAATTCACGCGAAAAAATATACGTTTTTTGATAGAGGAGATTCAGTCGCATCAAACGGTGCAAAAAAATCCAAATGATAATAGGCAAACTTGAGCGTATCGGTACCCTCAAAATCGCAACGTCTATAGTGCTATATAAATGTTCAAAACTGATCTATAGTGAGTGAGCACCTCAGCGCTAGTTGAGATAGTTTAATAAAATAGCTATACCTCCGCAACTAAGCAAAATCGCCCGACAAAATATATATTTTTCTAAATGCACTGATTTTGCTCGAGCTGAGGGTACGGTAGGTTTAAATGTGCCAAACCCTATAGCATCAGAAAAATAGCTATATCTCCTCGCAGGAGCGGATTTTTCCGGTGAGGTTTTCATTTTTAGAAAGCCGAGGTTCTGCTCGATCGAACAATGTATAAAGATTAATATGTTATCGGGCAAACTTGAGAAGACGGTTAACTTGAATTTCTCAAACCTAAATTTCCATAGTAATGTATAATGTCCATTGATCTATAGTGATCTATCGCATTTAAATAAGCACCTCAGCGCTAGTTGAGATAGCTTCAATAAAATAGCTATACCTCCTCGACTAAGCAAAATCGCCCGACAAAATAAATATTTTTCTAAATGCAGAGATTCTTCTCGATCGACCGGTGTGAAGAAATTGACATGTTACAGGTCAAAGCTGAGGGTACGGTAGGCTTGAATGTGCCAACCCATATAATATCATATAAATAGCTATATCTCCTTGCAGGAGCGGAATTTTCCGGTGAGGTTTTCATTTTTAGAAAGCCGATGTTCTGCCCAGTATAGGAAAGAGTGGAATTATCTGCGCGAGATAAGGCTTTCTTCCGTTCCAGACGGCGATTTTCGTTGGGATTCGTCTAGGGACTTGAAAGTGTTTCCTTGGAATGGCGAGTGAGCATACGGTTTGGTGCTTCCCTTTGTTCCTTTCGTTTAATTAAATGTTGCTTCTGTTCATTTGTTGAATTATATTGCCTTTGAAATGATCAGAATTGAATACTTGGTTGCGCACATACTCGTTGTTGTCATTTCCGTTTGATGTTGAATTTGTATTGGTTATCTTCTTTTCTTATTTTGGTATTTATGAAGCAACTTTTTAATTTTATCATTGCTAGTGTCAAATCAACATTGTGATCATATAAAATTATGCATTATTCTTGTAACTATATACGCTAGTGAGGTGATTCTCATCAAAATAAATATTCAGGAATCTTAAACGTTGTCTGTGTTACATTTTCAGAAGAATATCATTCGGCGTATAATCAGTGAGAGTAATGGCAAATTGTACTTATGTTACGCAATGAGTTTAATTTAGCAGTTTTTCATTCTCTGTTACTAGCAACGATCTGAATTAGAACATCAGGATGAAGTATCGAAGTCGAGGAGCAAAAACGGACAAAATATTGAGTCGAATGTTGAAAGCAAAAGATTGTGAAAAGCAATTTCGATCCTTGCGATTTCATGGCAATTTGAATTAGGGGATACGTCTTTCTGATAATTGAAAGGCCTGATTCTGGAATCATCTGAAGTATCGAAGTGTTAAAGTGCGAAGAACCAAGGGATTTTTAGTCACACTAACAGCTAAGGCAACCAAACGGAGTGGCATGTCTGGGATTAAATGGCTCCGGTAACTAGCCGTAGCATCTACCGTGATTAGTACCTTCAGATCTGAATGACCGCGATAGCTAGCTACTCCCACACTTAATGCAACTAATGGGAGGTTGCATTAACTGTGAGCGAATCGCTCCTCAATGTATGATTAGTCATTTCTATCATAATTTGCTATACCACTAACTACTTGTCGCGTTAGCACATTCTCAAAAATGCCTCTCAATTCGGTATTTCAATTCGTAACACATTAAAATCAACGGATAATGACATTCCGTCAACCCCTTCATCTCGATGCTGATGTAGCCACTGGCAATACACGGAAAAAACATTTATACAGTTGACGCGCCACGGAGCTTCCATACTTTGAAATTTCACCCATTTTCAAAGTACGCATAAACTCAATCCCAGCTTAAGACTTCTCAACGCTGAGCCTGATCCTATCGATGCAGAAGCTATCTCGGTGGTTTGTGCGGACCTCAACAAACCTAACCGTTTTGTCTCACTTCTGAAACGCCGCCAAACCACTGCAAACAGCACTCCCTTCATTATCCGTGGCGCGACAGTAATGAACTTGAGCAACAGTACGATGAATACACTAACAATAGCCAACCAAACATCAAATATCATCATAGGTACAATAATGAAGCAACAATGACAGCATGAATATACTAACATAGGTACAATGATACACTGACATAGGTAAGCATCATAGGTACAATAATGAACAATCACAGCATGAATATGCTAACATAGGTACAATAACACAGGTACTACAATACACTGACATAGGTAAGCATCATGAAGCACGAAAACGCAAAATGGACCGAAACTGCAACAAAGCAGAAGGATACTCAAATGAAGATTATCCTCCGCATAAGATTTCATAGATTAAACCAATCGCACAGTTCAAAATCGCACGAAATGAACAAATTCTGAAAATATACCGTGGAGCTGGTTTTCTAAAGCATCATACAAAACCCCAGCGACTCCAGCGATCCACAAACGTAATGACCATATTCGTTCCCTAATGACACAACATTATGCTGATACACAAAGTTACTTGAGGCTTTCAATTAGCCACCATAGTTTACATATTTCTTATCTTGGTTCTCTTATCTCTAGCAAGCTTCAATGAAGTGAATGGAAACTGATATCCTAGAAGGGCCTCGCTTTTAATCTCCGCGACTCCGCTTATTCAGGGTCCAAGTAAACATGTGCTAGTTCCTAAGGGAGATGTGAGACCCTCATGCATTTGCTAAACCGCAGCCATCCAGCTCAATCTGAGATAAAGCTCTAGAAATCGTTCAATTATTAAAGGGAAGGCCGAAGACCTTAAAATCTATTGATAATTGAACATCATCTTTTTAACGAATTGATGAACTCGCAATACTTCGCATCCCATTTGAATGGATTTCTTAAATCTGTCATATACCTTAGTAGCATTAGTGATGGATAGTAACCACACTGGCAAGGGGCATAAGGAAACATCAGAGAATTGTATGAATACCATCATGAAGCCAGCTAATAGATAAGCTTCGGCGAGTAACCACAAACACCTGAGAGATTTCTCCTTATAGCGCATTTAGCAACATTGAAACTAAGCAGTGTGATTTCATAGGCGTAGTCAATGGTCAACCCGATCATAATTCTCCCCTGTTAAGGGAAAGTGCGCACGGTGGGTCCGGGAACCCCCGTTACCTGAGCAAATGCCCGAAGACACTACTCAGGCCAACTTACGCGCAAGCCCTATCCCCGGTCAAATCGGCGCCTTTCCCGGGCCGGGAACGCCCGTAATATGTTCCGAAGAATAATGCTAGCTAAGCTCGGGTAAGCATCGCTTGCATATTTTTAGTTGTTTCTCCCCGATTCGCCTAGACTGCCGGTAGGCGGGGAACGCCTGTCGCATTGACCTAAACCTAGCCCCGCTTGTTGGCAGCTCGACGGGTTGGGATCACCCACGCAACCAAAATTTGCTTTTTAAGTATGACCATTGACTACACTAATAATATCACATCAGACCTGTTCCAGCTGTCCCTAAATAGCGCTATGAAGAAGACGGTCTTCGAATCACCACTTAGCGACTCGACTCTACAGGTGAGTGGTCCAGGCGAACTTTCCAGACCTACCGCTGACCTCATAAGGCGCTTCATACCCTACTTTTATGGAGCTCAATTTACTTACATGGGAAGTTATGTTCTTTTCTTATGCCAGTGTGGCTGCTATCAATGTCACTTACAATTCCTCCCTTAACTAATTGCTTAAATATTTTCTCATGTGATACGTCTACCTCTATGAATCGATCAATTTCGAGAGCTTTGCCTCAGCTAGGGGTTTGCCTCAATGACTGCGGTTAGATCATGCGTAGAAGCTAAACATTATGGTTAAGCTAAAGTACGAGCTAATATGGTTACAGCCTAGTCAGTTCCAGTCAAGTCAATTGGTATCAAGTACACGTACATTAGGCCAAGTTAACTCGTGATAACGTTCAAGCCATGCTTGTTAGTATTTGACTGATCTAATGCGACAACTTTATGTCTCTGAAGTTCAAAATACCCCCACGTAACGGAGTCCACATTAATGGGAATGAGGAGATACTCATTTGAAAAATTCAATTGGGTGGAACATCTCATATCTGAATTCAGTCCATGTCCCTACCTCTGGCTCCGGAGATAAGTGGGTCGTTACGTGCCACGTCTCTCCATCGCCCTACACGTATCAATTGCAAAATGATACAGCATCGACTAATGTACAGAATAAATAAATAAACAAAGAAAACATTTGTAACAGTTGTTAACAATGAATATGATAACATTCTTACAAATCAATTAATTTACTATACAAAAGAATAAATGAAAAACAAAATCCGATAAGCCATGAATTTGAGTCAGACATCCGGTTTCCTTCCATCCTCTATTATGGTATGTTTTCAATGAGATTATTTTTCATTTCTCAGGGGATCATATGGATGATTTATATAGCTAGAGTCATAATATTTTTAGGACGTGTGCATTCAGAAACCATACTCCCACCCAGAATTCCTCCTAAGGGATAACTGAAATTTGTGGATGACGTGCAAAATTGCATAACGATTGCTTACTCCCTGTTAAGACAATGGCACAAACGTTAACAAATGAGGTTTATCAATCATGGTTTATCTATTCGAGGCCTAGTGAAAACGAAGATAAATAAAAATTAAGTTGAAACTGTTGACCTGACGCTCAATCGCGCCATCTATCGCTTTTCCTTGTTGTATGACTGCTGTTGTTTTTGTACTGATCTGCTGTGATACTGCTGTGGCAACTGTTGTTGATAAATGATAAATCTTCTTGTTGTTCATGTCACGACCACCAAATGTCTTGTTGACCACCGAATCTCATTTGGCCATCAACATCGGTCCTTGCGTCCGGTCATCCGTAAGAAACTGATAACGAAAACGAGAGTCCACCTAGAATTAAATGACGGTTTAATGATTGATACTGATATTTTGAAGCACATGTCGAACTACTAGATTATCAAAAATATCCACGGCGCAATCCTAAATATTAACAGAAAATGAATCAACAAACTGAAACCGTGAATAAAATGTACACACAGCATCAATTCACCGCACAAAACAAACACAAGTGAAGTAAATGAAGACTGAATGAAACATCGATGTTATGAGTAAGGCGACCACAGTGCACGATCAGTGATGATCAATTGATATGGCACCATCAACAGATCGATGACACACTCAAACAGTGCACATTTATGATCACGTTTATGATCAGAACGACAAACCACGCACTTATTAATAGGTCATACAACCAGTCAACGAATTCCAATAATAATGGAAAAAAGACTTGATATTTCGTCGAGATCATTCTCCAGGATCTGAGAAGGATCAAGGGAAATAAAATTCCATCGAAATTTATAAGAATAAATCAAATGAATCGAAATTTAAAGAAATAAGTCGAAAATTAATACCAATCAGATATGTCAAATCAAAGTATATAAGATCATTTAAAATAATAACGAGCACGTTAAGAAAATATAATAAGAATATCATAAATATAATAAGAACGAGCTGATCATTTATGATCAGAATGAGCTAACTCTACTAGCGAAGATAAGGCATGTATGGAAACTCTCAGATTAAGGGAAAATGGAATTCTATTGGAAATAGAAACTCGAATTCGTAAATTAAATGAGTATCGAATGGAAGCAGTCGTGTACGTTTGTAACTAGAAGTTCCGCTGGATCGAACGGTGAAATGAAATTCGCATGTTTCCGGGCAAACCTGAGAAGACGGTTAGCTCGAAGATCGCAATCCGCCTATTGCTAATATGAACGTATTGATCGCTCTCTAGTGATCAATTTGCATGAATAAGCGCCTTTGCGCTAGTTGAGGCAATTATAGGAAAATAGCTATATCTCCTCAATTAAGCAGAATTGTTTGGCAAAATATATGTTCTTCTGAATCTAGTGGTTCCGTGGAATCGAATGGTGTACAAAAACTGATATGTTACTGGGCAAACCTGAGAGTACGGTAGGCTTGAATATAGTAACGCTATAGCATTGAGATAGCTTTAGGAAAATTGTAACATCTCCTCAAGAAAGTCGAGTTGTTCAACAACATATGTATTTTTCTGCAGCTAGAGATTCAGCGAAATGGACTGCTGTAAACAAATTCATATAGTAGTTGGTAAAGCTGAGAGTGTTTCCTCAAAAGCAATTCTGTGTAGGTTTCAATGAGCAAACAATTTGGCCAGCTGGTTTGCTCACAGTTTCTTTGATTACATTTTTGTATGATTCATTAGCACGTATCTCAGTAGTGCAATAATTCGAAGGAGGATCGCTAAATATTTACATGCAAAGTGCAGCAAAAATGTTATTTCTTCGATGTCCTTGAAATAATCTTAGAGTCATGCAGGTATTTGTGTGTACGCGTATGGCACTATGCGTAATGATACGATGATTACATAATATTTAATTCTCTTAGTGCTAAAAAACTGCATTGTTAGGCATCTCAACAACATGCTTATTGTATCAAACCAGTCTCGTTTAATTCCCTTATCAATCCTTACAGATAATATGTCAAACATCAAATCTAATATACAAACAAGCCAATTGAATATGTTTAGCAATTCATTCAGTACAAACATCTGTTTATACTTCAGTGCACTCAGTTCAGTCTGCTGAACGTTTCAATCGATTGTGTAAAGTTTATTGCAATCACCAATCAGTCTACGCCATTTCTGTGAATCGGAATTAATCACTCTGAGGTAGTGACCGAGAGAATTGAGTCTTGGATTCACGTAATTTAGAGGATATACACCATCAATTATGGCACAGATGCGCGGACCAGTAGATCGGTGAGCGATATCAATTTTATACTCCTTTATCCTTCGGTTCTTCTAAACATCTCTGCTGCCAAATGAGTGCGTTGTTACGAGGCTTCAAGAAAATTCTCCTAAATGAAGAAGAACTCCAGTCACCTTAATGAATACGATTAAACTGTACTGCTGATTTCATACCATTGACCAAATTTTCCTTCAGAAGTTTTCCTGAATATATTTATCTAAATGGAATAATCTAAAGGTTTGAAAAAAGTCTCTATGTATTCAGTTCAATGTTCATCTCAAATCTGAGTTATATTTCATATATTTCAGTACAATCAGTGAAGAAGATGTGCAGGATATCCTCAAAAGACAACGCAATGAAAAATGGTTTTGCTATGCACTTCAGCTCTTTAACGGAATTCAATTTTCCGTTCTTGTCGTATCGATGTGGCCATTTTTGAAGACTGTTAGTGCATATGTACTTTGCTATTGTGTCCCGAGTGACACCACAAGATATTATGCTTTCCAGAATCGACACATGCACATCATATTGCACTAGAAATGCTTCCAGTTGCTCATTGTCTCCTGGAAGCCTTGTTAAGGCCAAATTAATGAATTCACATGTGGATGGATTGCATGAATGGAACGTGTCGGGATTCTATGCGACAAATTCTATGCATTGTTGAATTATAGATCGATGCGAGAGCGGAAATGGTATTCTACGGGTGGGTTGTAGCGATGTTTCCATTTGGTCAAACGTTCGGCTCGATGCTGTTTCAATACGCTTACCGAAAGCGCGGAACAATGTACCGTCCAGTTGCGACTGCCTTTCTGCTGATGGGAATAGCTCATGCACTCTACGTGACGTTACCGCTTTATGCTTCCGGCAAATGGGAAATGCTTGTAACGAGGTTCATTTTTGGCTTAGGTGCAGGTATATACATTGCTTGTACTTCATTAGAATTTTTTATTTTCGGACTCGAATTCACAATAAGTCAACAATGGTCTTTCCATTTTCGGTGAATTTTTCATGTTTGCTCGCTTATAGGCACTTTCGCTTGAGAATGTTTTAATCATGCAGAAGTACAATTCAAATGCCTGCAATCAATCGAACTTCGTGCTTGCATTAGCAAATATAATACCGATTTTGATATCGCTGAGCGCTTATTTCCAGTCATGTGGCATTCTTGCATTTTTTCTGTTCATTCTCACAATATTCTATCCCAAGATTTTGCTCTCGCTTAGTCATGATAGCCACCCTGCTATAATGGATGATTACTAGGTAGCAATTATCATATTTTGAGGGAATATGAGTGTTGTTCGAGCGAATATCAGGAGTGATCGTATACACGACTGTCGATGGAGGAAGGTCTCGATTGATCTAGCGATGTTCATGCTGGGTCTGACGATTGGACCCGTAATTGCGGTACGATCAAAATCATGCTTTTTGATTATTTCTTTCTGGATGATTCCATTCATTTACTAATACGATTGAACTGAAATTTCGTTCGATGCTATCACTGTTAGAAAATCCAAACTGAATCGACTTTTCAACATTTCTAAACGTGTTATTCTGACTGAACTTCGAAACTGTTCGCTTGGAATCCAAATTCATCGCTGTTTTCTAATGCTAATCGAATTTTTTATGCGATCTTGTTGAACCGTAAAGAAATTTTCGCAACAATTGAAGGTACTGTGCGCATTTCTGAAACAAAAGGGTTTCATGCTCGGAATACTACCGGTGACAATGTACAATCTGCCTGCATTCTTGATGGTCATACTTTCGTGTGTAGTTACCGTTGTTGCATTGAGTTGTTTCGATGTGAACGATCGAAGAAGTATTCCCGATGAAATATCTGATTTTGGTCAGTTACTGTTATGATTCGCCCAATCTTTACTCAGCCACCGATAATACATCGCATCGCATATTAACTCAATTGTCGTCAAGTCTTTCTGCTCGCACATCAAATTTACAGTAGACTTCGGTTATTTCTCAGATTCGATGCGAAATCAAAGCCTAGTAGTCTGGTACTTGAACGATTCTTGCTGATATTTAATAGTTTCGTTAGAACTTGAAAGAAAATTGCAGTTGTCTAGTTTACTGCTCAGGGCATACAGTGTATTGTATCAAGTGCGATGATTCTATTTCAGGTGGCGTTATCTACAATATTTTTACAAAATTCTCACGAATCATCACAAATCTAATCCCATTACTTTGTGTCGTCCGATCATGCGATATCCCGAATCTTTTGACAATGATGGCGTTTTCGTCTTTCAGGTGAACCACCGGTACCCATAACACTACCCTGTTTCGATAGATTAGGTGCAGCTGTTTGCGTTGCTATTTGGCTGGTGATACAGTGCGTAGCCGTAAATATTGAAGTGTAAGTTTTGTATGTGCAAACAATGAGGTGAGTTCATTCCATTCACGAAATCATTTTAAATGAGCATTACGGGAAAGGGAGCAGTAGGGGAAAACGTTTTGAGCATAAAACATCATTAAAAATAGCAGTCTTCCATTCCTAATGAATCTTTTTCTTTCGGCTATTGCGTTCAGCGTTTATTACAGCGAATTGCGTGAAAATTTCGTACTGATCTGTTAGAGAACATTATTCCTACCAAATGAATTTAATGTTCACATTATCAGGCGGATTCCATTTTGTGATTGTCTTTATTACATATTACATAATTCGATCTTCCCTGATCAAGCGATCCATCATGAGCGATTTAGTCCATTAAGATAATTCAGCGGAGTGATTTCATTGGAGGATTTCGTAATTTTGTCGGATAATTCATCTCACTATAGGTTGATGGTTCCGTTCTCGATTGCACTTTATAATTGGGACGATCAACAAGCACTGTTCTACGATGGTCTCATCCTTTTTGGTTCGACGATGGTTATGTGTGCGGTTTTTGTAGCAATTGGATTCAAGAAAACGAACAATTAGTAAGTGTTTTATAAGAAATCCTTTAGTTTTTTGTGTGTGCAAGGTATGTTGTATCTTAGACAGATTCACTCGATTTGTCACTGAATGTTGGCTGCTGTGATCACTGAGTCATTGATCATTTTCGGTTCTCTTAGTAGAGTAATTTTTAAGATCCAGCAAAAATTGTCGATTGGCATCTACACCAAAATCCATGACTGGTTTGCTGATTGCTATCATGGCTCATCATCGACACTGTCTCAAAAGAAGCAATGAGCAAGATGGCTTTCGCGTTTTAAACATTTATTTGTTTCAGTGATGGACGTAAAGCTGTTTGCGTCGGACTGATCATAATGTTGCTCTATCATCTTTTCATGATACCATGGCCATTCTACCCATCACACTATCCCGAGCCAGGTCAATAACATGTTACCAACTCGAAACCATTTCTACATTTGACTGAACTGTAAATAATGAGAAAAAAAGTATTTGCTGTCAGCAGCTTTCCGAGATTCATTTCTGGATCGCTTTTTGTGTAAGCTTTTTCGAAGAGAATAGATCTGATAATTTTGAAAATGAACCTGAAATGTTCAGTGTGCTGTGAAGTGTTCGAGAGAAACTGAAAATTTTCGCGGAAAGATCTCAAGAATATTTTGCTTAAATAACGGAGGAATGAAATTCTGTGAGTTCTATCGTGTGTGCAAATTCAGCTGTTATAAAAGCGCACTATTCCGGAGTTTGTCCGATAGCATACGATTGGTGCAGTAGCTCCACGATCGTTCCTCTGCCCGTTTTCATTGTTCTGACAATTGTTTTGCTGGGGTTCGGGTTTGCGATCGCTGGTGAAGCAACTGGAACACTGTTTTCGGCGATTCTTGGACCGATCCATTTGGTTTGTTTGAATTCTTTCTTTTTTTTTGAATTGGTGTTTAAGTGAAACACACTGATCGTTTCAGATCTTATTCTGTGAGCATTAAATACGACAACTTATGAAATAATTTCAAAAATATTTCGTTAATAGTAAGTTTATAAAGTATCTCTGCAAAGCGACTGAACTCACATGGCTGCACATGCACTGAACTAATCTCACTTGAAAATGAAACAAATCTTCTGAAAGTGTGGAACTGCTTGATGAATGTGAGTTGTGATCAACAACGCTTGTTTTGATTTTCAGGATGCCATTCAGATATTGTTCGATGATGTCGGAAATTTGGGACGTTGCGCGATGGCAGTGATTTCAACGTAAGCAATTTGCTGTTTAGTGCACTCTGATAAGAACTTAAGAACGAACATGTGTTATCGCTCTGTGCAATGCTCATTTGAACAAGTCTCATCATGAGAAACGGAGCAATGAATACGATGAGCAATTGCATTTCAGTGTGCTTTTCGAGAAGTTTGGTTATTTCATACCGATGGTAATACAGTGTGGACTGATTGCATTGGCACTCATAGCCACACTTATTTGTCGTCAACGACTTGTTCGTATGGAGTTACCGTCACCTCAGTTGTCATTTTCTGAGTCTGTCACACCACCTCTGCAGTCAGTTCCTGAGTCCAACGAAGTGCCAACAATTTGCATCACTCCTCCAGAGTAAGATGAAGAAGCTCCATAAATGTTGTGTATTCGTGAGTGTTCTTGCCAGACATTAATGAAGATATTGTTTCGGGGCATCAGCGATGGCATTTCAATGCGTTACAGCAAAAAATTCATTGCTCTGATAATGGCGATGGTTGCAGCCATATTGCTGAATGCGGAATGCATTCGAAATGATGCCGATTAGTGGTAATGATCATAATATTAGTGATAATTAGAAGAGTGAGTTTTTTGGATATTCGCTATTCGGATAACGCTATCTGTCGTTGATTACACATTAATACGAATGAAATGATTGAACAAGAACTCGCGATGGTATTATTAACTGTACATTATGCATATATGAAACTGATAACTTAATGTTTATTGCAATATTCATTCTGCACGAAAGCGATATGTATAGAAATGTGTGAAAAAGCTGCATCATCCAAGTTCAAGAATCAATTGGTCTACGAAATACTGACCAGGATCAAAGAAGTAATCCATGGTTAATCTGTGTTTGCTGCACGAGTTCTAGATGAATACCTTTGACGAATATCCAGGCACATAGGAGGCGATAAAATTGGTTGCACTATAACTCAATTGGTTGTTCAATGTTCTTGCTACCTTTCTATTGACTCTACAAACCCTACAAATCGATCAGCTGAACTTTAACATCAAAATCTCCAAACTCAGTTGATTTATCAATGAAGAGTTGAGCTTACCAGCCCGTGTAGTACTTGAAAAAGTCGAAATCAAACTAGTGGCATATTTCAAATCTGGCAACCATCTGAAATGAATTGAAATGATGCATAACAACACAAATTGTAATATTTCCATAGACGAACAAGTACAAAGCAAAGAAAGCTGCATAGCATAAGAATAAGTGAGCATCGAAGTATACAATCGAAATATTCACTAACGAGCAAACAAACATCAGTGCATATTGCTACTGATTAAAATAACCGTTTCATTCAAAACAAAAAGCAGTATCATCGATATTATTGATTGTGTGGTTCCAGATCAATCACTTCCTACCTACAAATTCCACATTTGATTCAGTAATAATGACTGTCGAAATTCGTTAATATCTGTCAAATTTCTTAAAATCCCCCCGATGGGAAGGTATAATAATAACAATGATAACCAGAGATGAGCAATAACTCGCGACTCTGCTAGTTCATTGGTTAGGGAAGTAGCGTTTCGCTAGTAGCGGAGTGGCTATTCCGCTGTTCTGCCACTTAACGGAATAGCGCATTATTGCACACCTCTGATGATTACTTTGTTTTCAGCACAAACAATCGCACAAACATTGATATGTGTGTGTTGGATGGGTACTTAGGAGTAGTTCCAGCGTCATATGAGGCTTACGATTCACTTCAGTTCATAAGCACTAGTGATGAGCATGATAATGATGAACTGGCGGCGATCGACGAGCATTTGAGCTGATAAATTATTTGGTAGATATGCATGATCAGAATGTTTTTCGAGATCAAATTGCATCTATGATCAACGCAACCATTATTTGATAATTGTTCACCGAAAATGATCAATAGACTGTGGTGATATAAATGATCATTATCGGATTGCATACGGCTTTCGATGGATGAAAGAAGATTTTGAAATTCCGAAGGCTTGTTTCATCACCTCGAATTCGGTTTCATTGCCGTGATTGAGAGGTAATGGCCGTGTGGTTCGCACAAAAAATGGTATGGTTGTATGGAACGAACATTCATCGAAGAATCAAATGTTTTGAGCGTCATTCCCAAGCGGTGGATATGTACTGCTTTTGGAGCGTTGAACATAGGTGAATTTACCGACGTGCTCATTCGCTTTTTTGCATGGTTTCTCAGAGGAAAAATCGCTTTGAGGCGTGTTGAGTGGTTGTGTCGAAGCATCACCATTAGTAGCGCTATTACTGAGAGCTGCTATCCTGATATCGGGCGATCGTTTTAGAGCGCTCATTTCGTGGTCGATTGATGAACAGCTTCGACGACTGCGATTTCTTCGTGACGATATGTAACTGAATAAAGTGCTGTATACTGATAATATTGCTACTGATAAGGACTTATTTACTTACTTGCTCTAGAGTGCCATTAAGGCGATAAGGAATGAAGGTTATGTAACTAAATCAAGTGATA
This sequence comes from Anisakis pegreffii, assembly GCA_035041965.1. Classification (NCBI taxonomy): domain Eukaryota; kingdom Metazoa; phylum Nematoda; class Chromadorea; order Rhabditida; family Anisakidae; genus Anisakis; species Anisakis pegreffii. Next base: position 188,124 of record JAPYMA010000207.1, on the reverse strand, counting down.
AAAACAGCACATTAGTACAGATAATGACCTATCACCTGTAATAATGATTTTAGAAAGAATTTTAGTCAGATATGACCAGACACATTCTTTTCAGACGCGTTGTATTCATTCTCATAGCTATTTCATGTGCATATCGTTCTCTTGATGAGTTTTTCTCATTCACTTCGTCTCATTTTAATTCACTGCTTCTTATTCCGTGGCATGTACTATTTGCTGACGAGTGTTGACAGCCGAAATCAACAATACAGCAATTGAATTGAACTGCTCAACAACGTTCGACAGTCAAAAAATCAATTATAGAGCGCGTTTCATAGAATGAGAATTTGAGTTAAACTGTTGAGTAAATTGAATGAGAAATTAGCAGAAGAGAATAGTTTTGGTGATAAAAGTTATGAGAGCGATTGCAACAGCAAGGAAAAGAATGAAAACCCTGTTAAAACAATTGAAAACCGTTTTAGGCTCGGACGAGCTAATGATACACAGAAATAGGAGAATGAAGAGTGTTGCCTTCAACTAACCGCATTTTCATACCCGAGTTAATGGCGTTCTATCATAAAATAATGAATGCACGCGTGACCGGACAATTTGCCTAATAACGTTTTGCCCAACGACAGTTTATCTAAAGATACGTTGCCTAACGGACGGTTTTTTAACAGATATTTTGCCTAATGGACAAAACGTCTTTAGGCAAAATGTCTGGGTACTGACTACACGAAATACTAATTTACCGTCCCCCTCCATCACCCCCTTCACACCTCCAGACTACCGAAAATGGGTAATTTCACCCCCTATGAGAACCACTGCGTTAAAGAGTTTACAGGTAAAAGATCCTAATGAAGGACACTGATCGAGTACACCTGAATAGGTCAGATGTTATCAAAGAATCAGAGCTGCTCACCTCATGCCAGTCTGGTCGTCTCCTCTGTAGCTGTATAGAGGGCGATTTCCGATCGGAATATTTATCAAGAATTTTTTGATCGTTAATCTGTATGGTGCATATATCAAAGCCGTGATAAGTGGATTAATCACCTGTAATACTGTTCAATGATCTGATGCGATCACTATCGCTAATGCGATCATTTATATGAATACATATATGAAACTGTTCACATCATAACAATGAAAATACCGAACCGGATTAATGGTGAGCAGATAAAGTAAAATCCATGCGAGCCAATTCATCTGCGCTCGTTGTTCACAGTTGAATTCATTCCAGTTGAACAAGTGTATTCGACATATATTAAAGATTCTGTATGGCAATAAACTGAACGATGTCCAAGCAGTAGTCGCGAATATGAACACTAATGACCTCATCTTAAACGCACGTGATGCAATTACATCAATCATAAAAGTGCTCAGCACTGATAAAAGTTATTTTATTTGACACCAACAAATTTGTGAACCGAGTTTTTAAGACCCAATAAGAGTTTTTACGACACAATCATAAATCATTGCCTTGTAATTGTAGTTATGCATAATGGGAATTTCGATCATTACACGAAATTATCACATGAAAAGTATCAAAATGAATCAGCATCAAAAACATCACAAAAACACGAAAATGCCAATGATGTATCACATAAAAATGTCCGAGCAAATGAAGTGATAAGTGGATGATGAAGTTTATGGGAAGAGTTTAATGAAGCGGTTTAGTTCATGCGAATTAAATTTAAAGTTAATGGGAACTGACCTTGTCCGTGGGAAGCTGTTTAATTTAAAAAGTTCAATTTATTGGGATTAACCTTATTTTTGAATGCGGATGTGTCCACATTCTGTCCACTGCAAGCAGTTGAACTACGTTTTTCTCTTGTTAAACGATAAAGATAAACGCTGACAATCATTGATGAGGTTACTGGCAGCACACAAAACATCACCATGAATACTTCGTAAAAATATCGTTTCTTGTCACTCATCTGAACATTTATCCTTTAAAGATAATGTCCTCATTGCCTCACATCTGTGACCATATAATATCAATAGCATCACGAATCGCTCCCATCGAGCGTATAATAAAAGAGGGCATTGTTGAAATATCTTCGATATCCCTTACAACTTGTTAGATATTCATAGAAAACTTTATTCTGATATATCAAAAAACAGAAACGACTAATGCGACAACAACTCAGAGAATTGTTGGATGATCTACGCATGGAAGCGTTGATCGTTTAGTGACCGAATGAAGAATCAAACAAAAATAACCTGAAGAATACAATCAGGACCAACGTGAACCACATTGAATAGCCACACATAGGAAACAAAGCTGAAAATAATTTGGACAGGTTTATTTGAAGCAATAAACTGAATGCAAATGATACTCAACATAACTTTGATGATAATCATTCGAAAGGAAGCATTAAATCGAAAACGAACCCGAGTGAAACACCCCAAATAAGACAACAAAAAATTATTGCCCTCTTCTTGGACATTGCTTGATCATAACTGAGTGGCCATTGGAAATAGATAAGCTTATCGATATTCAGCATTGTCAGTGATAATCCGGAGACGGCCAAACCTAGCCAATTGCAGAAGTGAATAATCGCACATAGACGTTCATGACGAAGGAAATCGTGTTTCCGAGTGAGGAACTCATTCGGATGACAGAACACTGAAAGCTCATCGTACTTTCATTTGTTTCAATTGCGATTTTCGGATGTTTTGAGAATCTTGCTGACTCTGGCTCACTTCTCATACTGACAAACTGAGCAATGTTATTTTGAAGTCTTGCGTGCTTCTATCGACTCGAATTGCTTTCAATGCGCTCCCGATGAAGTGAATTTTTTTTGCAAATTTCATACATTTTTTGTGAGAGTTTTTTGTTGGTTTTACGTTTGAATAGAAATATGGATGTTGAAACAAAGTACAATCACACATCACTGCAATGCTCGCTAATTTTTAGAATTTCGGCCATATTTAGAATGTGGATGACTTGAAACTGTTTGGGTTAGGTGTTATTATTCATTTCAGTGTTTGTTTGGTTTTCACTCTTATTGTTAAATTTGGCAGTAATTCCGGTGGGGATATGACTTTAATTGTCGATTGAGTTGAAATGGATAGAATCTGTTTGATCTTAGCCCAATCTTGATCACTCAAATTTAGGGAAACGCTTATGCTGAATGGATACGGATCACAACGATGAGATGACTATATGCGAAAACATTGAATAGCCGTATAATGACCGTAATGATGACTGCATTCACCTACCAGTCAGCAGCAAATCTCCACAAGTCATAGTGATAATAAATAAATGCATGGTATCCCCGCTTCTCTTGAACAATTTTACAGCACAAAAGATCACAATAACATTGAATACTGTAGCGGCCATGCTAGCTGCCAATAACATATCGTCGACCTGGAAATATTAATGCGATCAGTGATTTCGCAGAATATTCAGTTTTTTTGTTGAAGATCACTTCTCATCTCGACTGAATGAGCTGAATGCAAGATTAAAAAACTACACGAATACTATATATCCAGTTACATAATGATGAATATCGCAGTTTGTTCCACTTGAGATCAATGGCCAATTCCTGTCTAGTTGTATAGTTGATATCTTATGCTATCATTTAGTCATGAGCTCTTTGTTCTTGTGAATGAGAAGACCCAAATTTCGGAGAAATGAAGCGAGAATGAAGTACCGTATATTGAAAGGTTTGAAAATTATCAGATTCATAACAGAGTGGTTCAATGGACTCGTCAATATCCAGTGCATTCTCATCGTCACTTGTTTTATTCACATTCGCTTCAAAATAGCCAATTATTTCATTCTGCTCTTCCATCATCTGAAATCCAAAATGTGAGCAGTAACCGATGGCTGATGTAAACGAATAGGAGTGATCAAGACTGAACTCCACATAATGCACGATACACGCTGAGATTCTAGGAATGAATTCGACACCTGGATGCGATGTAATGATATAAACAATTACTAGAGATCTATTCCAATCACAATCATGCGCGAGATCATTGCGATTGTTACTATCAACGTAACTGTTACTTCGAATATGTGCGAGTTGTTTTATTGACAAACCGAATGAGATTGTCGAATTAAAGCGTTTAATATGATTAGAACAGGTATCGTTAGAGCTGCTCAGAAATCAACTATGAGCAATAATAGAAGATCATCTAGTGAAATGCACTTGAAAAGTTGTGATATCAATGATATTGACAAGAACGAGGATAATGAGGAACTGTTATTGCGATACTGGTGATGATGATGTTAATTACGAGAAAGCACTAGCGAACTGATATCGCAATTGTAGATGTTGAGAAAGTGGAATAACTGCGATTATATAATGGCACAGCGATGAGCACAATGTTAAAATAACGATGCTCATAATAATAGCTCATGGAACACATTCAATTGTAACCATAATGCTAGTAGTAACAAATATTGATAGCAACAGGTATAACATTGATCGCGACATCAAAATAATGCATCCTCTCTTATTGTTCTTCGTCATGAAAGTAATGCTTTCGCAAAAGAATACATCAAAAAGTTGCTTCGATAAATCGTTCGGTAACAGCAATATTAATGTACTGATGCCGTACTTGACAATATCCGTTCGGCATCGAAATGTGAGGAGTGCAAATGAGTGCTGGCTTGACAGTTGAATGCTGCTGGAAGCACATAAGACGTAAGCGACGAACAGCACAGCATCCGAGTGTCGCACAGATCCGCATTTTCGGGTATCATACCATAAACGTATTCCATTAAGTGAATCGATCGAGATAATTTTTGAATGTTGCATTCGAAGAGCTATTATCTAATTGCATGTGATTTCAATTAATGGACGACGAGCGGAGGGACGGGAATAGAAGTGAGGCAGTGGGAGGAGTAGGAGTAGAAACAATTGAATGCAGGCGAATTCAACTGTTTATGGCGAATTTTTCCATGCATTTTAGAATATTTTGAATAGCGATCAAGAAAAAATTCACTCAGAAGTGCTTTTGCAAATGTGTGATCGAGTGTACGATCTGAATTGATATTGCTAAATAGTGCTTGTCGATTGCACACCAATAAACAAATGCAGTTCAAAAATTCATCGAACTCTGTTCGTCTACAGTGACAATTTCAAGGGTGACAATTTACATATGAAACAAAAAGAAGTGAGATTGAAGAGCGTATGAGAATAGATGATGAAATATGGCGATTATTAGGAAACGGCAAATGGAATAATGTTTCGAATAAAACGCATTTCGTCTTTAATTCAAGCCGTCTAATTGCGTTCTTATCGCCTAAGCGATCACCATTTTGAGCAACATTCCAAAAACTATCGAGCAGTGCCATCACACCAACAACAAAAATAACCTTTTTGCTTTCAAAGAACCTCATCGGCAAACACCAATATCTCACCGCATTACTTCTCCATGAATACACAAATATGAATGATGCTCAAATATAAAACAAATTCATGTATATTACATCCATCCATACATATGTTTGTACGCGTATGTACACAGATTGATATCTATTTATTGATGCGCTTATTTAGTTATTTATATGCGAATAATATTTGTTCGATCAAGCGTTTAATACACCTTCACGGAACTGGAACTTAAGGCATTCGACGGGAGCTTTTTCTGGGGTAATCGAAGTGAAGTTGAGAATTAATTAGAGTGGTGAAGTGTCGCTAGTGAAGAGAGAGCCGGCCCACTTGAACGGATCAAACCCCTTCAGTAATTCCTTCACAATTCATCTCATTTAACCGAGAATTAATTCCCTCTGAGCACAATACCTTAATCGCTCTGTTTGACAGCAAATAACGCTGCTAAATTTTATTTTTTTTGTGCTCATTCTTGACTTATAGAGTGTAAGCATTTATGATCTATGATCCGCTTCGTTGTTAATTGTTCACGAGGGTTTTTCTTTAATGAAGTGCATAATTTGAAGGGATTTCTTCAAAGGTGAACTGCACTTTCTATCATAATCTTTAAATGATATTCACATATCGTTCACGATTACAAAGTCCCTTTAGGATTTTTAGGATAAACCCTAATCGGTGAGGAAATTGCAACTGGGGAATTCGACGAAAACTAACACTTTAACGCAATTCTGCATTCCTTGAGGTGCTATTGGATGGAAAACATTATTTCCGTGTGAGAAACTTTTTGTAAAAAATCTCAATGATTTGATGCGCAATTTGAGGAACAATCTCAGGAGCTTAATCTTGCTCTGGAAATGGTTCTTTCGCTTTTCAAGGATCGAATTCGAATTCGTGATCAATTCAACGAAGTGAAAATAATCAATCGTTCTCTTTATACGTGTGATTCATTGTTGTCGTTTATTGCAAAAGGTTAACATGAGATTGGAAACATGAACGCGACACTCCAAAACTCTTCATGATAATTCAGTGCTGATTGAATTAGCAACGTACTTCCGGTGTTGTTGTGTGCGATCATGCATCTATCATCATAGTAACACGATCAAATTTCGGTAACGTTTAGCAGTAGAAATTATTTCTCTCCATTAAAACGAATAATAATAACAACAATCATAATAATTAGATTAAAGTCGATCAACGTTTCCGACGTTTTTGTTTGATGGAGAACATACGAAACTGCATGTTTCTCATTAGAAATAGAACGTGAAGTGCTGATTCAATAGGCGGGCGAATAAAGAAACATTTATGTTGAACGCACACACACATACACCTTGTTTTACAAGCAATCGGCACGAAAATGAAGTCAGAGCAAGACGGGTGACGGACGATTCTTGGATGTAAAGAGCGCAATCAGCAATTAAGAGAAACCAAACCTTCAGTTCGTGCAAAAATTGGTATCACTCATAAAGTTGTGTTTGCAAGTCAATCATCGCAGAATGCTAATCACATAATTCAATGAGAGTGCATCATTGAACATTTTGTAACATAAGTCAAATTGTTAACGCGCAAAATCGAGAAATCTTCTCTTATGAATGAAATTTCCGTTGAGAAAATGAAGAAATATTAGGGGAAATTCTAGCAGCCAAAGAAGGTGCGAAGCTGATATTCTGATGGTCGGACGATGAATTCAGTTATTTGCTCAATCAATCAGCAGTTACTCGTACATGAGGCAAGAACGAATTTGGACGATAATAAGTGTTAAATATTACAACATGCATAAATATTACAATTGCTCATTATGAGTGACAGTCGTTTGCATGCTACTGAATACCACTTTTCAGAAATGCTCACAGCGACCAATACATTTGGGGATGGAAGCATTGAACAGCTAGAACGATTCAGTTCAGGATTCAGCAGAGATAATGCTCTCCAAACCAGGGATCATCTCTGAAGTTGTAAACAATAGAGCCAGCAAATGCATTTGAATACAGGAATCGAACATTGCGCCTAATCCTCACTGACTAGATTGTAAAAGCGTGTTTGATATATTATTGTTGTTAGTACGATTCTACAATTTACATCGTTCAGTCATTCAGTCGCATTTCATTTTCGTGTACATTCATCTACGATTAGCTCAAATTTCATAAACACTTCTCAGCGTATTATAGTTTGATCGTATAATACTCAAAATTATTGCCAATTATAAGAATGATTCGATCGAAGAAGATGATCGACACTAATAAAACCATCATTATCATATAATAGCTGAGGTCGTAATTGCGAAATAATCCCTTTGTCGCTGCAAAAAAAAGAATCAAGCAATAATCATTCGCTGTAACTTTTCATTTTGTATTCAGCTTAAATAAAAGTGAGCTTTTTTGATTTGCAAATACATCAAGTCGAATGGAAGTGAGGAAAAGTGATTTGTTTAATGAAATGCAGTTCATTACAAGAACACTTTTGGAATCTTAACACTCCAGGTAAGTATGAGTCTTTTCATGAAGAAAAGTGTGACTTTTTTGGAGGTTTGCAAAAATCGGTCTGAGTGAGTGAAAGTAAGCGATTGAATGTGAGATTATTGTGTGACGACTTATCGATAGTACTCATATCAATCACTCGAAATAGTCATTCATCGTTTTTATTAGCAATGCAAGTATTTTGATTGTTATTATTATCATTATTATTTCTGCTCTTGTTACTATTAACATTATTGGTTTATTATCGCGATCAGTTTCATTAATCTAATTATTAGCGTTGCTATCGAAAAAGTCATCATTCTGTCTATACTGTTGCTCTAACACTCTTATTATTTACATCATCATTGTTATTAGTACTACTGAATTGGATTTCAATATCTTTCGTTTTGATGTATTTTAATTATGATGCCGAACATTGCATGGATTTTCAAGGAGTACTTGCTCTCCATACACAGACAGCATTTGACCGAACGCAGCCGTTGTTTTTGCTCGTCTGATCCATTATTCATGGATATTTTATTGCGATCGCATCACAATAAATGTTCTTTCCAGCATTATTTATTCCGCAAATCAGCTATTCTTAGCGATGAATTCACAAAAGAATATGCTAATGTCTTTTTGATTTGATTATGATTCTTTATTAGGTCTCATTTATTTTCTATATTACATCAATTGACAACGTTCTGCAATTGCAAATCATTATTTCTGATCCGAAAATATGCGTTCCCTCTCATGGATAATCCTCCTTTGGCTACTATCCGGTGTCATGAACCTACACTTCCTTATTGAACCTAAAACCAGCCTTCTTTGGTGTTCGATTTGGGTTTCTGAAAAAAAAAAGAATTCAATTAAAGAAATGTTTAAGAATAATGTATTCAAAAATGCAATGATCATACAAAATCATCCTTTTTAAGCATGGAATGACCAATACTGGAACATATGGAATAACACTGGAGTTTGAGCACTTCTATTCGTCTTCATTCAGATCGGTCATGCCTGATGGTTAGACTTTCTCGTTTGCCCAACTGCTCTACTCTTCTCAGCGTCCAGTTTGCGTGCGAATGACTTTTTTGAGGACGTTTTATATCACTCGCACTCAACTTTGAGCTTTTTTTGGAGGTTTTTCATCTTCAAATGGTGCTTTTCTATTTTCATTTCATTTCGTTTAAGCATCGAATCGAATGAAATATGCTTGGCTTATGATAATGTATCGCTGATACAAATGAGATTAGTCGCAATTCTTAAAATAGCCACGAAAAGCAAGCAATGATACCACACAGCGACCCAATAATAACACACTCAGACTGGTACAACTCTCTTTGATGTCACAAAAAAGTCTGTTTTTCACTTAGCTGAGGGATTTGAATGTTGTCGTTGAGTTGGTGTATAGAGATAGAACTAAATTCGAGAATTTCCACCTGACTGGGGAATGATTGCTCATTGGTGTTGATGTTAGTGGGTGATGGATCTGGTGGTATGAAGTTACTATCGGTTGAAGTTGAGGCTTTTTCGGCATTCATTTCGGCACTGTTGTAATCGTTTTCAACCTCATCGTCAGGCAGTAGTTTCATCGAAGGCAACAACGATTGTCGTCGTCCAATGAACTCATCCATATTACGTTCCCGTACTGAAACTATTCAAAGTTACTTTTTCGTTTTTGTGATCCATCGTACACGAAGAATACATCACGAATGCTCAACAAGTAAAGTACAAAAGAATTGGTTAGGTGATTGTAAAAAATGAGAGAATTCGCTAATGAAGAAAATAATAATCAATTTGAAATGTTCGAAGCGATTCTTCACGAATGATCAACAAACAGAGCACACAAGAACTAGTTAAGTGATTTTAAAAAAAGATTCACTAATGAAACAAATAATAATCAGTTCGAAAAGTTCCAAGCGATTGGGGAATTGAGAAGGCGATAAATTTGAAACCTTTGTTCAGAGGATTTGAATGATTTCTCAACTGATGACAATTCGGACAAATTGAGCACGACGTTAGGTGGGTTCCATTTTTACGGTTGTCATCTTCATCTTGAGGACTTAGATGTGGTAAACGTGCGTCGATTTCTTGCATTTCTTTCGCAGATACGGTCATTGCCGAAATTTTTCTAAAGATACTCAAATTAGCTGATTTTGAGGAACCACAAGAGGATAACATAAAATGACAGTGAAAGTATCACATTCGGATGGACAATATTTCAATCGGTTGATAGTGATGCGAACAATGATCCGAGAGATTGAAACTGGGACTAGTAATGCTCAGAGACGAATATCTGAAGTTTGAAGCAGTTGCCAATTAAGAGGACAAGATGTTCAGCTATGAATCATTGTCAGAATTATCTGCTTCACAATTTGAATTTATTCAACCAAATTTCAGGCTCAGCAATCCGGGATATTGTTGCTCGAGAATGAAAGATCGAGAAGCTCAAATGAAAGCAATTTCATGAGAAAGTCTAGCATGATTCCACTCGTTGCGATTATACGAGATATTTGTCAAGAAGACGTGTATGGTCGAAATGTCCAGCAAAAATGCCAAATAATGCCATATGCAGTTGATTACTCACACAACGTTCATTAGTAATCGATGCAAACACATCATCAGTATGATGAATTGCATGCAAGTAATCGAAGAAACAATCAGGCTTTTTTCATGAATTCTTCAATCGGAATTCCTGTTGTCAATTCTCTTATCTCAATGAACATCTTCAACTGATCATTATCATCGCACAAGGACACAACAACGCCTAAGAAGATAACAACATCGTTGTAGTCGGCACGATGCATCGACCAGTTCGATTGAGGGTATATTTCAGTTATTTCTCTCCCTGGCGATCATTTTACAATTTCAAATTGAATATTTCTTCCAAAAGAAATATGATGAGAAACTCGAATCTCACCTATGCGATAAACGTCTTCTTGACAGTGAACCTAAATTAATCGAAATTCTCGAGTTGGCCCTCCGTTTTCTGCCCAAATCAATCGCATTACGACGTTCTGGTAAACGCTTCATCATCACCTCGTTGCCCTCTTTAATATCAAGTCTAAATTTGACATTTCATAAGTGCATTCGGAGAATGAAATATCAGCAAAGCAAATGTAGTCTATGGAACATTTCACTGTTACTGAGTGACCGTTTTGAAAGTTTTCAAGTCATTGTTGCACAATATTAATTTCGCAATAAGCTTTCAGCACAGCAGTGCTTTGATTGATTGCGAAACGTAAGCAAAAAGATTTGTAAAGTTGGCATTAATGTTCCAAAGATTTGAGTGTCTAAAAACAAATGAGTGAAGAGGGCACTTGAATCGGACATACTTGGCATTAATAGCCGAGCCGATCAGTGGATTTACAGGTTCAGAAGCGGAAATTGACGAATACAGCGGTTCGATTGGGCCTCTCTTCCAGAACTTATCTGCTCGAATTTCCGGAGCACCGTCATATTCATCATCGACGATGCATAAACTTGTCTTAAAATGAATTCGCTTCATCTACTTGCAAATCTATGCGGATGATGGTTTGAAATTGCAGCAAATTTCATTGATATTTGCATAAAGCATCGACACTAACAATTACTATTGATTTTCATTGATTAAATCTTTAGATACGTCTTCTTATGGCTAAAATTTTATGTGATCAAAAAACTCTCAATGATCAAATCGAATGGATTCGGCTCAATCTTATCTCCTCCATGAACATTGTGAAATAAGAGTGACATTTGAAAAGATACCGCGAGATTTTTATCAATCAAATAATTGCATTCGAAATCGTCGTCGTCCGTTCCGAACGGATTCAATAGCCCTTGAGCGACTTTCACCCATCCGATGACAAAAAAGAATTGTATCATCGTCATCACTGGTAGAATCATGTCCAACTGTCGTAAAATTGCGAGATGAAAAGATTGTACGAATAGAGAAAGTCATAAACAATCCAGCATATTAATTGACTGATTTTATCAATCAATAAGCATAGTGCGAGATTCATTGAAGATCGATATTCATTGAAGATTGAAGATATCACAACTCGTATGCATCAGCTAGCAACGAAATGAACAAGTTGTTACATACGTTATGTTTGTAAGGTACTTTACGATCGGTGATTATCTTTTGTCGACCAATGAGGCACGTTGCGAAGTACGCGTATGTTGCTAGGAAAACCGTCTGAAATTGATAAATTGTCATTAGAATTGGCAATTTTGATCACGAATAGCATCGTTTTGGTTTCTAGAAATTGCTTGCATTATACGATTATTAGAGGCTTCCTCGTATTGTTATCGCTGTTTGCTATCGCATGCTTATGAGCATTACTACTGCAAATCCTGTCCATATGTCGTCGTTCATCAACAGTGAAATGTGATCATTCACTCTCACATTCTTTAGCAAATTCGTTCAGCAAAATCGTTTCCCATCAGTATTTATCGGATCGAGTGAAGCTGATCAGCAACGCTTTACCTGCGGATAAACAAGTGGCAACGGGACCCAGTCGTAGTTGCATACCATTTGAAGATTATATCGGAAATATTTGATTTCCTGTAATCTATTAAATCTTTCATGATCGAGTTTCGTTTAAAAGTATGAACAGAGAGTTGATTAACTCTGGCTCAACTTACATCACACAGTTTACTGGCCATTATATCATGTGTTATTTTGCCGGCTTTCCTAGCCCGAAATATCAGCGCATAGATCCAGTTTGTTGGTGCCCAGTACTTATCGTATTCCACCTTTATGGCATCCAGTTTTTCTTTTTCTTCTCGCAGAAGTAGGCCTTGAAATTTTATTTGACAATTCTCATGTGTCTGATTGCTAACTGATAAAATTGATGACCAACTGAAAGGCAAACGGCAGATAACCTGCTTGGATAAGACAATTGATCGTTGGAAATCGTCTCCGCACCGGAACACTGATATCTCGGAACACTAAAGCTTGTGTCAAGCACATATACCGCACAATAGTTCGTCGTAGCAACCGAGTCTCGGTATCATCTCCTCGTATGTAATTTCCGACAAAAATTGATTGACTGAAATTTCGGTTCGTTTCCACTTCATATTTCATATGCATTTCTTGGATTCGTCGATAAATTTTGTTGTCTTCCAAATGAAATATTAATTGAAGTAAATGATCGCGTCTATGATTCTTGTTTGCATGAGAACACTGAATAGAGGAGGAATTTGGCACGAGTTTCGGCAGAATGTACGGTGATATTTATGTAGATGTTGTATGATTGTTTTGTGATGATTAACCTTTCAACATAACCCATATTGTACAGCAAATCAGACCAACGCACAATAATTGTGTTAACAAAAAATCCGAGAACGAATGTCAACGGTATGTAATCCAAGAGATTATCGCAGTAGTGAGCAACTCGTTCGAATGTTCTGCAAAACTAAACATCATACTGGACAGTTTGTCGTATTTGGATAATTGGGACGAACGTCGTTCTTAGAATGATCGAATAAATTGTATTTTGGAACATTTATGTGTTTTGGTGGTAGTGATTAGCTTGTGATGGCTTATTGATAAATTCTTGTAATGCATCACTTTTAACGTTTGAATTTCAAAACAATTAGGCAAAAGCATGTTAATGATCGAATTGCTGATTGGCGTTCTTGATTGAAATCAAGAAGCACAGCGATTATTCTGTCTGCAAGCGAAATCCTCTCAATTGATCATTGTAGATCATAATAAGTCTATTCGACTAGTGGATATGGTGGAGTAATTGAACGAGACACCGAAAATATGAATAATCAAATTCAATTTCGATAGTGAGCAGTCAAAAGATGAGTTTCAGGAAAAATTCAAAGGAAGCAAAGATGAGCAACGAACACTTTCTGCTCAGGGGTCATGAAGTAGCTGGTTCGGTAGAAGAAGGAAACGATCAGATAGAGTATTGTCCAGATGATCAACTCCTTTAGAACCAATTTCCACACGCTCGCTTTCCATCGGAACAGAAGCCGAAGAAAGGAGAACAACGATGCGGATGAGACATCAAGATGATATGATATTGTCATTCCTGAATAGAATATCAAATTAAATTTTCCGTGTTCTTTCGCAAAACAAATTCGAGAATAGTTTCAATTCTTCCTGAATTCATTGCATGCTGAAGCAGAGTTTCGGTTGACCGGATCGAATTAAATACGAGTGCATTTCAGTGAAAGGAAGCGATCCCAGTTCATTTGCATCACAAACTAATTGAAACTTGCCCATGCCTTCGAGGAATTCATGAATACTGATCAATTCTCAGCTGAATTAATCAATTTTCGATTTGATCACTTCATTGATCAATACAAAATTCCTTTTTTTTACCAGTGTTTATCAAAAAATGGTCTGTACTAGAATAATATTGCTGTCTTATGAACTATCTAATTTCGACAATGTTCTAAAGTTGCATTAAACTCAGACTGGTAGAGCCAAGCAATTGGGTACCATGTCATAGTTGGAGCTACCAGAAGTTAGGCATCATGAGGTGTTGATCATGAATGAAAACAAAAAAGAACGAAAGCATGTGATGATAATTCGACTGGATTCCAATTCAGACACATACAAATAAATAAATAAATAAATACATGCGATGTAATGTTTATCAATTGAAGTATTGCATGACTGCTCATTTGCGATTGTTGTGTGTGCTTTAAAGGAACGTCTATTTGCCCTTAACTGCATCGATGCCGTTGTTATCGTTTTAAGAATTATGTATGGCACGAACATCCAAATGAATGTTCGTTTCATTGCAAAACTAACACATTCGATAAAAACACTGAATTTTTCCGTTGTATTTTGTTGGTGGTTTGATCGAGAAAAAAAAATTCATCTGCACTATTGCAAAGAAGAAATTCTGTTCATATGTGTGCAAGGCGAAATGCGAATTTGAAAATGTGAATTTCCTCAGTGCATATGAGGGAAAATAACGAGTTGGTTTTTAGAAATTAAGACGAAAATTTTTAAGAAAAATTAATTGAATTTCTAAAGAGATTCCTTCCGACTATGAGAGCATTGGATCAACCAGACAGGCAAGAAACTTGCAATGTGAGACGACAAGAAACTTTCAATTTCTTTGCAAAACCAATACATTCGATAAGGACATTGAATTTTTTGGTTGTCTGATGAACATCGTCTCTGTGCAATAGTGTCAGAGAAGACCACAATTCTACGAAGTGTTTCTGAAGGCGTTTTGCGAGAAAACTCACCGGAACATAAAGTCAGATCGTTTTTGTGCCATGAGCTCGTTTTCTGGTATAAGCTTATCTCATTTCTCAGCGAATCTAATAATTTTCTAATGACCGATAACAACTTCATGTGATCGATTCACATGATTCATTTAAAGCTTCGCGTATATTACACCGCCTTTACACATCTAATGCTCAATGCCCTGAATTCTTGCACATATTCTACAGCAGTGTCGAAAAAAAAAACCTCGCAAGTTATGTTAGCATGTATGCCTTGAAAATCAAACTGATAATTGCGGCTATACGCAGATACTTTTTCAGCAGTCGTAGAGCTTGTCTCAGGTTAGCGTGCTATATGAACTCTGATTATTTTTTTTTGAAATTTCGCTACCTGAAAATACCATGGAAACGGATGCATGGCAAATCTTGAACTCAGCTCGTTATCAGGATCGTTACTTGAAGAGATTATATCCATAACTAAGCAATTCTAGTCTTACTTGTCATTGTAACCGATCTTCTCAAATTTTCATCTTATTGTGCGTTACATTCAAATGAACGAGTGTTGTGTCTCGATGAAAATTATTCGTTAAAAATTTGTAAAATTCTTTTTGCAAAAATTTTCAAGTCATTAATGAGCAGACATTGCTCGTGGCGATGTGACGCTTTGATCATTGAGCATTTCGTTGCGGTTAATGAACCCTCGTAACACCTCTTCAGAGAAATTCTTGCTTTAAATGCTTTCGCAGGATGACAACTTTTGTCTGCGCCGCGACATCACTCAATTGTTCTATTAGATAAATGATTTTCACGACCGGATGCTTCATTATCCCTTTTGACGATCTGGCAGACTGCCGTTATCCCCCTCCCCATTCCTCTCGATGCAAGAACTTACTATTTCTGCATATGACGTCAAGAGCAAACGGAAAACCGGTCTGGAATGTTCTCATCATTTTAAATATTGCTCTCAGTTTAATTAGCACGCGGTAGCAATGAGTCTTCTTGGAATCGTATTTTATGAATCGGTTCTAGGTGATGTTAACTCCCGGATCTTCTGGACTGCTTGCCTTAGGTTACGTCCAGATCTCGTTAGCACGTTCATGGTGGTATTCAACATCGCTGGACATCCTCTTAGATCGTTGTGTTGCTCACTGTCAGTATTGCAGTCGATCGTGATTGCATGGAAAGCTATTGTCTATGACACGCTCACTTCAAACTGATTCAGATGGGTTCTCATTCTTTTCAGACGTGTTGTATTCACTCTCATAGCTATTCCATGCAAATATCGTTCTCTTGATGAATTTTTCTCATTCACTTCGTCTCATTTCACTTCACAGTTCGAATGAATTTCTCATTCTGTAGCATATACTATTTACTGGATACGTTGAATCGAATATTATTGCTCAACAATGTTCGACAATCAAATGACCAATTATAGAGTGTATTTGATAGAATGAGAATTTGACTTTAATTGTTGAGTGAAATGAATGAGAAATTAGCAGAAGAGAACACTTTTGGTGATAAAAGTTATGAGAGCGATTATAGCAGCAAGAAAAAGAATGAAAACCATGTTAAAACAGATGAAAACGCTGTTAGGCCCGAACGAACTAATGATATGCAATATTAGATCAAAGCTCCACGCAAGAAAATCACTCGTCCATTCTCAGATGTCCACTTATCTTCTGCAGTAATCGACTGAGTCATTAGCATTATCGAGAATTATATGCATCAATATAGCAATCATTAGAATATCAATATTGAATCGCTCAAAATTCCAACATATGAATGATTCATGAAAAGAATATGATTCATTTATTTCCATTTACAAAATTCATTTATTTTCAGCGATTCGGTTCTGCGATCGCTCCACTTCACTCACATCTCAATAGAGGAAATATGCTGATTGTTAAATCGATCAAATAGCAAAGTGAAATGCTTCCGAAAATTTTAACATTTGAGTTTTTCTGCAGTGTTAAAAGATGCTGAAAAAGATTGTTTGCAATTGATATAATGTTGTTTTCGGATAGCGTCCAGCAATTGAAGGCCTTATCATCAATTATGCTTTTGATGCAGTCCAAAGCCTTGATAAATTATGCTATCATTGGAACCATTATGTGGTGCTTTTGATAAGGGTTTGCATGATAAGACTGCAAAATGTTGATTTATTTGCCGATGGATGCAGTTAATTGATCGTGTCTGTAGGATGGAAAATTAATTGTAGTCGTTTTTCGTTGCGATTCATTTGTCTATCCATCCTATCCTTCAGCGTTCACCTCAAATAAGAACACGACTAAGTTTTTGTTTTATTTTCATCCGATCATCTATATCGTTGTGTTCGTTCGTTCAATGAATTGTTTGTTCGACTCGTATTCCAGCTTTAGCTTTTGCTATTGTGCATGGAATAGAGTTGAAATACTTTCTTTATGAAGTTATTCAATGCTTACTCAACATTTTGAGACAATTTCAAACTCATTTACATGGCCACATTTCATTTCTTCACACGAAATGAGGTGTTCAAATAAGAGTGAATGTTTGAAAGCTTTACGGAGTTATTACAACCATCCTGTTGAATGCTTCATAACTATGACTAGAAGTTTAAATTAGTTCAACTGTACCTTCATAATGTCAGTTTCGTGTTATGTAAACTAACTGTTCAAAATATCAAACATTCACTATTAGAAACTGGTTAACACGAGATGAGATATAGGTGATTAGTAATGAGATGAGATATAGGTCAACAAATGTTGCGAGCGATACAGCTGAATTAAATCGCAAGTTAGGCAGCACTCCATTGAGTCAAACAGAACGACAGTCAGAGTTTTTGCCCTTTGGCAATTGGTTAAACTGCAACGGTTTCGTTGAGGTTCAGAACGCGAAGAAATGAACTTACAAAGGAAGGTCACGAACTTACTCCAGCGTTAGCGCATTTTTATGCTTTCAAATGTCACGGAATCCCTCATCAGCGAGGAACTATTCGTTGTAATCTTTCCGCCTGAATTATTGTTTGCGTTAAGTTCAACAATCTAGTAAACTAAGTGCGATCTGATAGATTATTACTTACTTTCTATGAACGCTCATTGCTCTATCATTACTTACTCGTTTGTATCGCTTTACTCATGCTCGAAGCTATCGCATGAAAATTCCACTCATTCATTTTGTTTGATGGATCGATTGTAGCGCAGCGCATCGTGAAAAATTGTTTGGATTGATTTCTTGTTCATTTTGGCTGGTTTTATTCAAAGAATTCATTGTTTTCTCGTGCTTTCAGTGTGGTTTCATACCACCGCAATACGGAAATGCCTGGGAAGCACACGTTCTATGATGGTTCATCATTGTTGCAACCGCTTGCCAATGCTACAGGAATCGATGTCGCAAAGGTTGCTTTGTGTGGTTCACTTCAAAACTAAATATTTGAACGATTTAATTTTTTCACCTGATCACCTTTTCTAATTCCGAACTTATCTCGACAGACCTGTTCAGTCCGATTTCGAATCGTTAGTTGTTTTTTTTTTGAGACCGCCGAATTATTTTCTCGATGCGGGTGAAATTTGAACTTCAAATAAGAATACGACAGTTTCTTGATTTGTTTTTGCATTTTCTAATTTAATTATAGGCGAATTTGGTTGTGTGTCAGTTCATCTCATTACCGATCGCATTTCTGCACTACAAATATTTTGCCGCAAATCGAGTTTCTCGCAATGTTCGCCTCGCATTTCCACCCTTTGTTGGCATCATTTTCTGTTACTTCTGTTACGGAAAGTCGGTTATTCGCTTCTAGTTTAACGTGTTTCATTTTTTGTGTTTCATTGGTATCATTGCGTTTGGCTACATTGCCCCTATTTTAAGACCATTCTAATATCACCAGTGATATAATTATGCACATGACAAATCTATTTCATGAGGACATCGATGAGATTTTCGTATACTTTTTGCCTTGTTTCTCTTTCGTTAGCGTTCTGATTAATTAATTCTTACAGTGCCATAAAACATCTGGTTTCATGTATTGGTATATCGTATGCAATAATGCATTTGTCACCAGCCGAATATGTGCACAAGTGGGTATATATCTCCTCGTTGTGTATTTTAATTTGTTCAGTTTTATAATGAATGCACGGATATGTTGTTATTTTTGTAATAATCAGCATGTTTGGTTTTGATATGTTTTCCTTGTCAGGTGTGTGTTCTTGTTTTCGATGGGATATTTGGGTTTCATTCATTGGTATCGATGGTATGTTTTAACCTCGTATACAATCGATATCACTGGACCAATGATGGTTCGTTGACTATTTTATATCCTTTGAAGATATCCTTAATCAACAGTTAGCAAATTGGATAAGAAATCGTTGATCAATCGAGAGAATTCATTGTTTTTTGCACTGTACTTGGTTGAGTTGATGTGCTCAGGATGAGAGCAAAGCAAATATATGAATAAACTTTACGGAAGCTTTTCGAACACAACAAAAATTTTTCGTCTGTGAGAGGGATATGAAGTGGATTACGTGTACAAAACTTTAGCTGATTAAAGAACTGTCAGTTGTCCTGAACGTGCTCTCTCATACGTGCCACAAATAATTATTGCCTCTCAAAGTCGATATCTCATTTATGAGATAAACATCAAGATAACGCTGAACACTCTCAGTCACCCAGATTGATTAAAAGTGAGCAAAAATTCGTGGACGTGATTATCACATCAAGTAGTAACGAGTGAATTATTCCAGGTTTTCGTGCAGAAATTGACAACGATAGCATTCTCGCTGCATGATGGTCGTGTGAAGAAAGATGAAGAACTGAACGATGTGCAACGAAGACAAGCACTGTCGTAAGTGTTTCAAGTTAGGAATGTGTATGTGTGTTTTAGTGAATCGATATTATCAGATAGCGTCTTATGTTCTTCTGAAACTTTTCAACGACCACTGAGACAGATATCAATCTTTGTATTATCGTTTTCATTGCTTTTATTATGTTGGTTGAAATCACTCTAACGATAGCCTTGAACGCATTATCGAACTTAGATTTGATCGGTTCATTGGATAAGCAACTTTGTCTGTTTTCGAATTGAGAAATTAAAGGAATCTGAGAATTATGTGAGTCATTTATTGACATAGCTTGCGCATGTAAAATTGTAGATCAGTGCCACCGCTGTTGGAGTTTTTAAGTTATACGTTCCACTTTCAAACAATTTTAACGGGACCGTTGTGCTTCTTTACTGATTACATGGAGTGGATTGATGGAACGAATGCGATCGGGAAGGATGGAAAGGTAATGAATTCTTTCGCTAGCTTAATTCGTTTCTGTCATATGAAACGCTTCGCCTCACAAAAAAAGATAAGTTCACAGAATTTGTGAATGATTGTAACTAAATTTGACTGTGCTTATAACACTGAATTCAGATCGAATCACAATGGAAAGCCGTGATCACAAAACTTTTGCAAGTGATCCTGTTCGCATTCGTGATTGTCCAATTCGGTTCTCAGCTCTATCCGGAAAGATTGGCTGAGCCAGAAGTTATGGCGTGGCATTGGTTCCCTTGGTGGATGATGTTGTATGTTATGATGGTCTTCCAACGGGTTCAATATTATTTCGCGTGGATCCTCGGTATGAACATAATTGAATATTTATTGCGCTTTCACGAAAAATTTTTTTGTGAAAACGTTTGCTGTTCCGATTTGATTTGATGTGTGCGTTTTCAAGTTTCGATGTCTTGCAGCTGATGCGATCTGTAATGTGAGTGGTTTCGGTTTCAATGGCTATGACAAAAACGGTAAACCGCGTTGGGATTTGATGTCGAACGTAGACGTTATTGGAGTTGAGGTAGAGTGGAATATCTTCATTATTATACAGTGAATGCATTTACTCTTCAAGGGTAATGTGTTGAAGTGGGAATATGCAGAGATATTTGCACAGCTGAAGTATATTAATGCATTTGCAGTCGACATCATCCACGCACATTTCGAATTTCAAATCAGAATCATTCAAAATCATCAGAATCGTCCAATCAGTCTCCACATTTCCAATCACAATCCACATTTTCAGATGGCAACAAATTTTAAAGAGACGCTTGATTCGTGGAATTGCTGTACAATGCATTGGTTGCGACGAGTGGCATACGATCGAGTAGCGGAACGGTGAGTTATTACGTGCAATATTAACGAACAGTATCATTCATTGAGACGTTGAGATAGTCTGTATTGACGAACTTGAAGTGTGGGAGTTTAAAAGATTCATTTTTGATTATGAGGCAAATTAGTGTTTTGTTCGAGTGGCGGTCTAGAAATTGTGACTGTGACTGATCGTAGATTCAAGTTATTCCGAACTGCCAAAAAGTTGAACTTATGTTATCCGTTTGTAGGTATCGTACGGTCGCCACTTATTTACTGTCAGCCTTTTGGCATGGCTTCTTCCCAGGTTACTACTTAACATTCCTCGGTGGAGCACTTTTCACAATGGCGAATCGATCGGTATGGCTGTTTATGAGTTTTGCTTTTTCTTGTGCATTAATGTGGCTATTCAATTTATGCTGAATTTTGTTCGGTTTGCTGAATGCGTTTAAAATGACATTCGTTGTTAAAATTTTGTATCAGCAACTAATATTAATGAAAACATCGAAGGGAAGAAATGAAAAACTTCTCCATTCACATGGATCGTTCATTATCCGTTAATGGTAATTCTAAGCGGGGATATGTTGTCGTCCGAATGGATGAGATCATTGAATGATTTTAGATCCGTCGCTCGTTACGACATCATTTTCAAGGAAGCGCGTTCTCGAGACGTTTCTATGATGTACTAACTTTCTTAACCACAAAAGTAGCGCTAGCTTATGTGACGTTCCCATTCGTTACACTGCACTTGAATCCTGGATTATTCGTCTACAGGTAACGTTCATTTGAGATTTTTCGTTCATAAGTAAAGGTACACGAAGTTTACTGTTCGAAGATTTATTGTAATTATGGTGATGAATTCAGAAGCACGTAAATAATTCAGAAGTTTTACGTTCAAAAAACCTTTCGTTTACTAATTGTACATTGAGATTTTTGGATGGTATTATAGCACCAGTCAGAATAAAGAATTTGAGTAACTGAACGAAACTGTATGCATTTTTTAAACAAAAAACATTCTCAAAGTTTTTTGGATTCGTTTATAATCGCCGATAAAACTGTGCTTGTGATTGAGTTTGTCGCATTCGTGTAAACGACGAACGATTTATAATCAATTTTCAGAAGTGTCTATTTCTGTGTGCACATTTTGGCACTGCTATCGATAGTCGTGTTACCGATTATGATGCCTCCACCACCGCGAGCGAAGAAATCCGTGCAAAAAACTGAAACTGAGATGGCAAACGAGAACGGAGGTCTAAAAAAGGTTGAGTAATACGGACAAGTCTTCGAACAGATGGAACAGGGAGATTTTTGATTCGGACTATTGGTGTTTATGAATTAATAGTATTATAACTGATGTTATCGACGTCTTTTTTATTGTTTCAGTACTGTCAGTTTCACAAATCATTGGTGTATGTGTGCTATTGTCGTGGATATTATCATAACACTGCTACGAATTATGTTCTCATCAATTATGGTTTTGATATTCATTGTCGAGTATTGTCCAGTTATCTTTGATGTGTTGTATTGTCTCACGTTAACTGACGAAGATGTCACTCTGTTCATGTTTCATTTTGCAGCTTTTATGTCTCTTGAAGTTCAACTTCTCACCCTGTTCATGTTTCATTTTGAAACTTTAATGTCTCTCTAAATTTTCATCGGGTTCCGAAACATTGGTTTAATTCATTCTGTAAATTTTTAACAAGCTGCTCACGTCTTCTTATCATCTCACTGTTAAGTTCGCGTCTTAGAGTCGTTTGCTGACGATTTTCGATCATATTCGAGAAATTTACATGTTATATTATTGTGATAATTGTTTTGCGCTGGCTACATTGACCGTATTAACTCTTTGTAAATCACACTTACTTAACTTTATTTAATTCAGCACTCTGTGATTTTTGCATCGGTTAATGATTTTTTTTTACAAAGAGAAACGATTCTATATAAGCAGTATTGAATGGTTATTATTGTGTTAAATAATTTGAAATTTTATTAAGGATCTCTGTATTATTCGCTGCACTCATATTAATGAATACTTGTTGAATTGTGTTGTCATGAAATGTTTAACGCGTTGACTTGTATTCAACCTAGTTGTGGTGTGATATTAATGTCTTCTTTTTGGTTTTGCCATAGGATTCTGAGAGATAGTTTTCGACATTTTAGTTTAACTTTATTTGCTTGCGTTGCTTTCGACATATCTTTACATTGCGAATTTTATCTGTTTTTTTTTGTCGGGTATTGATCAGTTTTTTTTAAAGTTGAAATTGTATAATGTTAGGTTCGTTTTCATCCATTTTACATCGTTTTTTCCATTCGTTTTTCCATTTCCATCGTTCTATTCTTAGATTGTCTTTGTATTTTTAGTTTCCGAGAAGTTTAGCTTGGTTCAATTTTGTTCTCAAAATTGAATCGAATACTTCTCAGCTGAAAGCTCTTTTTTTGAAATATTTTTGTATTTGACAAGAGAAGTTTTCTCCAATATGGTAGTTCTACTGCACGGATGGATTTTCATTGTAGTCGTCGATGAATTATCAAGCATTAATGCTATCATGAAATGAGATGTAATTAAAAACGAGTTCATTTACCATTTCATGTCGAACTGTGCTTTTTATTTTTGAGTTCTTGTTCACGGAAATATGGAAACTAATTACCGTATATATAGAAAGTGATGCGCGAATGCTGTCAAATGAAGTGTAATCCTACTTAATTTACCCTAAATGATTATCGCATTTTGTCAGTGTTCTCAATTTTTATGGATGGCCGAAAAATCGTTTAAAATTCTCACTTTTATTTTGGAGATTATGCGTGTTCTTATTTCTTTGCACACATTTCCATTGCGAGGTTTACTTCGCTTCTTGCAAAATTGTTTTCTTTCATATGAATGATTATAATTTCCGCATTTTGTATTGTATTTATTTCATCGGTTCTTTTTAATTTCCGAGAGTTTATTGTGTGCTTTTGTAAGATATCTATTTATTTATTTATTTGTAATAAAGCTTTCTTCAATTCCATTTAAGGGACTGTCTTCACATATCAATGAGATGTTTCTTTTTGTGAACAATGAACGGAATATGTTAAGTGCTGAAAAAATTGTCTAGAAGAAAAGTTCAGTCGTCTATTGGTTGCCTTAAACATATAGTTATTTTCCTGAGCCTGTAGTAAATGTACAATTGATTTTTAGCTGTTCATTAAACAATTTGTTGTAATTGATCTGAGACTGACTGACATTGAGATGTTATTTTGAGTCGTGTTTGCTAGTGGAATGCCACTCAAAATGGATGTGACGTTTGCTAGCACAGCAGATAGATATTGCTGACGAATATCCATGCAATGATGTTGTCTTCATATCGGTCGGATTAGTTTGTTGAAATCGTTTTTTTTTTGCTAATGGAAGAGAACAAATTTGAAAACTGGTTTTGATACGTTTTGAATTATTCGAATGTTTACCATTTCAAGCATATCCTCTTTATTCAACGAACCGTTGAACAATTCAGTCAATCGTTTTAAAGAATCGCTTGGCTGCGGAAGTTCGGATTTTTCTGGAACTTTTTCACCGGAAAAC
Organism: Anisakis pegreffii; assembly: GCA_035041965.1. NCBI lineage: Eukaryota > Metazoa > Nematoda > Chromadorea > Rhabditida > Anisakidae > Anisakis > Anisakis pegreffii. The sequence goes on along the minus strand of JAPYMA010000207.1, from coordinate 163,514 downwards.
TCATTTTCCAAGACCGGAACTTCCGAGTCTTACAAGTGCTCATTTACACTGAGCCTATGATGTGCGATTGATTGTGAAACTTTTCCTGATCATACGAGCGAAGTATACCGCATTCCAATTGATCATCATTGGTCATAATGAGTGGTCAAAAAGTAACTGATCGTGAGCTATGAAAATGCAATTAGTTATTTATTATATTTGTAATGAAGCTTATTTCAGTTCAGTTGAAAAACGATTGGCTCCAATGAAATGTAGTCAGAAAGAGTGATGAAGTCTTGGAATGTATTCGAAAAACATTTGAAGAACGGAAATATGATTTAAAGCATTTGAACAAAGCGATTTCTATGGTAGATCACATTAATGATTAGTACGGTTATCAGTGATTATTATGATCGTTAATGATCATTAAGATTATTCATGAGAAAACATCGCTCCGAAAGCAGTTCAGCTTGAAAAATCTGAAATTAGTTGAACCAGCCGTCCTTAGCTGGATCGTTTGCTATGAGCACAATTGGTGAGAAATTGGAACATATTGAATTGAACATGAGTTTATAATTGAAGAATAATATTTATATATAAGTTTATACGGAAGAGAGCAGTTTATTAAACAGTAAAAAAAAGGATTCGATCTGATGAAACGAAAACAATGAATTCTTTGAATTATGCACCAAAGATGTGTAGATGATAAATAACTTTTTCGGAAAACAGGTTAATAAAGCATACAACTTTAAAGAACTAATCCGGTAAGGCAGCATTAAATTGAATTGTTTAAGAGTGTATGATAAGGTGTTAAATGATAAATTAATTACGAAATGCAAAAGGAATACATTAATCGAAATTTTTGTTTGGTTGACCCATTGCAACTATGCCACGATTCAATTGAAACAGGTCATTCGGATATTTTTTACAGATGTGATCGCAGTGAAGAAAAATATTTGGAAACGTCAACATCGTTTGTGTGACACCAATGGTTTTAGATCAACATTGAGTGATATTTTCTTAAGAGGATGAATTGACTGGGATACGGAATGGAACTGGATCTGACAGTTATCAGTGTGCATTTTGTTGTGTGCATCAGAACTGGGAAAAATCTTGTGTAGATTTTGAGTGCGTGACCAAAACATTGAATTCTTAAGCTCATTGCTTTGCAAACTTACTTCACAATCGAAGAGTCAACGGAGCTGCCACAGAAATTTCCCTCTACTGAAGCAAACCTTCGCTGTCAGTAGAATCATTCCATCTGAAAGGATTATATGGATTGACTTTCCTCGAAAATCTTTCTTTAGTGCTACCTTCACACGGATCAAAACACACTACAGTATGGAAATGCCATCAAATCGAACTCAAAGCAAACTTTAACCACCATAATTATCACTCACTCTCTCTCTCTCCAATTGATCATCTCTGGTTATACAATTGATCTGAGCCTTTCAAATAGAAAATTTCTCATGAGCACAATATTCTAGTTTATTCAACGAAACAAGTCTGACTGCTGCTACTGATCCTAAAGTTTTTCTTCATGATTGCGGAAGATACTTGATTTGCAACATTTCTTTACCAATAATTCAATGGTCGACTAAAGATTACCGTGAATTTTTTATGTTCTCCCAAAAATGCATCTGAACGTCTTAACATAAAAGCGGAGTGGAAACCGACCAATTCACATACGAACACTTTTTTAACCTAAGACTAGCAAAATCTGTAAATACCATCAAAGCTTTACGAGGAAATTCCAAGAAAAAAAAGGAAATTCCATTCGGCTGATCTTTTTTTCAATGGTGTATGTTTTTTGCTTTGAATGCCAGTTGGAGACTGGGTGGTTGAGCGGGGAGACTTGCTTTGCAACATTTCGTAATTCGATGAAGATCACACTTAGTGAGGTGTGCATGAATTTAATAAACTGAATGTGATTTGAAGAAAACTGATCACTATAACTGGTTGGATGGAGCATAGAGACGAAAAGAGTAGCGTATGGCAAGGATCAGACATTGAGATGCTTGCGGATTGGATCATAGAAACAATGCTTGCGGAGATATTGTGAAGATGTGTCTGATAATATCCGGTGCAACAGGTGTATGCATCCTGTTTTGAGCGTTAAACGAAACCGTTATGAAGTAGTGCTGCATGCATCCAATTTCAAAACTTGAAATTTTTAATAGAGAAACATGAAACCATAAAATTTTGTTGATCGTTTCAATTAATTGATCGGTTTTTTTGAGGCAAGGAATGAATGTTAGCGTATGTGACGATACTGCTGATGTGTGACAAACGAAGAACATGATGAAGTGAAGCTTTTTGTGCAATAAGGATGAATTTATGGGATTGTATATAAGTTCTACGATTTCTTAAATGACTCCAAGTGAGAACATCCTCGAACGTAGGAGAAGAGCACGAGCGATAAGATTCGAGCGGTTGTTCACTTATTAGTGGTTGACACTTATCCTAAGCATCGTTCTATTCTCTTGTAAACTTCCAAACCCATACGTGTTGTCCTTGTTGTACTGCATAATCTCACTTATCTCTTCGTAAACATGGATTACGATGGCCGGATAAAGGCGTACAAATTTTCTGCATATGCTGCAATTCTATTCACGACGACCGCAATCCTATCCGTATGCGTCACACTGCCAATGGTCTACAATTATGTGAGGAATGTGAGAATGACGTTGGCTGGTGAGATGGGATATTGTAAGGTAATTCGATTGTTTCATTAGACTGATTTTTGAAGTTCAACCGCACTGCTTGGAATCTATCGACGATCTCGCGATTCATTGCTGATTCGAAACTGGGAGCTTTTCTGAATTGGGAACAAATGCGGAGTGCAGGTTTTGAGATTGTGATCGAACTGTTTCTGTTGCTGTTAAGCAGTCACCAATCATCAACTGCTGCTCGGAATCTGGAGACGGTCATTCGATCATATAGAGATCACGAAATTTCTCATAAGAGCACTTGCTTTTGTTTGTTTTTTTTACAGGGGAGAAGTGAGCGAATTGAATGAAATTTGAGTTTTTTATATGAATTTATTGAGTTGGAGTTAAGAGATGATAGTCTTTTAATTCAGATGATTTGATTTATAACTAATGAAGTGACAAATTAAACTCGGTCCAACGATTTCAAAAGCTGATTGATGGATTTTGGCGTGAATGCTTCGAATTTAAGATGTCAGCGAAAGATGTAATAAGCGGAGTAGGACAACTGAAGCATCATGTGCAGTCAACGAACCGAACCACTCGTCAAGCAGGATACGACGTTGCTGTTAGTTTGAATGCGCCCGGTGTCGCGCCTGCTGGAGGTGGTGACGACGGCTGCATAGAGTGTTGCATACCTGGTCCACCTGGTCCAAAAGGACCACCCGGAAGACCCGGACGGCCTGGACGTCCTGGTGCACCCGGCATGCCTGGAATGCCCGGAAGACCACCACCACTGCCATGTGAACCAATCACACCACCACCATGCACTCCATGCCCACCAGGACCACGCGGTCCACCAGGCCCACCTGGACCACCCGGAGATCCAGGATTGGATGGTGCACCAGGAAAAACGTTCCCAGTTGGAGAGATGGGACCACCAGGACCACCAGGACCACCTGGTCCACAAGGGCCAATCGGACCATCAGGACCACAAGGTCCACCTGGACCCGACGCACCTGACGAACCATCATTACCTGGAGAGCCTGGAGAACCTGGTTAGATATAATTGCATTCCTGGCAGGTTTGCAGAAACGAGTTCTAACATTTGTTCATATAGACACATCAGTTGATTCAAATTCAAATTGTCAGCAATCAAATGCTGACATTGAATTGATTTAGATGCAGAATCATGACTAACTGAACATGCTTGCTGATGTTATGATGAGATGATTCGCATCTAGACGCGATATGAAACGGACTTCTTGCAGGTGATCCTGGACCAAGAGGGCCTCCTGGATTGCCAGGACGGCCAGGTTTGGACGGACCACTAGGACCACCCGGGCCGAAAGGACCACAAGGACCAAGCGGTTTACCGGGTCCAAGGGGACCACCTGGACCGCTCGGACCGCCCGGTCCAGATGGAGCAAACGGTGAACGAGGCATTTGTCCGAAATATTGCGCTATTGACGGTGGTATCTTCTTTGAGGATGGCACGCGTCGCTGATCCTTGGTGAAAACATTTCATGAATATGCTGAAAAATTATTTCGAATTCAACTGAACAAATTTTATTGTATAGATGTTGTCTGCACATGCATGGACCACTCGATAAGCACCGCAAAAAAATGAATATCAAGATGTTGGGTTTCACTTCAAAAAAGTTCAGGTTCAAAAATATAGCCAAATTTTGATATTCATTTTTTGGAGCATCAAATTTGACGTCAATCTCTTTTTGTTATTTGCTCATATTCTTGAATAAATTTCTTTTTTTGAATGTGTTGTGCATTTGTCACTTCTAGTGCGCCCATCTTAATGATCGAGAGCAACTGAAATAATATTCACAAGGAACAAGTGTGAATTCGAGAATGAAGAGATTTTATACATTAATATGAATGCCCTTAAAATCCAGTTATTGACGTTCTGTTATCTTTATCAGCGGATTTGCGCACCGCAATTTGCTATATTATTGTCCAATGGATAATTGTTTCGTTTTTTGTTTTAATGACACTTTTTGAATGATGATCATATACCGATGTGAACGATTGCACGTTCTCAAGCAACACGGAAAACCATGGAATCGAGTTGATTCAATTTTGTGACATTATTTGATTGTATCGAATTTTCTTTGTTCATCAATTTCACCCACATTCTATGTATCGCTGCTTCTCTCTACGGGCACAGTGCAAACTCGCTGAAGGCATTTTAAAGTTTCAGATAATCCTGTGTTGTTAGAGCGATTAATCATCAAGAAGAACATCGAAAGTCATCGCTTAAAACGTTGATGTGCTTCAATAGGCTAAAAGAAAATCAACTGATAGTGTACGATGAAGCAGCATAAATATTGTTTTGAATTTTTGTGCTAATGATGTGAGATTTTGAAAAAAAATAGAGAAGCAGATTCGATGGCACAGCAAAACTGGAATGAAGTATGTCGAAACGCATCAGGGATTTATTTTAACAGCATATGTACGTCGTGAACGATTCATTTTCGTCGGTTTTATGAGTGAAACGAAAATCATACGGAGAATCATGCATCCGACGTTTTCTTCATCGAAATTCGCGGGTGTGTGCAATGATAGACTCATCAAAGGGCTGCTTAGGCACTGTGCAAGGTTTTCGAATGCTTTTATATCGAATTACTATTGGCGAGTGCATAGGCGAGGTCGCTGCAATGACCAAATGAACCATGTTTTTTACGTAATTTCGAATGAAGAATTCCAAGAAGCGATCCGTTCCTGGTGGCTCCATCCATTCCTCACTGAACACTCAGTGATTAATTCAATGAACAATGACTGATAAAAATTTTCGGTACACACAATTTGTTCGAATGACAAAACTGCACCGAATGGAAGTAAATCACAATGGGATATGATTTAATGTTATCAGCGGATCATCGATCTGTCAGCAACGATTCTTTCTTTCACGGAATTCACCCAACAAAAGGCAATCAATTTGCAAAATAGAATAAATGTCACTAAAATTGGTCGAAACAATTCGATAATGAATGAATGCAAATGAGGAGGTTTACCAGTTGTGAAAAAATTTTTTGATGTATGACATTTGTGTGTCCGTCTCAGACATTCTTCATCAGCGAGAGACACAATAACGACTTGAGAAAATCCGTCAAAATATTTTTTCTATGAACTTATTTTTTGATCGATCGTCGTCTCTGTTGGTGATCTGAAAATGGCAACAGGACGCGGGAGTGGCAATGCTGACATACGGATCGGATCGACTTCAGCACGAAAAAAGAACAAAAAATGAATCAGGTTCAGTTGGTCAACTGTCGTCGAGAAGTGTGTATAAAAATGGTGAGCAAATCGTTTGTGCACATCATCTTCATCCACCAGCCAACAACCAACTACTCTCGAATATGGACTTGCAGAGCCGCCTTACGGCCTACAAGTTCGTTGCCTATTCGGCAGTTGTCTTCTCGGCCATTGCCGTTCTCTCAGTATGTATCACTCTGCCAATGGTCTACAACTACGTACACCATGTACAATTTCAGATGCAATCCAAAATCACATACTGCAAGGTTAATTTACTGCATATCTTATCATTAAAGTTCTTGAATCACTTGCATAGTTTATCCACCAAACGAGAATTTCAATTCGTCATTATGAGTTCAGTGCATTGAGAGCTTTGCTAACGTCATTTAATCGTAGCATCGCATCTTTTCGGAATTTGCAAGGTTCGAAACGAGTAGTCATAATGAAAGATTGTGCCGAATGAATGAGGATATTGAATGAGTGTGATATTTCATAAATAATGCGAAGAAAATGGACAAAATTTGTATGACTGATGCTGATTGAGCATTAAGCCATTTCAGGGATCTGCCAGGACTATTTGGCTTGAAGTTGGTCAACTGAAAGATATTCCAACTCCAGCTGGCAACAGAACGAAACGTCAAGTGCGCAACAGTTGCGAAGAGTGCTGCTTGCCGGGTCCTCCAGGACCAAAGGGACCACCTGGAAGACCAGGACGACCAGGAAAGCCTGGAGCACCAGGTCTGCCAGGCAAACCCGGAATGCCACCAAGACAACCATGCGAGCCAATTACGCCGCCACCATGCAAGCCATGCCCACCAGGTCCACCAGGTCCAGCTGGCCCACAAGGACCACCTGGTGAGCCTGGACCAGATGGACCACCAGGTACCCCAGGTATCAACGGAGAGCCGGGAGAGCCAGGACCAATGGGACCACCCGGACCACCCGGTCTAGAAGGACCACCAGGGCCTCCAGGACCAGCCGGTCCTGATGCTCCAGATGAGGGAGTTATTCCCGGACCACCAGGAGAACCAGGTAAATTTCATTACTGCATCAAAAAATGCAGATATTGGTAAATCTTAATGGCACATATTCTCGAGTCGGATCGACTCATCGAATAATTCAATTGTAGGAGACATGGGACCACCAGGACCACCCGGACCTCCAGGCCCACCGGGTGCCCCAGGCGCACCAGGTCCACAAGGACCACCAGGACCTCCCGGACCCGACGGACCACCAGGAGCTGATGGACAACCCGGACCTCAAGGACCTCCTGGACCCAAAGGTCCATCGGGCGAGAAAGGTATCTGTCCCAAGTATTGCGCGATCGATGGTGGTGTCTTCTTCGAGGATGGAACCCGTCGTTAAACATCTCAACGACAAACTCGATCGAGCCTTATTTCATTTAGATGAATCAATTTTAATATATTATTGTTTTATTGTATCAATAAAGTTGAGAGCAAGGTTCTGAATTTCCGCATAACTGAAGAGATTCATTCGATCTTGTCCTGATCACTTCTCTCTGGAGTATCGTCACTGAATTAAGCACGATTACCGTTGAAGATCAAACGATCTGATTGAGACAGAAATATCTTGTTGAAATAACCGAATTGCGAGCACAGTCATATGCGTTTATGTTTAATCCAGTTCCCAGAGACAGATAGATTTGCTGCTAGGATGAACAAAAACTTGATATCACAATCGAAATAAAAATGCACTCTTCTAAATGCCTTCGTAATAATTAACTACTGATTTTCTCAAGAAAATGCCCCTCAGCTATTCACATCAACTTTCAAGATTTTCTAAACAAGTTCTCTGGAGTCACTCTTTAATGTGAATGTAATAAACCCTTTTAAAGAGATAGGTTTGCAATTCCACTTTATTCGTGCTCATTGCGGTCGATAAAATTTTGATGTGGTTATCATGCAGAATGATTCAGTCATTGGGTTCACTGCTGCGTTCAGCTGTTTGACGCCTCATCAATTCAGAATAGAGAAGAAGTGCCAATGAAACACCCCATCTCTTCCGAATAATTTTCAATAGATAAAAACGGACCCATTCAAGATAACACGATCAAACAGTGTAATTGTAAGTTTCAAAGTAGCTTAGAAATGCAGTGAGGAACATCTGAGGCTTCAGTTCATCATTTGCAAGCAGTTAACAGATGATTCCTTGATGTGATCAGTGATTACGGAACAGTTCATCAGTCTACTAAAAATATGTTGCTTAAGATTTGAATACGAATACTATGTGAATTGTTTGATAATATAAATCAGATCAGCACCAAGCAATTATATAATGGTGCTAACAGATCAAATAATGCAAATGCAGATAAATTCCTTTCAAGTTTCATTTTTTTAAAGTTCCTACTCAACCTAGGTGAAAAAATTGAAGTGATTAAAAGTATCGAACATTATCTGAAACATTCATGTTACTCGTTGTGGAGAGCTCGAATGATGGAGCATGTATGAACCTCTTTTGCATGAACTGAATCAATATAATGTGACTGACTCCTGCTGTATGTGAAATCGCAAGTAGTATAATTCCGAATTTGGAATCAGAGGATTTCGATGCTTTCAATTTCGAAAGAATTCTTTGATTTGAGCTGTCTCCATGCATTGCAGAAGTTCTAGAAATATGTCATCTCATCAGTACCATCTAGCTCATGATGTATTGATTGAATCGATGGAATTACTTTTGCCCGCCTCAAGCCAGTTTGCTTCATTTTAATAAAGCCGAAACTGATGTTCGCTTAATAGAGTCTTGACTTTCAGTGCTGTCATTTCACTCACTGTTTCCATCATTACGTGAACAGACGAATTATCTTTAAAGGCATTCGCATAATTTTAGTTGAAAATAAAAGTAAAGTGAAATGTCAATATTTTTCGATTTTTTGTCTCCGAGTTTCCCATCGAGCATTCACTTTCATCTTAAAAAAAAAGAATTTTTAGGTCACCAAGTATATCATCAGCGCATCATCGGAAAATGACACAAAGCGATATTTGACTTAGCGAACATCAAAGCAAAACATAATAACAGCGATGAAAACAAATCCAGTGAAGTCGTTTGTTTCTAATGCAGTTTAGTAATCGAATTTACTATTCAATTATCGTAAATTCAAGCAAAAAATCTGATGGACATTTCCTGAAGAAGTTTTTGTGGTTTGCTGGCATGAGAAGTGATCATTTATAATGAAACGGATAATGAAAAATCGAAAAAAGTTAATTTATGAAACACAAAGGATTCCATGTGAAGATTCGATTGCAAAGCCTAATTTGGTATGAAATGGTCAGGGGAACAAAGAAACAGCACTCGTTACGCAATGGATGTCGAGTGCCGGGTCACCGTTATAAAATCGTCATAAAATGGTGATTTCCATTGTTCGGTGCTGCATGCTGTGCATGACGATCAGTGATGCATCTCGAGAGTCGCATCAACGCTTATCGGATCGTTGCCCATACAACGGTAACATTCTCTGTTGTTGGCATCCTATCGGTGTGTGTTGTTTTTCCAATGCTCCAAAACCAAATCCATCAGATGGAATCGTCAATGCGAGCGCAAATTGAGTTCTGTGTGGTAGGTTGACCACTCTTACTTGATTCTAGCACCTCGCCGTTGATCAATTATAGATCATTTCGCATAAACGTGAATGAAGCGGCGAAATATTTCGACTTTTCAACGCGAAAAATGCACAGTATCTCTTGTTGTGAAGCATAATAAAAGTTTGAAACTGCTACAATGATTGAAGCTAACAGTATCGATGTTGCCAGTTAGCATGATCAAGTTTGATGTTCAGAGTTCTGCTAAAAATATTTGGGTCGATGTTGACGAACTTAGCGAGGTTGCGAGGGCATCGAGGAACAGAACAGTGCGTCAAGTAGACAGTAGTTGTTCGGTTTGTTGCAGACCGGGTCCACGAGGACCGCAAGGTCCACGAGGAAAACCCGGAAAGCCGGGCAAACAAGGTGCCCCAGGCGTTCCGGGCCGTCCCGGAAAATCACTGAATCTTTCATGTGCAGAAATAGCTCCGCCAAAATGTGGATTATGCGCACCGAATCCACGCGGTCCACCAGGTCCTCGAGGGCCCACAGGTGATCCTGGACCAGATGGACCTCAAGGAAAACCAGGACCTGACGGAGCGGCAGGACAGCCAGGAGCGAAGGGACCAATGGGCCCTCCTGGACAGCCAGGACCGTCCGGACCAACAGGTGACCCTGGTCAGGATGCGCCGTACGAGCCAATTGAACCTGGAGAGCCAGGTGAACCAGGTGTGTTCAGTCAACTGAATCTGATCTGTTAGAAAGTTTCTACTCCGAACAGAATGCTGTGTGCCAAAAGATCGATGAATGAATGTGGTGAAATTGGTTTCAAACATTTTCCAGTTTTGTGTGTGCATTTTTTCCACTGTTTCTGATAAATTTGGTGAAATTCAATGAGAACGAACAATTAATGAGTTACATAAAAATCAGGTAAGTAGGGAAACTGATAAATTCACACGAATGTTCTTGCACTCAACGTTTAAGGTGAACCGGGACCACCAGGACCACCAGGTCTACCAGGAAAACCAGGTGCTGATGGCGCGCTTGGACCAGCTGGACCAAAAGGTCCCACTGGACCGATCGGAGCGGCCGGACCAGATGGACGACCTGGAGCTCGTGGACCCCAAGGTAGACCGGGAACACCCGGTGAACCCGGTATTTGCCCGAGATATTGCGCAATCGACGGTGGTGTAATCTTCGCGGATGGTACCCGACGCTAAGCGAAATGTAATTGAATCAATGCTTTATCGGAAACGAGGCGAATGCAACGATAAAATTGCTCATTCAACTCCGCTCCAACATACCAAAAACTGCTATTCAATGCATTTAATAGATAACTTACCACCTGTAAATTATCACCTGTGAATATTCGTTAAAGAGACTTTGTACTATATTTGTATCATTTCTATGTTTGTTCATCACCATCATTATGAAGTTTACAAGATTCAATCAAAACAGTCAAACCCTTGTAGTAGTTGATAAAATGTCGTTGAAATGTGTTAGCAGCCCATATGAAGCAATCATTAGTAATATTCATATTATTATTGCACTCTGATCTTATTGTGGTGTAAATGAATTGTTTTACAGTGATTCTCACATAGTTCACTCTTACAGATTTCACGATTTCATAATGTACATTGTTTGCTTGCTTGTTTACATGAATTGTATGCACGTTTAAAGTCGAATAAAGATTTCAATTTCTGCAGGCTCACGAAAGCAACAATAAGTCTGCCCTCAGCTAGCCTCAGTATCAAGATCCACATCATATCTGAACAAATTCCGGTGATAAAGGTTGACTGTTCGCAAAAAATTTTTTTTCAGAGCATTATTCACAGATTTTTCACGGCATTTTTTTGGCAAAAAAACTGAAGAATTTCGATAGTGACTGAATTGAAATGAGTTCATTGGGTCATTACGGGAATGTTATATCGTCATTTAGTTCTGGAGTCGGACGGAAGATTCTTGCATACAACAGAATCATCCTAAAAAAACCAATCCTTCTATGAAAAATAACTTCAAACAGGCGAGATACAATCGTTCGAGACCAATTCCACTCAAAATGCTCGTTTGAATGAATTCGATCTACTGACTAAATGGCCTTGATCAAATATTAATCACAGAATTCTTGATGCTACAGTTCGAGTGCAACCATTTCAATGATCACCTTGTTGTTGAGATCAGTCAATTTCTTTACAATTTGTCTTTACAATCAGCTATCACGAGCATGAAACTTATCTCAGCATCGCAAATCAGTCTGTGTTCGCTACACAAAGAAAACTGAAGAATTCAACTTACGCTAGACAAAAAAAATCATGCTATCGACCACATTTCAGAATTGAATTCGCATGATGGCACTGTCATTTGCAAAGATTTATGTAATAATTTCATGAGTTGTTTTTTTCAAATTTATAGATTTTTCAAGTATGAATAGCGTTTTTTGCAAGTGATAAATTATGTTACGTGCAAATAAACATAAAACCCCACACAAGTAAATATCACGAGATGAATGATAATGACTGCACTACAACGCATCAATTCACGAGTCACGATTCATAATGCCCGAACCTATTTTCTTCTTTCCACTGTTCATTGCTTTGCAAAAAAAGCCGGCTATGAGATCATCGTAAGGAGTTGTTTCAATGGTGATGAGAGGGGCAATAAACGAACGCAATGTACATTCGAAGGGATATTAACATTCGAGAGAATTATCCAATCGTGAAAATATTCTGCAATTAGCTGTGTGACGAGTGTGCAACATTGCAGTCCATTGCCATATTTTCCACACACTTTATGTCACTTTTTCAAATGTTCTCAACAAGCACTTCAATGGTCCAATAAAAACCACAATAAACCAATATTTCCACGAGAAATTGGAGTAATCTATCACTGAGAACACTCGAAATCGCAAAAAATAGAGAAAATTACGCCTAATATACCATGCATCCTTCACTATATCTATTGATACTGTTAAGAGTGTCGCGTGAAGAATATTGATACGATGATTGCGGTGTCAATGTCGACATAGTCACCAGTATTATTATGATTATTATTGAGATTTAACTGGTGCCTAGATCCGTCATTCCTCAAAAAAATACTGACAGATCACATTAATTTGTCTGGCACAATGAAATCCATTGTTTCAGATAAATCAGCCGAATGGAACTGAAGTGACTCTATAAAAATAGCAGCAATCTATCTCACCTATGCTAGGCTAGGAGGTGTTCTGATAGAGTTTAGTGAGCAACTGGATCTACCATCGGATTTGTTGCGTTATTTCGGCGACTCGATCCAATCCACAGTAAGATAGCAGTGATTTAAGGTGGTCGACTGGTGTGGAGATGGATTTGCAGAATCGGATTAAAGCGTATAAGATTGTCGCCTATTCAGCAGTTATATTCTCGGCAGTTGCTATTTTATCAATATGTTTAACGTTGCCAATGGTCTACAATTACGTGCAGCATGTACAGAAAACTATACAAAGACAGATCACGTTTTGTAAGGTTTGTTTTTTGGACGTTACTGCTCACAAAACCGCTGTGAAATAGTCTATGAGTGATCATTGCTTCTGTTGTGCGCATGGAATTGTCTCGTTGGGTGGTATGAGAATGAATGAATGATTTTCTGAAGGTGCACGTAGACCTGAAAAGAGCCTCGGAACTGTAAGATTTATGATAACAGCAGTTGACATTGATGTATTAGTGAAAAACGTTTTTTGGTGCTCTTCAAATTACTGTGTTAAGATGGGAAATCCTGTTGAATTAGTACAGAAAGAATTATTTTTTGGATTCATTGAAAGAAAAAGACCACACGAATCATTCCAGCATGTTTAATGATTGTGGCAATTGTCCATCCAATAGATGACATTGATGTGTTCTGTGGATGATTCGTGCTGACATGTGCCTAATGTTTATGTCAGTTGGAAATTTTTATTTGAACATTCCTTCAGACGATTTGGAACATTTGTGAAAATTTAGATTGCAAAACCGGTACAGAAATTGAACCTTGAGGTTCCTTCACCGATGGAACGGTTTTTTGCTGGGGCCTGGATCGAGAGAGGCATTTTTTCATTGACAACACAATTTAGATAATTTCATTGACTAATTCTGCAATGTTGCACGAAAAATATTGAGTTTTATTGCATTATCCATCGACTTTAGACGTCAGCAAAGAGCATCTGGGAAGAGGTTGGGCAACTGAAGGAGATAAACACTGCAAAAAATCGAACAGCTCGTCGAGCAACAAATATGTGCCAGGCATGTTGCTTTCCGGGCCCGCCGGGGCCAAAAGGACCTCCGGGAAAGCCTGGACGACCCGGAACACCTGGAGTGCCCGGTCATCCAGGGCATCCAGGACGACCGCCAAGTGAACCGTGTGAACCGCTCACTCCACCACCATGCAAGCCATGTCCGCCCGGGCCAGCCGGTCCACCTGGCCCACAGGGACCTCCTGGCGATTGTGGCCCAGACGGACTACCAGGAGCACCAGGTACGGAAGGACCTCCCGGTGAAGCAGGACCGAAAGGACCTGATGGACCACCCGGACCAATAGGACCACCTGGACCACAAGGAGAGCCGGGTTCAGATGCACCAAATGAACCGATCTTACCCGCCGAACCGGGCGAACGAGGTGAGTTCAATACATTGCTAGTACTCTTTGCAGGGATTATTGTTGTTGATTCTGAACAGGTGGACTTTTTTGCGGGTTTGCATTATGCGTACATGATGTGAGTTCAGTGGTTTGCACTGCACTCTTCGGAAATCAAGGAGTTCATATGGATTTGCAAGCACAATAAATGAGCAGTCTAAAATCAAAAATAGAGAAGTTTTCGATTTCATACACCAACTAATAGGATTTGTGCTCTGATCACGTTCTTTGCACTTGCAATTTTTCATTGAAAAATTATCACATTCTGTTCAATGCTTCGCTTGTGCATGATCTATAAATACTTCAACTGCAATGTGAAGTTCCGTTCTAATTTCACTTCTTACTGTTACACAAGATTGAATCGGATTCCAAAAGTGACCTCAAGAAGCCATCGCATACTCAGCGTTTTGCTTTCACAGATGCAACCTTTAATTTATTTTTTTCAAATTGATTTTATGAATCTCAACCAGTTGAATAATACTGTCCGTTGCAGGTGAACCAGGACCTCAAGGACCAGTGGGTCCTCGTGGAAAACCAGGTGAAGATGGCCCACCGGGACCACCTGGACCTGAAGGTCCGTCCGGCGCGGATGGACCACCAGGACCAGACGGCAAACCAGGCCCTGTTGGACCTCCTGGTGAAAAGGGAAGTGACGGCGAAATAGGTGTTTGTCCGAAATATTGTGCGATCGATGGTGGTGTATTCTTTGAGGATGGCACGAGGCGTTAGCGTTAAGCATGACCAAATCTATAATGCTTTGCCCGTTATCAGTTATGCTGGGCCTTTTTGTAGATAATACGGTGAATTTCTGATGATATCCTGCTAAGAAATTTTAGATATATTTTATGATTAAGGTGTACAGAGTAATGTACAAACTTTTTGAGGTTTGCTCGTGAACATTATGTAACAGATTCTTTTAAAATTGTGATAAACGTGCTGTGCAATATTGATAAACAATGCTTTCATTCTTTTCCTTGCTGTTTCAATCGCTCTCATAACTTTTATCACCAAAAGTGTTCTCTTCTGCTAATTTCTCATTCATTTCACTCAACAAGTATAGTTAAATTCTCATTCTATCAGATACACTCTATAACTGACCATTTAACTATCGAATGTTGTTCAGCAATTCAGTTCGCTTGCTGTGTTGTTGATTTCAGCTGTCAACACTCGTCAACTTATCCAGTAAATAGTATATGCTACAGAATGAGAAGTTGATTTGAACTGTGAAGTGAAGTTGAGACGAAGTGAATGATAAAAACAAATCAATAGAACGACATTCGCATGTGATAGCTATGAGAGCGAATACAACACGTCTGAAAAGAATGAAAATCCATGCAAAACAGTTTGAAGTGACCATGTGATAGACAAGAGCTTTTCATGCAATCATAATCGACTGCAATACTGAGCAGTATAAGTGATGGAGGTAATGGAGCACGCGAACATGAGAACCGCTGGTTTAGACATTATCCAAACCTGCGAACAATCTCAGCATTCAGAATCATGCTCAGTTCATATAAACAACTACCAGCGAGATGCTTGCTGACATTTTGGTTGGGTCGTTTCGATCTTGACCTATGCGGTTACGTATGATTAGTAATGCACAATCAAAGAAGAATTTTTTGAAAAATCCCACGGTTTAGATTTTTAGTTTGTTGATGAGTTTTTTCAATTGTTTCCTATACAAGTCTTCAAGTTTCAGTCTCAGAAAATGTCCGCAGTAACGCATTACTGTGTCTGATTTTAACCGGAAGAAGAGTGCAAGAAAATCAACGAATCAAAATTGTTATTATAATTTGAGCGATTGTCTTTCATTGAATCTTTTGCTGCAAATTTTCGTGAAACGCTCCCAATTTAGCGTTCAGCGAATCAATTCGAAGCGCATAATCGATCATCAGATCACCCACAAAATTAGACGATAATTCAATTCACTTCCCACTGAAATGATAAAACTCGTTAGCGTACCGATCGTTTCTTTGCCATGCGATGAACTTTTTTGTGCGCAGTAATTTTGTTTCTTTTTTGACATTTTTGCTGCTGTTGTAAAAAATTTCACAAATTTACGGTATTGACGATTAAATAAACATTGCAATAGTCATCAACCGTGGAGTTACAAATAGAGACTATCATTCGTTTCTGGTTCCACCTAATATTCCATTTCGCTTATTCTCGACTTGTGACTGGAAGGGCATTTATCTATCCGTGGAACTCGTTTGCCGTTAAAACCTAACACTGCAGTTTTTTCGTTGAATTTTTTATGATATTCCCGATCTCTCGTTTGTAATTTATGCACGCAACTCAGGCAAGTGTAATATAGAAATACATATTGGTGCAGATACATCTTTACAAGTTATTGTTGCCGGTTAACTATATTAATGGCTTGAATACATGACTCGAAATTGCTAATGTAGCTTGAGCTGAACATCGTTTGATCACAACATCGGAGCAAATTTATTTGGTTCGATGATATCGGCCAGCAACATCCTCGTTTTGCTTATATTACGAGTCACGGTTAACTGGTTGTTCAGCGATTTACGAAATGAATGGGGAAAAAACTTACAATTAATGCACGGATGGTATGAAGCGTTCGGTCGAAATTGTATGACCTAAATTTTCAATAATTGAATTAAGGCACTTGTTCATTAACTCTTCTTTCCGATAACGAGTTACTCTGATCCTTTTTTCTGGTATTTCAATGACACTAGTGAATTTTTTACGATCTTCACTCAAACAACTTCATAGTTGAACACATCAAAAAGGTTAACAGAAAACATTTTGTTAGTTACTCGATTCAATACAACCGGCTAAAAGAACACAAATATTCTTCCAGAGAACGGACAATATTACAAGATAACGCTGCTTCTTCAGATGTGAACCTCGTTGCTACCGTGAATTAATATAAGTTGATGAGATCGTAGCCGTAGGATCATATGAATCAAAATTGTGAATGCGGCTTGAGCTGAACAAAATTTGAGAGCAATTGTACACTCTTACAGCGGGAAAATTTTCTCCATGATAGCTCTGACTGATGATTTCTAAAGTATTATTTGAGTCACTGAAGCGTTCTTCTGCACATTTGCAGGTTTTTGCATTTTCTGAAATTTTGTCATCGAATTGAATGAACTTGTTGCTTGTTCGTTTCCATAGTGGAATGAAATGGAATTAATAAAAAACAACAATTGAGTCCACTTTTCAACTCGTCTGAACGATCACTAGTTGGAACCGCTTCATTTTCATTCGTGAACGAGGAGTTTTGCGGTGTTGCTAATTCCCGGTTCCACGAACAAATGCATTGATTCTTTTAGTGATTGTTATCGAGTTCAGGTTTTCAAGATTTAACGTTGCACTCAGTTGCACGTCTTCAAGAGCAAGCAAAAACACTCCAACAAGTTCCACAAGCAATAATCGAATCAAAAAGCAATCAGTTGTGTGCGCAAAAGCTAGCGCTCTTTGATTTGAATAGTATACCTGTGATCAGCATTTTCGAATGAATTTTAAATTTTTTGTCCATTTCAAGTACGAGATGAACAAAAAATTTGAAATAGCAAACCTCTCAACTCATTTTTTTGCACATAACTTTTTTCATTGTATGGTTGATTTCACAGCTGGGTGCTGCAGTTAAGATAAAAAATGATGATGATCGTTACCTTTATGATGAGGGTGATGAAAAGAATTCTTTGAGGACTCAGCAAGAAATTAACCAAAAAAGCGCAGCATAAAAGCAATCGTGAAATACCGGTAAAAAACACACCTCAACAGTTTCTTCGATAAAAACTCAAACGAAACTGAAAGCAAGGTGAAATTAACATTTTCAGCTCGCATTTTGTGTTCTCTTGGTAAGTCGAAATGCCTGCAGTCATTCAATTTCTGCAAATGCCAATGATCACCGAATGAATCACTTGCATTCTATTCTTATTTTTTCAAGCGGAGCAAAAAAACGGATCATTCGAAATTGATGCATATTGACATCGCAAAAATTTCTTCGTTCAAGCTTGCATGATTGATTTGTGTTGACAAATTCAATTTCTATACGGAAACTAGAGGATGTGCTGTTCCAATGCAATGTCTTGTGTATACAATGATTTCTCATCACATTGACAATGCTCACAATCCACTTGAATAAATTAGATCAGTAGAATATGATTTGAAATAAGTTGAACCGAAAAAATAATAATAATACTAATCATGTTTTGATATTATGCGACTGGTGGGTTTCGAGATGGATTGAAAAACCTCACAGCAGCAGAGCGAGTCTCTCCTTCCGTTTTTACAGATTTCAAAATTTTTTTCAAAATCTTAAAGCAATTAATTCAACGTTCGTCTGCATAGCGCCACTCGAATAGCGTATGACTGAATCAAGTTGAAGCTTTTTCTATCGTAAAGCTAGTCCTGTCGAGAAAACTCTCTTGATATGAATGTGAGAGCAAATGATTCGAAAAAAAAAAAGAACTCCAGTTCAAATCAGATTCAGTAAAGTGTGACATACAACCAGCCAATCGTCAACGTTGGTTAATTTCTTTCAGTGGTATTGAAGGGGGGAGAAATTACGCAAAAATAATCACCGTTTTTGCTTGTGCGTGATTGATTGATGTCTTTTTGTTGGTACCGATTTGGCGAGTAGAACAACTTTTTCAGTGATTCCTTCCAGCAGCAAACAATTTGAACGTTTTCGTTTGTAAAACAAACCGTCCAAGTGATTTTTTTTCGCTTGCAAACTCAGCAGTTTAATTGTAAAGTACAGTCAGCGATCGAGAAGGAACCGTTTCAATGATAACTTAACATCTCTTACGATTATCACCTTGAACAATTGAATCTATCGTGATGAAGAAAAATTTTTGTCGGAAAAAATCTTTCAGTGTGGCTTTTTGCATTACGAATGATACTTCGTCACTGCATCACTTCGAGACTTGAACAATTTCAAAGAGATTGTAGTGGAACTGTTACAGTATTGTAATTGGGACAGAAATATTGGATGCATCAGCTAGTTCACATGGATTATTATTTCGCATTCAGAGAATGCGTTATCGAATTTGTTGTGACCAAAGGCGAGCAAAATTGTTCATCAGCATTTGATTAAATCACCGATTAAGACCGCAATCGGAAAGTGCCAGCAGCATCAGCGACACCAAGTCGACTCAGAATCGAACACTATTCATGAGGTAATCTTTAAATTAAGGTTCGCTCCACGTAGGCTACAACTTTGCTTGCAACATGAACAGTCTATTCTGTGAGTGCCTGTGTGAGGCTTGAAGATGGATGGTCTTTATCAACGCTTTATCGAATCGCAGGTGACAAAATGTTTGATCTCAACACCTGTCAAGGACACACATCGCATAGTCTCAAATTTTCGTCAATATCGAAAAGATCTCAAGACTCTTCACAAAAATACAAGACCACGATCAACTTAATATTGCAATTTTTCACTCATCATGTGATGAGTTTTCACGTGAATCTCTTTATCTTCGCGAAACCACTTCTCAAGCTTGCTACCCGTTTTCTTCCATCTCATTTTAATTAAGCCAAACCGCTTTACCAGTTTGCAGCAAACGATTCTAGTAGAGTGCCAACCAACTACAAGCATTTTCACGCACCATTTACTGTCGTCACTATCATAATTGGATATTTGCTGTGAGTAGCTGCTGCGATGAACCAGTTTCGATTAAGACTTTTCGAAAAAATGCACAAAATTCCGAACAGATGTTAAGGAAAGTATGTATTTATTTGTCACTTGATGAGAGAAGCAAAAACGAGAAAAGGATTGGTGAATAAATTGTATATTTATGGCGTCGTCATCTAAGTGGAACGGTGGTTGTAGGTGGACATGAGAACGTTAATGATCATGTTAACTGTTGCCTTTTGTATTTTGCATTCAGTTTTGCAACTAACTGCTTCACTTCAAGAGCATCATCGCTTCGAGTGCACCTAAAGTGTACTCAATCATTTCAGACAGGCAATTGCAAGATGAACCAACAAGACGACGACATGTGCTCAAAAATGCCGACAGATTTATTTGCACACGCTCGGCATTTATGGGTTAGATGTGCTGTTGAAATGCAATGGTGTAAAAGAAAATTTTAAAAAATTACCCGAGATAAGTAAGGTTATGGTGCTGTGAAGTAAAGTGTGATGAATAAATTGTCAGTTGTTGTGACAATTGAGAAAGCAATACATAATGGGTGACAATTAACGAGAAATTAATTGTTTTGTGCGATTTTTTGTTCACTGAAAGAATCAATTTTATTACAACGCGTAATGTGAATGCGGTAATAAACTATAAACTTTTTATCGTCTTTTGAATGAATGAATTTACCGAAATGCAATTAACGAGACAATATGCTTGGTTGGTTGCTTGCAAGCAAAACACTCTTGATAAGGCATGGCTGATTCTTTTACCTATCGGGTTGAGTTTTTTACACATTGTTTAAACTAAGTTGCTTTAAATGATCGCGATGATATGTGACGACGGTTCTGATGCAATGCAGCTCCGTTTCAACTGCTCAATACTGTTACAATTGCCGGGGAAGACCTTCGAGAGGCATTGAAATTGAAATACACTCGTCGGATATGAATAACCGTGATAGAACTCATCCAATCAGGATGAGCGGTTTCTGGTAACAAATGTCTTTGAATTCTATCACTACCATCAATTTACTTTCTATGATTTGTGTTGAAAAATAAGCGAAAAAATTCGTCAGTTTCCAAATTTTCGTTGACATATATTTTTGTTCGCATTATCTGCATCGTATATTCACGCTCACGACATAATTCACATTTGGGATAACAGACGAGAGTGATTTCATTGTAGTACTACAATTTCTGAACCAAACACTTTTAACTCACGAATCGTCTGCATCCGAAATACTGATGAATGCTGTGCTATAACCAATTGTGAGTGTAATTTTGACAAAAAAAAGCAAAACTTTTGGAAATTATACGACTGAATAAATCTGAAGCATTTAATTGTACTAACAATAAATGGAATTACACTAACAATAAATGGAGACATACTGACGATAAATTATACGACTGAATAAATTTGAATGCATTCGATTGCAAAACGTCACAGATAGTTTTCCTGTCCTGTTGCAAATTTAATTTTGTGTTTGTCAATGCGCACGCACATCATTAGAATTGTTTTATTCCTTTCTTTTTCCATTATTTTTATTATCACATCCCAACATCCATTAAACAACAACAACACACACATATGCGTACCTCCGAAACGAGAAAGAAATTCGTTGGAAATTCAAAAAATTCAATCTGATGACTTCTTCGCACTGCTTCACCATGACTGCATTCGAAACAACCACGAATACAGAATCTCGTACCAACTCACCGTCAAAAAAAGTATTCCTGATCACCAAATGTCACTGTTATTATCACAATCATCACATTACCACCAAATTATTTCCCATCCTCACCGACGTCAAACTTTTGGATATGAGAGTGGAACGACGACGACGTTACGGTGCAACTCAAATCGAAACACAAAACATGCATCATAACAAAACCTGTGCTGATTTTTCTGTCTTCCGCTAACAGATTCAAGTAGTACATGCCATAATGAAGGCACACGTACGACAGATAAATTCCCATGTCATAAAAACAGATCATTCATCAAATCCTTTAAACTAGACAACACCATCAGTGGATTTGTAGGAGAGTGCATGACGATGAATTAATTGAATAGCGATTTTTCTCGTAGAACAAAAACCATATCATTAATTTGTTTCATTTTACCCGAATCATCTGATTGACATTCAATAATTACAATGCAGTTGCAATCACCTGCTTTCGATTAATTCACTTGTTCAGTTCAGTTTTCTTGCAGAACAAGAAATGTTTCTTGTGAATGAGCAGATAGACTTTCTGGCGTTTCAACACCGACACAGTTTAAGCTGTTGTCCCAGTTAGGTGATGAATCTGATCATCTCCATTGGTAGAGATCAAAAATTTTTGACCAATTCATTTGGATCACTTGTTTTTCTTTATGATGGAGCTTTACCGCTATGAACCTCAACTAAATTTCTTCATATACATGATGAGAGCAGTTCAGGTATCAATTCGGAGAGATTAATGCATGAATGTTAAATAGGAAGTGAATGAAACGTCAAATGCTTGACTTTACTCAAAACGTCCAAATAATTCCGCATGTGGTATTCTCAGAAGCAATCGTTGTTACTTTAATAACAGCGACGATCATAATTGATCAGTTCACAGCAGGCACTCAAAAGTCTGTCTCATTTGCGACTCAACTGTTAATGCATAGAGTTATCTCCTTGCAAGCAGCTCGAAGATTCCTATGATAGGTAAGACGAAACCCACTTTTATAATTTCCATAATAATAATTATAATAATCTTATTCAGAGATGCACACACGATAGTGTGGCAAATTAATTCATTTTAATGTTGCTGCAAAAGTAAATATTCGCGATGAACACGAATAATTTGAATGTTTAGGTCTACTTTACACCAAAAAACTGATGAAAACATCAAGTGAATGAATCGATGATGAGTTTTAAATTGATTTGTTGATTCCAACTTCGAACAATCAAAATTTCGATTACTCGCTCGATAACTCTATAATCACACACGCAATAATCACTTCAATCATTCCATTTTTGATTTACGTGAGTCGATCAAATTGGGCTCGGTAAAGTCTTCGCAGCGCAACCAACAAAAGTTTTTATCAAAAAAGCGCTCATTTGAAAGCACTTTTATCGGCAACGCAAATAATAGAGGACGACCTTATAAGAAAATTCATCCATTCAGCTAACGTCAGCAAAACCGGCATGAAACCACGATGCGTATACTCTTGCAGAAGCATGCTGAGACAGCTTACATGAAGAAAATTGATTCCATAAATTGTACCATTCTCAAATCATCAACAAGGACTCAAATTACCAACAGATGCTAAAATCAGTAATCAGTAAACGTCAACACCTTTCAAATTTTCTTCGAGGTCAAGCATTCTCATGCACGTTTCATGTAACCGAGTGAATGAATTTCGATATTCTTAGTTCTATGGCCTTAATCCTTGTGTCAGCAGCAGCAGCAGCAACAGCAGCAGCAGCTATAATTCTTAACTGTAATTGAATGAATTGATGCTAAGAGCAGCCAAAGTATTTCCGAAAGTGAATTTTCAGTGCGTTTACACTAGAATCAAAAAATACATGCATTCGATCTGAACAAGGAAATAATAAGTGAATTGCATTTAAGAAACGTATGAAAATTCTGATATTCACTTAAGCAGCCAGCATTCATCAAAAAACAGGAAAACGATAGAAAGGGAAATGAAAATGGACGAATTTCCATTAATTGATATTGTGATAGATTGGCAAAAAAAGAAAAACTTGCGCAATTAATTGATGATTTATGCATTATTATAATTAAGATGTGGAGAAAAAGAACAAGTAATTAAGTATGGTAAAAAGATAAAATCTACAAAATGTACAATAGTAGGGAATTAGTCGGAATAGTTTTGTATGCATGTGATTGAGGAAATTGTTCATTGCATCGTTTCTTTTCCTGGTGGATTTAAAACGAAAATAATGATGAAAATGGAGGTAATGAAAAGTTTTTACATCGTTTGTTTTTCCTTCTTCTTCTCAGAATGTTTTTCGTATCCAGTCCTATTCGCCGTTCCTCTCTAGTGAGGTTTCACTTCGTTCCTTTTGCACTCTCAACCAATCAACAACCATCGAAACACTGAAGCATCGTGCACCTCTATCACCAGCGTTTTTCCTGCTCTCTGCAATACTAATATTCCAAAAAATGTGTGTTCAACTAAACAACGTCAGATTAATGATGGTGGTACGGTAAAAAAGAACGACGGTCCGCCCGTTGACGGTCACAGCGGCACCTGACCGCACCCTTCCTTCTAGCGACAAGCCTCCTCCCTATTTGGAAGTGAACTGCTGCTACGACTATATAAGAGCGACGGAATCGAGTGATCATCAGTTCGACGACCATCATTCGAAATGGATTTGGATAGCCGAATAAAGGCTTATAAGTTTGTCGCCTATTCGGCGGTCTCCTTCTCAGTAGTTGCCGTCCTTTCGGTATGTGTTACACTACCGATGGTCTACAACTACGTTCACCATGTGCAACGCACGATGCACACTCAGATCAATTTCTGCAGGGTACGTTCCATGTTATTCACATTTATCTGTATTCCATCTCGAGTTTGTCTTGAGTGATGATCCCTTGACATTTATTTGTATGCGATCGTTTGCTTGACTTCCGCATCAAGTCAGAGCTTCTTTGTGTGCTGATCATTGCTTGCTTTCCAGACGGATTATTAGATGAGTTGTCACAGTTGAGCATAATCGGAATGTTGTTTACGATAGCATTTCTTGAGCAGTCGTTTTCTAAAAATAGATATTTTTATTTCTTGAGTGGCCTCTTATTTTCGATAGTAACTCAGTGTTTCTTGTTTCAAAAATAGAACTTCATTGAACTAATAAGTTGTTTTTTTCTTACTCTAATGCATTGTTCTAATTTTTTGGAATGACGAATAAGCTGTAGGGAATTCGCGGAAATGAACTATATCGATGTTTTTCTCTAGTAATACCTCAGACGGTTTGTTAGTAATATCTTCGGAATTCTTCATTTTTCTTGCGATTCTAGTCAATGAGATTCTCATTCATGTATCTTCCATTTGCATTGAAATCCACTATCTGACACTGATTACTTTCGACCTGCCCTTCCTTCCTCTCATGCGAAGTAATCATCTTAATTGATCTAACTGAGCCAAACAATCCGAGATTCTTTTTCGAAGTTTTCAAATTGTCACTGAATTCGAGAGAATGTTCGATAAGTGACACGTAAGATCAAGCCAAACTTTCTGTATTTGTTCCATAGGTTGAATCAGTTCGCGTGATAAAATCTTGCTTTTGAACTCTGATATTCTCCAATATTCGAAGAATATTCGTTGGAAAATTCCTCAAAACACGCAATGTCCCATTCATCAAAACATTTTCAGAAGTAAAATTGAGTGTGTTCATCGAAGTTAATCGTCGCCATATGTTGCGAAACGTTCCACATAGTTGATCAAATGTAAAATTGAATTAGTGGAAAAGTTTAACGAGCGAAATGAATGCATCACTCATTCATCTGTTGTGTGATGCATGCACACTCAATGCGTTTAAATTAAGACAAATTCAGTCATGCTGTTTTGTGTGATTGTTGACAATGAGTGAGATTCTCCCAGTAAATTGTTGACGGCAAATGTAAATGGGGTAGAAAATGTTCGGATTTGTATGGCGAATGTGACAAAACTGAAGTGATCGAAGGTGCTGATGATGAGCTGTTTAGTTTGATGTCATTTTTTGAGGATCGGCAATGAGAAGAACCAGTTTGAAAGAATTTATTTGGAAATATGACTAGTAGTTGAACACTTGATTTCGTTTACTTGTCAAGTCAGACATGAATATTTATCGCAAATGAAATAGCGATAAGTTCAAACAGTAATCCGACTATACAACAAGTCTGACCGTAATGAAAGGATGAGATTCATGTCTGTGCAATAACGATATTCATTGTTTCAGGGATCTGCCAAAGACATCTGGTCAGAGGTTGGTTACTTGAAAAAGATCCCAGTCCCCAGCCACAACCGAACAGCCCGTCAAGCCAACGGATGCGAAGCTTGCTGTCTCCCAGGTCCACCAGGTCCCAAGGGTCCACCTGGCAAACCAGGCAGACCAGGAAAACCAGGAGCACCAGGTCTTCCAGGTAACCCAGGAAGACCACCAAGCCAACCATGTGAGCCGGTCACACCACCACCATGCAAACCATGCCCACCAGGACCACCAGGCCCACCAGGACCACCAGGAGCACCTGGAGACCCAGGACCAGACGGACCACCAGGCAAGCCAGGAATGGGCGGTGCTCCAGGCGAACCAGGACCAAAAGGACCACCCGGACCACCCGGACCACCAGGACCACCAGGACCACCTGGACCTCCAGGACCAGATGCCGCCGGAGGTGTTGTCCAACCCGGAGAGCCAGGAGAGCCAGGTACACATTCAAGTCATACTCCAATCACCGACTACCCTCGAATTGATCATTCAGTGATCAAAATTCAGTGTCGGAAGCATCTACGATAAATTCAATCAGCCAGAAACCTGTTTTACCACCAAAATGCTCAGTCGCTTGTTCAATTTCATGCGTTTGTCGATTTCAGGAGACCCAGGACCACCCGGACCACCAGGACCACCTGGACTTCCAGGAGCCGATGGACCACCAGGACCACCAGGACCAAAGGGACCAGCCGGACCACCAGGCCCACCCGGACCACCAGGACCACCAGGCCCACCAGGAGCACCAGGACTTGCGGGAGCACCAGGCGAGAAGGGTATTTGCCCGAAATATTGCGCTATCGATGGTGGTGTCTTCTTCGAAGATGGCACTCGACGTTAGGCTTAGGCTTATTAAGCGAATCGCCGTTGCATTCGTTCAGCTCGGCGCTATTATTGATTTTGTTTGCAAGTCGCTCAACATCAAGTCACTGCTAAAATAAATAAATCTTTCTGGATGGGTTAATGCCGATTATTGTTATTGCACATTCATATTGATGATCATCCATACGTATGTAACATAAACTTGCAAATTCACTTTGCCAAACACCTCATCAACACATCATTAGCGCATACTATCAACACTCTTAAATCGTTCATGCTCTCTGAGCATTGGCTCGATTCACTCAATCAGCACAAAATTATCATAACCGAACGACCACAAAAATCGTGGACTTCCATGCATTTTCTCACAATCGAAGACATTTGCTCATTAGCAATCCTGATGTTTTAAAATTTTAAAATTTCTCTAATTGTAAGTTTTTGTTCTTCTCTATTGACACAATCCACATGAAAACGATGGAATTTTCTCAATTACATTAGCAATTATTGGTTTCGGCTCCAATGTCGCACACACTCAATGATGCCACATGAATTACATGTTTGATTACCAGTATGTTATGAAGCAGTTTTGAGTGCTACGCATAAAAAAAACACAATGTGATCATTTCTAATGGGTACCAAGCAAAAAATTTTTGAATAATTTCTGACAACAGCAGCATCAGCATCAGCTCTGAATGGTGATGATACTTAAAGAAGCGAAAAGTATCGTAGCAAAAGTAACGCATCAATTAAGCGTTCTTAACAGATATTTTTTGTGTCATCAATCATTCGCGCAGAACGACGATGGCATCTTGCAATTTTTTTGTTGATACAAACAAACCAATAGTTTAATGGTCGTTCGTGAAGAGGCACATCAACGATGCGATGGAACCAGTTCTTGGGGGGTGGTTAATGAACAACACTTCAATACCTCTCTATTTACCCATCAAGTTAACCGTTTTTCGTTAACGTGCATAATGCGGATGTTAATGTGAACGTGAAATTTGATTCAAATCAACAATTTCGAAAAAATTCAACTCACCCGCGAATTTTAAGAGATTGAATGATGCCAGCATAAATCAAATTGAGACATTGTTGAATCAGTTAGCCATTATTATCATTGGTAATAATGTTATTGTTATTTTATTGCTAGTATATTTTTTATTATCATATGAAAGAGTATCATTAATGAATGAATTTGATCGACTGTAATGTAATGGATTGCTAGACGGGTCAACGAAACGACAATATTCGCGAGAATTCTAAGCAATACCTCAAAAAAGTTGCCCCAATCAATCTAATCATATCTCGTAATTGTCAATGAGGCCAAGTGATCATGATTGAGACGGAAACGACGCAAAATATAAAGTTTGTTGAACTTAATATCAGTTTTCTTCTGCATGATTCAATTCTGGTTGGTGAACTTCGGCATATTACTTCTACGGATCACTCATTAGCGTCTTGTTCTTAGACGACAGTTTTTCAGTTCCTTTAACTGTAAAGTGCACCTAGCCGATGAAATTTTTCTCTAATTGACTGCATTTTTTCTCACATTCTTTATTACCACTTTAGAATTGCAAACGTAAACCTTCTTCGTACTATTTTGCAGGAGTAACAGATTTCCGTATTTCATCCAATCTTCGAACTAAGGCATCTTCAACTGCACTTCGATTAGTCTGAGATGCATACGGATCAAGATCCATGTGCCCGATTATGATCAATTGTTAGATCAAGCAATTGATTGATTGACATGTCGACATAAGAGAGTGAACTTTACGAATGCTGTTCAAGGATGACAATATGTTAACGATTGCTTTTATTGTAAACAAAATTTCGAAGAGCGCCGTAAGTACAGAAACTGAGGTTACAACAACTTTGTTGTGGAGCGTACGATCGTTCTCTAACGACGGGTACCATCCTCGAAGAAAACACCACCATCGATTGCGCAATATTTCGGGCAGATGCCCCGTTCGCCT
This sequence comes from Anisakis pegreffii, assembly GCA_035041965.1. Classification (NCBI taxonomy): domain Eukaryota; kingdom Metazoa; phylum Nematoda; class Chromadorea; order Rhabditida; family Anisakidae; genus Anisakis; species Anisakis pegreffii. Next base: position 135,066 of record JAPYMA010000207.1, on the reverse strand, counting down.
TGTGCTCCCGGTTCGCCTGGCGGTCCAGGGGGCCCAGGTTGTCCATCTGGACCTGGCGCTCCATCGGGGCCAGGTGGTCCTTGTGGTCCTGGTGGACCTGGTAGTCCATCTTTACCGGGTAATCCTGGTGGTCCGGGTGGTCCAGGTGGTCCAGGGTCTCCTGCAAGTGAGTAACGAATGAGACTGATTTGTCACGGAAGATGAAAACACTACTCTGATTGAGATCTATCAAGCAATGTAACATTCATTTTCACTTGCAATTTTAATCTAACAGCACATGTTAGGTCAGAGGTTCAGTGACGTGAAGTTGAAAAATATTGAAATCATACCGGGTTCTCCAGGTTCTCCAGGAGTTAGTGGCTCGTCTGGTGCATCTGGTCCAGGTTCTCCAGGTGGTCCTGGTGGTCCCGGTGGTCCTGGTGGGCCAGGCGGTCCTTGTGGCCCAGGTTCGCCTGGTGCGCCATCTTGTCCAGGATTACCAGGTGGTCCATCTGGTCCAGGCTCTCCAGGTGGTCCAGGCGGTCCTGGTGGGCCTGGTGGTCCTGGTGGGCATGGTTTGCATGGTGGTGGTGTGACCGGCTCACATGGTTGGCTTGGTGGTCTTCCTGGGTTACCTGGAAGACCTGGTGCTCCTGGTTTTCCTGGTCTGCCTGGTTTGCCAGGTGGACCCTTGGGACCTGGTGGACCTGGGAGACAGCAAGCTTCGCATCCGTTGGCTTGACGGGCCGTACGGTTCTTGGGTAGTGGCATTTGTTTCAGATGATCTACTTCACTCCAAATATCCTTTGCTGATCCCTGAAAGTATGCCGTTAAGTTCAATGATTCACTTATTGTTTGATGGTCAGCGTGATAATGAATTGATTGCTTCGTTCAGAATGAACCACTTCAAAAATAAAATGACATTTTGATCGGTAGATTATAATTTGATGGACTAGGATTAACCTGCCCGATAGTTAAGGAAGGTTTAATATAAAACCATGATTGACCAACGCAATCTTTGGGCATTGAAACGCTAGATACGTGCAGCGATGTGAAAGGTATGATTAGTGAAATGTTCAGTGAACTTGTCAAAGTGATCTGTATGATGTTTGAACATGTTAAAAGTGACGATAACCTTGCAAAAGTTGATTTCATTACTCATCTGTCGTCGAATATGATGCACATAGTTGTAGACCATCGGCAGAGTAACGCATACCGAAAGTACGGCCACAGCCGAGAAGATGACTGCCGAATATGCGACAAAACGATACGCCTTAATACGACTCTCCAGATCCATGATCACTGGAGTGTGCGATGTGAACGAAACGAATATAAGACGTCGAAAATCCAAGTGATGTTCTTAGCACATCGCAGAGGTCTTTTATATTTTGTGGCCGTGGAAGAGGTGCGTGATTTGATATGTAATATATCTCATCCGAACCAATCATTCGTTTAACACAACAAAGAGACAACGAATCTAGAAAAGGTGACTTTTTCGCACTAAGATGCTTTTTTTTTGCGCATTCACAATAAATGATTCTTCAAAAGAGTTGCTGGACGGGATGTGAGAAATCTCACTTTACAGTGCGCAATCGTGTATTCATTCCACGACAATTCATCGTTCGTTTTGTAACCCAAATCTCTTATTTTGGGTTGATGGAATGATGAAATTCGAGTGTTAAAAAAGGTTAGTGGAATGGAGATGATGAGAACGCAAAAATGTATGAAATATAAATTTTGAGTGTGCAATAAAAAACGAACAACACGGATTAATGGTTTATAGAGATATTACATGCATTTAATGTGATTTACCTGTTCCTTGCTTCGCGTTATTTCAGTGCACACGCCGACTGCGATTTTTAAAATGTGCATCAGCAAAGGGTCTCTGGCAAAAAAAAACATTTCGAAATTATGATCAAGTTTTCATCGTCACCTTCATCCGCATCTGTAGTATCCATCAAAATCGAGCGAAATTCTTTTCCATTTGTACGCTCTCAGAAAACTGTCAAAATAAAATCTATAACGTATCTGAGCACTGCTGCAGTATCGGATCGTTAGCAATCAATGAAAAATCTGATAGCAATCTTGAATATGAATACATTTAAGAGCTTCAAAAATAGTTCAAATTTGTTGCATATTCAAATTTAATGTATTGCATATACTTCTCCGATTATTGTAGAAACGCTCTGTGTGAATATTGTTTCGTTTGATCCAATCGATCAATCTGATTGATGGAGATATTGTCGTGATTCCCTTATTCCCTTTGCTTGATCATGAATGTTCCGCGTCTTCACTGGCCTTTGAATCGTAGTATTTAATGGATCATTGATTTACTTGAGTATCACTTAATCAAATCCATATTCGTGCGATAATTTGGAGGTGTTTTTATCGAAAGTAGTTATTGTCACATTTCTTTTCGGTGATATTTTATGGTTTGAATAAGTTTTCTGCAGACCGCAATTAATATTGTATGCGAACATTTGTTCGATGCTCCAGCAATGCACCAATCAATCACGTTAACGTTTCAGTAATTGTTTGTGCCATTTGCGAGTTATACTGAACCTTGAATCAGCACCTGCGGAATCATCTGAATGACAAGTGAAATATAATATTTCAAATATTTTTTAGCACTGAATCCTGCTTTTTTTAATTGTTACTGTCATCTTCGTTATTGTCGTTGTTTTTCGTTTAGTAATTGTGGTGTTTTGTTTGCTGACATTTTCAGTTACTGTACAACGTTCCACCTAAGTGTTAGCAACTTTGGAGGTGTCCGCTAACGGTGGTTGATATTGTTCTCGAAGGTTTACTGGTTTTGTTCAGCGCTGTCTTTTTTATTGGCTGTTGGTCGGTGGTATGTTCAAGTGATCATATGCTCGTATTGCGGCTACAAATACTTCGAAGATTGATGAGAAATTGTTTTGCAATCAAACTCGATGATACTTCTCTCGTTAGAATTGTATGATAGTTAGAATTTGTAACATTCCATATTCCCATTTGCCACTTATACAGGTTGAATGCTCGTTTATGAGTGTTGCAATGGAAACTCTACAGATGGTATTAGATCAAAGAATAATGTGCAATATTTTGCTTTGAATAAACAGCTACCGGTGTTCACATACTCGAATGAAACTGTGAACAGGAATCGTTCGATTTTATCAGCTACAATAAAGGACATTTCAGGGCAAATGTTTTTCTTCAGTTACAAAATGCGCAATCGATTGAAATTTCTTCGAATCAACACAAACCATCAGATTTCATAAATCTCATCAGATCAGTTCAAAATTGTTTCTGGTTGCTTATTCCGAAACGAAACACGATTTATAGAAATCTTTCAGCATCAGTTATGCAATTCATGACTAACCTGCACGCAGACAGTTCATGAAATAAAGGTTGATTGTGATGCGGAAATTGTTTTGAACTGAATTCGTGTGCACGGTTTTTTGCTTCTCACTAGAATCGCTCACGTCAACTAAGATTATAATTCATCTAAATGAATGCGAGTCTATTCTTTTGCTCTATTCGAGTTCTCAAACCTATCGACACACAAAAAAGCGCTCAATTCGACTTGCACAAAGTGCTCATTTGCATCGATAATTCACCTCGTGAGCATTTATGATGTATGAATGAAACGATCTGGAAACGGAATAAATGCTGTTTTATAACACTGAATTTTTTGAAAAAAAAACCACTACAAACTAACGATACTCATGAAAAGTCGTATCAATCATTCGCATAAATAAATCACAATGTAATTGATCTGTTTACATTCATGTAATGGCTCATTTGCTTCGATTAATCACTTTTAAAGCGAATCATCAAACAATCAAACGCCAAAAGTATCGTCGACGAAAAAAGTTATTGCTTTAATTCGACGTGCATAGTTGCACCGAAAACGAACGAATACTTTCATTGAAATCGACTTTAGTGATCAGGGCACTCTGCAACATTATTCAACATGAGTGAGCCAGACAGACATCTCGACTTGATCGACATGTTGAAAGCTCATCAGAAATATCTATTTTCTGATCGAAAGATAGCCGATAAAGCAATATTCAGTACGGCATCATGAACCAATATATATGAAAGAATCTGTCGAATGAAAACTTTCACATTTCTACATGTATAAGTGAAGTTTCTAGTTAGATCTATGTAAATCGCACAACTCAGTAGTCACACTGGAACCGGAACGTTCCGCAGCAGGAACAATTGCATTCGAAATTTCTTGTGGAACACACTTAGGACTTGATGAACTTCTAGGAATGGATCAGAATTCAACGCGCATCTTTGCATCAAACATTTTATCTGCTAAATATGATCAATCATCCTAACGTATTCATTAACTCACGATCACAAGAAATTAAATCGATGTGCAGTTGTGATGAGTGATACTGATTGCATCAATCGTTTCATTTTTCAACATTCCTTTTCAAAAATAAAAAACTTGTAAAACTACCAAGCAAATGCGGAAGCAAAACGGCGATCAGTTGTATTAACAGTGAAAATGACTTCTCCAGGAACCGGATTTTTGCTGCTTCCACACAACTGCGATAAAAACTAATCAATCACGAGGTCTTGCAGGAAAAAATCAGAAAGTTGTTTGTATTAGAATGAAACAATCGAAAAGAAGTACTGCAAAAGATGTTCAGTGCTGAAGGCTGTCAAGAGAGGATCATTTCTGAGATCAATACCAAGATAATTTATGATCGAATCATTATTTGCTAGAGAATTCAAGTGATAGCATAAAACTTCATGTTGAACGAGTGATGAACCATGGGTTCAATTGTTTTCTAAGAGAAACCACTGAATCGTGCAGTTTTTTCCCCCAAATGCATCATCGATCTCGAATGGACATTCTAGGTGACATTGGCAATACAACAAAAATGTGGGACTTGCTTGAATAAATTCTGAACATCTTCATGCAGTCAGTCGTCATTCGTGTTATAGATACCATGATCACATAACTTCTTCATTCCGCATATGAATTCGATCGTTTCCACATCAAAGCAACTAATGAACTGCGTTTATTTCCACATAATTGTATTAGGTGAAAGCGCTGCGGTCCTAGAAAAAAGTATGAATGGAGTTGGGAGTGAAGTATTGTGAAACAACGATTCCACTATGTGACACAAAAGAATTTTGTACGAAATTTTGTTTTTTTCGTTGAATCATTCACAAAACTTGTTCTGCACCAACTCAACAAATAGTAATATTTCATTATATTTATCATTTCGTGCTATATGTTATATTTCCAAAAATGATGCTATATGGTAATCGATCTTTTTCATCCGAATCACTTCTCGTGCTCTGTTGTTTTTTAACTTCCTTTCTATGAACTGCTCACCTCTCCAACAAAATTGTCCCGATTGGTTATAAGTGATGGATTTGCATTCATTTCATCTCCAATGCTTCCAATCAGCAATGAGGTACACTTCGTAATTGTCCATGGAACGTCTCACAAACTAATTTTTGCAAGTTGTATGCTTACATGGACTACATTTTATATACTCTACTGACAATATCTAATACAACGAAAAGTATTTTTGCATGCAACAATCGCTGTATGTTGGCGATAGTATCTGTGCCAGTCATTGAGGACATAAAAAGTAATCTGTACTTGTAACTGACGAGGTTCAACTTAAGTGCAAATAAATTTGCAATTCAAACTTCCAGCTAATAACTGCAATGAAAACACCGCAAAATCACCAGTTTTTGCATTTAGCAGAATAATTTTCACCTCACTTTTCTGTTGAGTATGGTGTTGGTTAGTTGGTCGATTTAATTAGCAATTGGTCGATAATCCAATCAAAATGCCTTCTTCTTGAGACTTTCGTACTTTCCATTTTTTTTCTTTGGCATTTAATGCTCACAGCAAAGGCGGAATAATTCCAATCGATTCGGTTTGAAGGCTATCAAAAGTGCTCAATGAACGGTCATCGAAAACTTGATGTGAAGCAGAACAAATGATCAAAATAGGGAATTTGATTAAATTAATGATGAGACGCATCGACCTCATAGACTGCCGCCACATCAGTGAAAAAAAACCTCTAATTTCTTAAGACTCTTCCGAAAGAATTGGTTCTGATTGTGAAACTTTTTTTCTAGAATGATTGGCATACGTTCGGCAAATGAAGGTCATTCGGCTGACATTACAAAAGAAATTGGGACCGCTCTTAGACGCTTTTTGAAATGAAAACCTGAAATCGAAACTGATGGCTTTCGATCGCGTTAGTGGCAGATGAATCAATCAGAGTGTTAGCGTGCACTGACGGGGATAAACGTGACTCAGGTCCAGCTAATTGACTGTACCGTTACCATTATGACATATGATTGAAGTCCATCCACTCAAATCAACTTTTGAACATAACCGCCCCAAAATGGTTTGCTCAGTTCAAGGATTTCGATTAATGCAGTCCAGGAAATATTTTGTCATTCAGATTTTGAGAATGAAAAACTTGATAATTGCTGTTGCTTAGATGCATTCATGTGCACGATCAACGTTCAGTAAGAATTGCTGCATTTTGCTCGAAAAGACATCGCAATAAATAAGGTGTTTACTTGAGTCACAAATGAACAGTGCCCTTCCTCCCTCCCTCTGTGATCTATAGTAGGCAAATTGCTTGCAGTGAAATCGCATCACTCACAGTGAAATCAGTCAAGTGATGTTGATAAGACTATCATTGAAGCTGATTTTTGTTGAGCTGACTTTAAGATTAATGCTGCTGGCAGTTTGCAGGATGAATGTGAATGAGAGGATGTAAAAAACAGAAGTTTAATGGTAAAACAGAGGCGGCATATTGGTGTGATCAGAACGAGTTGTTGCAAATTGCTATGTTTGAAGAGATGAGTAAATGAATGAATACAAAACGGAATACATAAATAAACGAACAAAGGCAAAGTAACTGTCCATCCTACAAAAACAAGTTCCAAGTCATGATAATTTATTGGTGTTCCGTTGTGCACGCAAAAACATTCGCAATAAAAATGGCAATTAATCGTACAAACACTGGCAGTAATGTAAACAATACTGTTCATAAAAAAATTCGTCGTTCCTCCGGCACTCGTCAAGATCTTCCTTCCTTCCACAATTACTGTTCAGCTCAAATCTAACCTAACGACGAGTTCCATCCTCGAAGAAGACACCACCGTCAATGGCGCAGTACTTCGGACAGATACCTTTCTCGCCTTGAGCACCTGCTGGTCCTGGTGGCCCTGGTGGTCCAGGTTGTCCATCCGGTCCAGGTGCACCGTCTGGTCCGTTCGGTCCTTTTGGTCCAGGAGGACCCGGAATACCATCAGCGCCAGGTGGTCCAGGCGGTCCGGGTGGTCCTGGTGGTCCTGCGTCGCCTGAAGGACAGATCAGATCATTTTCAAATATGAAGATAAAATGATTGTCACAAGACGGACAACTTAGTGTGACGACCTTGAGCCCAGAAATTCTTTTGATGTAATGTTGAAATTGTCACGACGAAATCTTCAAAATACGTACTGTCGCACTACCTATCAATTACAACCAATTATCCTATGATAAGCACTTCTCTTATGGCGTTGTTTACTCTTCATCACAAAACAACTCAAATTCTTGTTTTCATGCTGAATGTATTAACGGAACAATGCATTTTAAAAGTTAACTGTATGTTCCAAGCAACTCTGATGATGGAATTTGGCTAATTAGTTTAATTTAAACGATGCTCGAATTGATCATGTTCGAGTTCTAGTTCAGATTCTGTTCAGACTAAAAGAGGATGCTTCTTGCATTCATATGAATAAAGCATCAGCAAGAGAGTGAATGCTCGATGGTGCTCCATCTGAAGAGCATTGAAATTCAAAATTTTACAATTTTTGAACGAGCATGATCAAGATTCAATCTCTCCGAATAACAAGCAATCAAACTAACCAGGCTCTCCGGGTTCGCCGGGTACGAGTGGTTCATTAGGTGCATCGGGTCCTGGTTCACCGGGCGGTCCCATTGGTCCAGGCTCACCAGGTGGGCCAGGTGGTCCTTTGGGGCCAGGTTCTCCTGGTGCTCCGTCCATACCGGGATTACCTGGTGGTCCGTCTGGTCCCACATCTCCGGGTGGACCTGGTGGACCTGGTGGACCGGGTGGTCCCTGTGGGCATGGCTTGCATGGTGGTGGTGTGATTGGTTCACAAGGTTGGCTTGGTGGTCTACCTGGGTTACCAGGCATACCTGGTGCACCAGGTTTTCCGGGTCTTCCTGGTTTTCCAGGTGGACCCTTGGGACCGGGTGGGCCAGGTAAGCAACATTCACTGCATGACGATGCACCTTGTGATGAACCAGCCGATTCTACACCTGCGTCGTAACCAGCCTGACGACGTGTCCTATTGTTGGCATTCAGTGGAATCTTCTTGAGGTAACCAACTTCGGCCCAAATATCCTTCGCTGAGCCCTGCAGTGGGAATGAATCAGATACATGCACAATATCATATAAACTAGCAAAACATTGTTTGAAATGCAATTCGCTCGATAAAAATGCTATCAGATCATGTTATTTGCTTGTCAATTTGGAAACCATTTCGTTCATTTCTCATCATTAATGAGAAATTAATGAGAAATCTTTTAATTATTCATGAATTTCCTTTAGCAATCACCCATATAGGCCGTTTGCAAATCACTGAATTACCATCTTCTTCATTCATATGTATAGAAAATTTCTCATTTCTGTTCTAATGATATTACTTTCATCTTTTATATTACTTTCTTATATTAAAGTACACGAAGGACATGATTCTCAACCAATCAAACGCAGTGAATGAATTCATTCAATTTGCGTAATAACTTCCTCCTCTATTCACAACGCTTTCATCAATTCATAATACTTGATATCCAGCTGTGGGCTGGTATCGCAAATGACTTAGAGAGGGGATATCGTCTTCGCATGAATGGAACATCGCAAGAAGGATTATCGACAGCAATAAAAAAACCGGATCGCTAATCAAAGAAAGACGTTGTTATTATTGTCATCCGCAGTGGCGACTATTTGCATGATTCCAATAAATGAGCTTTTCTCATTGCTTTTGTATGATCCTCATGGAATGTGATTTAAAAACTGTTGACAGCACAACATAAAATCGTGTGCACAACGATCAAATCAGAGTTATTCGAATGATCCTTGAGAAAGAGTTTCGACATACTCACAAAATCTAAAATTTTTGTCACATCATGATCGCGCATCCCTACTGGGAAATAAGCTCATTAGTGGAATGCATTACACGAAATTATAACAGGCAATAAAATTTGTTTCAACTGAGCATTTGCGTGATTTCATTCTGCAAATGTTGCACGAAACGACGGCCTAATGCTACCGAAATCGCGCATTACTTTCCAATCATTTAATTTCCCAACTAAACAGAGATCTCTTCTTGGAAACCAACAACAAAATCTCACATAAACTTCACCGAGTGAAACCTAAGTCGATATGCAGTCAGTTTATTTGCTGACTACAGTCGAGTACTGCATGCGAAGTGGGCAAATCTGATGCTTTCAGTGAAATAACTCATTGAGCATTTTCAGAAGGAACCAAACTAAACAGTTAATGGAAGAGATACGATATTCAAAATTGCTGTTGTGCAAAATGCTTACAAATGGATCCATATCATTTTCAAGGATGATCAAGATTTGATCTGCTGTGATCACTAATAAAATCTTAATTTTCCGTGACGTTGTTGCTCATCCGATGCTTTTTTCAGCGTTCATGTCAACGTTTTCAAGCCCAACTATACCGAGAAAAAGCTCATATCAAGAGATAATTCAGTTCAACTCATGGCCGAATACGGAACTGCATGAATTCCTCATTAAAACTGAACATTCAGACAAAGTGGAGATGTCGCTGAGCACATTATTCACCATATCATTAGTCTAGAATATGTAATATGAACTATCGAAAATTGTTTCTGCAAAAAAATGTCTCTTGCAATCACGGAATGACAAAGCGGTAATAAAGAATCTAATTTTAAATTATTGTCAAGCAATTTCTGTGGAAAAGATAATTGCTTTTGCATATTATTCGCTGCGATTACGGCTGACAGCTGAAATGTGTCTACGTTTCTATAAGAGTACTACTTCACAAATTATTCACTCACTCGTTGAATGCACTTCATAATAAGATCTGTTCGTTGAGCAATCTGGTTTTCGCCTAATGATAATGATGATATGGCCAAAATTATGACTGCTCATTGCAATTTTCAAGAATGATTTTGCAATGCACGAAAAACAAATTCCTGTGGCAATCATTTGTGGACGATGGAAATTGTATCTCGAAGAATTTGCATCTAAATAAATTTGGATGGAGAATTATTGCCACTCCTTGAAGAGTTGGTAAATTCTAGTGAGTTATTCAAATGACCTTTATGAAAACACATAATATTCCTGTCACGGTTAGTCGTAAATCCATTTCATTAATTTGTGCTGATCAAAGGTGGACAGTAGCGCGCTATTTTGCTACTTCGCTACTTATCGTTAGCAAAACTTAGCGAAATAGCGGAATAACTACTTCGCTGGTAGTGGAGTAGTAATTCCGCTATTTCGCTAAGTAACAACGTAGCGGAATAGCGTGCCGTTGTTCATCTTTGATCCTAATGATAACTTTCGAGCGTATCTGAAATGATATTCGAGCAAAATGCTTACAAATGGATCATTTTGTGGATGATGATTAAAATTTTTGAGATGATCAAAATTTGATCTGTTGTGATCATTAATGAAATCTTAATCTTCTGTGACGTTGTTGCTCATCTGATATCGGTTATTATGCAACAAAACAACGATAAACGTGCCCTCAACATCAAAATTGACGGTGATAAGAGCAGATAGACTGGATTGATGTGAAAAAACATCATGTTCACCGATTATAAGAGTAATCGGTTGAAGTGAACCGTAATGATTACCTTACAAAAGTTGATTTCATTATTCATCGTCCGACGCACTTGATGCACATAGTTGTAGACCATTGGCAGTGTGATACATACGGACAATACGGCAACTGCTGAGAATGTTACGGCTGAATAAGCCACAAATTTGTACGCTTTGATACGACCCTCCAAATCCATTCTGATGCTGCGGCTTGTATGAGAAGAGAATGGGTCGTAGACGAATGGTTGACGGAGGAGTCTCGTCTCGTGTTGTGGCTGATCAACTGAAACTGTTGCGTGATCAGAAGACAGATACCGATCGATCGCACTGATCTGAGCAAACTGATGGCTGGATGTGATGCTGAGACGAATCGACCAATCGCTTTTATATGTGAACGAAGAAGATACCGGATGAGTGAATGAGGATGAAGAAACTCCTCATTGGTCCTCTGAGGCCATCATGCGGCTCCCTCCCTGTTCTATGATGCTCTCATAACTCGCACTATATTACAGCCTCCTTTTACCATTCAAAAGGCACTGTCCCATATCGAAAATCGAACCTCTCTTATTTTCAATGTATTCTGTTCATCACGAATCTTTTTCGTCGCCAATGGATCACTACTCGTTTTTTGTGTGATGCGATCATCATTACTTGACATCCTCATTTTCATGCACTGTCATGCATCAGATTATCAAAACTCATTCTGTAATCTTTCAAATCTGTAACACTAAATCTACAAATCTGTCCACTCTTTTTCATGCTCCTCAACGACGCATGCACGTCGATCAGTACACTTTCCTCATAAATTCTTTGGTTATTGCCTCGTTTCTTTTTATTATTATTGTTATTATTATAATTTAATTGTGGTTTTTCTTCATGTTCCATTCAATGGCTGCTTCATATTTCACGGTATCCACATGGTTCATCTTCTAGATTCCTTACAATCTCATTTGGTTCATTTCTTTGCGATTATTCAACTTGATTTGCGCTCTATCGCATCTTATCTGTTACAGTTTCCTTATTGGTTGTGTCCTCGACGTATTCGTAAGTTTTCCCTCTACAAAAGCCAAGAAACCAAAAAAACAACCCATCAAACAATGAATGCAATTAAACTCACTCGGCTAAAATCTCTCTAATGTGTCATTTGAGAATCATGAAATCTATCTGCCAATGGTCGAGTGATCAATTGAAAGTTGTTACCAATCAGACTTGAGTGATTTCAATCGTATCATTTGATACTCTTCAAAAACTCTCAACAACTTCCAAATAATCAATCGCGCATTCCATTTCTCCGAGCAACCAGTTGAAAATAAAATACTTTAGCATGTCGTCACACATTAAGACACCAAAAAATGGTTCATAAAAGTGCAATGCGATTAATTGAACAATGAATTTTATGTGCTTTTTTTATAATGTAATATCTTGGAATGTGCTTTTGCATTTTGCAATTTGCATTTTGATCGCGTTAAGAAATCTGAAATTTCGTTCATCATCAAACGATCGCCGAGTTGATGCGATTTGACGCAGAAATCATGTCTGATTAAGTGTCTTCTCTTGGTTCACCTCATTTCCAACCGGAGTGCATCCTTTTTTGAGATTGTTCCATTGTTTATGGAGCAATTCTATAAATATTATTCTTGATGAGACGATTATCAATTTGTTCACTTCATTTTTTAAAATGCAAATGAGAAACCTTTTCAAAATCGCGAACAATCAATATTTCGATCGACAAAAGAGAACATTAATGTTCGTATGGAATGATTGAGTCGGTAACTGGGACAAAACCTAGAATATGGCAAAAATTCCATTGTGGAAGGAACAATTGCATTGTGGAACAAGGAGATACCTATCGATGGAAAACAAGAATCTTTGCAAAATTGAAGTCAAATTGTATTATAGCGTGATTGTTGCAATTTTTTCACTTAGCAATTGAACTGCTCTCAATGAAATTCTTATGAAAAGATTGACTTATCGACTGTTTCAATCATAAATATGAAAATTAATGCTGATAAGTGGTCAAATTATCGAATCGATGTTCTGAATTCCATTTGATCACTATGAAATGTTATTATGTGGAGGATTCTCAGTTTCTCTTTCAAATTTTAGTTTCCCAAAATTGCATTCCACCGAAATTGTGACCTGAACGATTGAGTTGTTCTGATTTTTTTGCAGTCATTTCTGAAGATTTCAGAAGAACGTTCCATTTGACGATTGTTGGTCACTCGAAATCGCAGACTTTATGGAGAGAACAATTGACGAGGTTGATTGCACTCAATATGAATATGAATGACCATCGATTTGGTCACGTCTCATTTTTGCTGTCATCTTCATCTCAACAAGCAATGAAGAATGTTCACTTAAAAAGCACTGCAAATAAATGATGAATAATGAACGATTTTGTGATGAATTTTATCGATAGATTCATATTGCGATGAATTTATTTCAAAAACTGTTCGCTGATCCGATGCAGTTCAGCTTGTTCGTTGAAGGTTGAAATCTTTGCTGTATTAACATAAATCTTAGGTTTATGAGCATTTTGAATCAGCTTTTTAATTGACTTGCTTGAGTTATTCTTGTTTTTGTGCATCGAATGCTAAATGATGTGCGTGCAATTCATTGTTTGATATGATTCACAGTTTGATGAAATCAACAAGTACATTCTTCGCGAATATCAATGATAAATAAGTTTCATCAAATGAGTACAGTAACAGGCATGATAAGCGAAAATTAGAGCAGATGGATGATTCCTTCACTGCCTCTTGCTAGAACAAGCTTTTGCGGGTAAATAGTCTGACTCATAAATGTGAAATTTTTGAATGAATGTGCCAATAACATGCAGAGTTTTCTCTCGTTACAGTTATTTGACCAACTTCTATGAGTTATTTGCGTTCCACTCACCGTTATGATAAACAATTTCAGAAATTTCAAGCCATGAACATTATCAAGGGACGTTCAAAAAATGTTAGTTGTCGTAGGGATGGATGGATGCATATGGCTATAATAAGTTATTTGAGTCGCATTGTTGGTTTTATTATCGTTTTTATTATTGCTTTTTTATGCTACCATAGTTATTGTTATTCCTTGAATTGCCATTGAGTTCTTTGATTATTCACATAATTGTTGGTTATATTGGATTGATGTTAATGTAATAATAATGATTGTATTATTACAGTGAGCATTTCAATAGCCATTCGAATTTAGACTTCTATCCTCATGGTCATTGTTATCGTATTATTATTATTATTATTATTATTGTTGCCACAACTTGATTATTTCTCACAATCAGACTTTTACATTTCTTATTATTTTATTGTTGCCACTTGTTGCCTGGAAACTAATTTTGTGCGGAATTTCTCAAAACGTTACCTCTGCTTCAATGAATGATACTCTGCAGAAGAATAACCACTCAAAAGCAGACACCACAATAACGTTTTGAGCAGCAAACGATACCTCTTTAATCGAGCATCGATGAAATGAACTATGCAATAAGAATGGTGCATGTACTATATTTCAGCTCTAACCGATCGAGTCAAAAAATTCAGAAGAAAATTTGAATGTAGGATGCCTTCGAAGAGAATCAATCGTTTGGTTGACACTAATTATTGTGGTTGTGGAAAAAAAAGAATTAATTGGTTGAGGTGATGAATTCCTGACAAATCATTGAGGGAACGAGAGGGAACTGTCAAATTAACATCGTTACCAAACGACATTTTACAAACAAATAGATTTGGTCGGTTGATAAACATCGTTGAGAGGAGTGATAGCAGCTGCTGCAAAACTGGCTCAATTATGAAATTCAAAGCAATTGTTGAGTTATTTTTAGTGGTCATTATGAAACTGAGAAGGTATATCCCAAAACCAGATTGTCGTTAGTGATTCGGTAAAAATATAAGACAATTAATGGTAATGACCCTTCATTTTATTTATTTGATCCAGTGCATAATGATCATCGCATTCATGTTGTTGACTGACCAATAGAGTCTACCTCAACACTCGTGATCGATTGTTTCACTCAAGTTTCCGAGTGAATTCAACACTTCTCAATGCAATTCCGGAATCACTCCATCCGAATTTTCATTGTAAGAGCGAATGCGATGAAATTTTCATCAACTCAGAAATTGTTGGGTGCAGCAATAATAATAACAATACTAATAATATAAACAATAATAATAAATAATAATTATTATTATTATAACAATAATAATAACAACATTAATAATAATATTAATAACAACAGCAACAATAATAATAATGATAACAACAATAATAATGACAATAATAATAATAACAAATGGTAATAATAATATTTTTGGTAATACTACTGGGAAAATCCCTCCGGTTCTTGCTATCGAAACACGTGCATTTGAGTAATAACGGAAACATAAAATATGCTTTTTATTTTCATGAGACTTACGCATTGCATTCGAGCACTACGTATGATATATCAGTTGCATGATACAAATTGTATCATATAAACGTACACAGTAACTTAATAATGATAATGGTTTATGAGCTTTAATACGTTCATTGCAATCATTCACTTGACTCTTTCAATGAACAACGTGGACAGAACAGGAAGCAACGATTGTTATTATAGCTGGTAAAACAGATAGCATTTATTTAGCAGTTGAAGAGGTAGCACTGAACGATGAAGCTGAAAAAACCGAGTGATTCAGTTCTAGGTGATGTCAGTTCCCCGGATCTTCTGGATTGCTTTCGTTAACATTACCATTGCATATGCGAATCGCATAGCTTACGTCCAGATCTTGTTAGCACGTTCAAGATGGTGTACAACATCGCTGGACTTCCTCTTAGATCATTGCGTGCCTCAGTATTGCAGTCGATCATGATTGCATGGAAAGCTATTGTCTATGACACTTCAAACTGTTTTGCATGGATTCTCATTCTTTTCAGACGTGTTGTATTCGCTCTCATAGCTATCACATGCGAATATCGTTCTATTGATTTGTTTTTATCATTCTCTTCGACTCATTTCACTTCACAGTTCGAATCAGTTTCTTATTCTGTAGCATATACTATTTACTGGATACGTTGACGAGTGTTGACAGCCGAAATCAACAATATAACAATCGAATATTATTGTTCGACAATGTTCGACAGTCAGATGATCAGTTAAAGAGTGTATTTAATAGAATGAGAATTTGACTTTAATTGTTGAGTGAAATGAATGAGAAATTAGCAGAAGAGAACACTTTTGGTGATAAAAGCTATGAGAGCGATTATAACAGCAAGGAAAAGAATGAAAACCATGTTGAAACCAATGAAATCCTATTAGGCCAGAACGAACTAATGACACTCAGAAAATTCGAAAATGGAAAATGTTACCATCACCTAATCGCGTTTGCATATCCGAGCTAAAAAACACCATCACAATGGCGTTCTATCATAACACGACAACTGCACAAAATACTAATTTCCTGACCCCCTCCATTACCCTTTCTCACCTCCAAATTCCCGAAAATTGGTAATCTCACCCTCTATGAGAACCACTGTCTTATATGGACTTATATGGACTTATTTATAAGCAAAAAAGTAGAACTTCGGTATATCAAAGAAATTGGTTAATATTATATTATCGCATTATTGATCGCGCATATCGTGTTATTTGAGTGCCATTCAAGGAGATTTATCATTTAAAGATTCTCCAATCCAGTCAGCATTTTGCGGCAATAATGTTAATCATCTTGATGGATTATCCACTTAATTCAGAGGAGATATTATATTTCAGACCTTCACATTCACATTCGATTCAACTCGATTGAATTCAACTCAATTTTCTCTGCTGTCCTTTTAATTCTCACAATTCTTCGCATATCCTTCACAACCATCAAAAGAATCATCAAACTGTATCATATTCAGGGTGCATCCATTGGAATGTTGTCCTGATTTCTATACTTACACTTGATAAACTCTCAAGGCTTTGCCATTTTGTAAGTGATGGTAAATGCGAACAAAATGAGCCGAGCGCTCTGATGAACTAACAATCTGGGTGTTGTGGGTGAAACCGAACTCGTTTACGATGATAACTTACCAATTTCTTTTCAGAATCAATTGTCACGACGAGGTGCGAACGATACGATTCGCAAGCGTACAAAAGTGATCTATGAACAAAAGTGCTCTATGAATTAAACTTTTGCTTGGTACATTAGCTGTTTACTTATAAGATGTGTATGATGTGTGTATAAGGATATGAGATATAATGACACAGTTGTATGTAGTGGTGGATGATGAGCATCTTATCCCTTAGTGCTTGCACGATCACCTCATAATGCCTTATTGATTCGCATGATGAAATGGAATTTTCTTATATAAGACTTTATTCTTTTGTGCTTGCATTATATTAAACCTGTGTTTCGATTGTATTATCCGGTGTTATTGCAAATAAACGCCGAAGTCAATATCATTATCATATATTAATCAGATAATCACGAACAGACACGAGATTTTGATAATTATTCAGATTTGATATATTCTTGAATGTCGTCGAGTTCTTTCTTGAATCAAAGAAAGAACAATCTTTTCAAACGTTCATTTGGATCCTAAATGAAGATTTAGGAATGAAATATTGGATTTATTTGTTTATTTTCTCATTGATACAGAAAAAAGAAGTGAAAAGAGT
Organism: Anisakis pegreffii; assembly: GCA_035041965.1. NCBI lineage: Eukaryota > Metazoa > Nematoda > Chromadorea > Rhabditida > Anisakidae > Anisakis > Anisakis pegreffii. The sequence goes on along the minus strand of JAPYMA010000207.1, from coordinate 117,580 downwards.
AAATTTTGACTGAATAATCATAAATCACATTCAAATATCACAAATCAACACCAACTACTACCTATCTATTGCTGAGCGTTTCTTCACCCGTTTCACCATTACACAAGTAAATATTCGCCCTTTTTATTGCCATATCCGACCGCATCGAACTATCCCGTTCCCTGCAACAAACTTCGATTAATCAATTGTCTAAGGAGAAAGCTGAAGTTTAGTGAATTTGGTTTTGGAAAACGTTTTGTTCATTGGATAAATGAGAAAAGTCGCTTAGTGCACTTTGTTTGGAAAATTGTTATTTATTGCGACAACAACAATGCATTTGTAATGAAGGGAGGTTTGCGAAGTGCATAATTATGTACGAGTCTGATCATTGACTTGTTGGAATGAAGCTATGATGTCATGTGATATTAGTAGGTACTTGGAATAAATTAAGTTTCTGAAAAGAGCCTCTGAAAAATGACTAAAAGAAGTAGAGGCATAAGCAATGAAGACTGGACGAACCCAGCCAAATACCTACGACCATATACGAGAAAACTCAACTGAACTCAAAGTATCTCTTGCATTTTTCGTATGTTGTAATTTTTGATCGAAATTTCATATGTCGTATATCATGCAGACGTCTGCACTGATGTATGATGTATAATGAGAATCTCTCTCTCTCTCAGGTAAAATGAGAATTATGCAAATCAAGATCAAAAAGCATTAATACTTAAAATATTCCCATATGAGATGGAGTAAGTGAATATCATTTGGATATTTATAGAACAGATTAAAAGTATATGTGAACACATACGATAAAACAGAATTTAGCAGCTATCCGACATACTCGAAAACTTTAACGGAAACATAATTTCAAGCTTAAATCTAACTTATCATTGGTAAAGAAGTGTAACTTTAGTCAGTAATAGAGGATTTTATGTTGAATAATAACAGCAATATGAGCCGTGAGCTGGTTGTCTATGAGTCAACTTCGCAATCGATTTGAGGAATAAAAAAATTGTGAGGTGAATGACTTACCTAAAACAATCTCGATTGATTTTGCAGTCGTACAAACATGCCAGCAACAGCAAAATGAGAATAAGTGCTAATAAAACAATCGGAATGAGTTGATGAACTAATGGAGTAGTGAATATTTCACTATTCTCTTCTGTTGATGCCATCAAACCTTTCGATGTTGTTGTCAGTGAATCGATTGTTGAGGTTAACAATGAAGCATGATCATTCGATGAAGTGACTTTTAGTATCATTTGAATATCTCGAATATTAAGGCAGTGGAAACAATTAGTAAAATCACCGCAGTTCCGTTAAAATATGTACTGAAATCATCTGATATCACATCCCAGCGATAGAAACGGCCCTGTTTGCGGAGCAAATGAAACATTCAATCGTTTAATTCCAAAATCTCTCGAATAAAAATCCTCAACGTTCAGCCACACAGCATTACGAATGAGCGATCAAACACATTAGCAAAATTTATCACTGAACTGTCACAAAAACGATGCAGTCAAAGAATAATTAAGTAGAAAAGGTTTCAGGTTTTTGAAAGGTTGTTGATATTTACAAAAGAAACCTTCCAAAAGGTTTTTCCATAAAACCTTTTGGAAGGTTTCTTTTTTCTTTAATGAATTCGTTTTGTGGCGATTAGCAAGAACACACCGTTTTTGTCCATTAAAACGTTGGCTTCAGCATGCAGATGCTGGATAAGATCTTTTTTTATTGGTTAGCAGCACATACGTATTATCCTTCCTTCCGTCCATTCGGAATGAATTTCAACCCAATGGGGAGCATGGATTAGGCGATGAAAGCTTTAAATAACAACAAAATGACTATCGTAAAAAAAACAACGCTAGTTCATTTGGTGCAGCTGATGCCAAAAGCATTCGAAATTGAAATGATGAGAAGATTAAAATGTATTCCAGAAATGCGATTGATCTTATGAAGCGAAGAGCCGAGTTGTCAGCGAATGGTCTTTTTCGTTGACATCACCCAGAACACGCAATTAACATCGATGTTCACCACATAAGCCTATTAGCACAGGGTTATCGGTTTGAATGCTTGATTACTTCACCGAATAGAAATTTCGAATTGTAAGAAATGATCTATTCATCTCACCCGTAAAGAACACGCAAAGATGAATGATCTGACATCATAGTTGCTCACAATCAGCTGCTTTAGACGCTCGCCTTCTTCAGCATAATGATTCTTGCATTCTCAAAATGTTTATTTAAAATAGTATTCATCTGATATCATTCATTATCTATTCATCTTCAAGCGTCACCCAACCCACTGGCAATATTATAATTAATTCGTGAAATCATCGAGTTCGAAACATTTCAGTGAACTTCAACATTTTTATGACACAGTGTGATCTTATGAGATAAGGCAATTGCACACCGAACATTTTGCTGGTTGTAAGCCATACGATAAACGAGCTCAACGATAAAGGAAAGCTGAAATTGAAAGAGTAAATTCGGAGCTGATATGACTGTTTGGGCAATCCAAGGATTCATTCGAACAACTTCAGGAGTGTGGCGTAGTTCTCTGAAAGAACAGAACAAACAGAGAGTGAGTAAATAAACCGAATAACAAAAATATTTGAATTAATTCTTGGAATTAATTAAAATGTTAATTTAAGATAGTATTCATCTGATATCATTCATTATCTATTCATCCTCAAGCGTCACCCAACCCACTGGCAAAAATATTTTAATTAATTCTTGGAACAATTCATGAGTGAGTTCAGTATTCATGAATATTCATATTCGTGAGTATTCTTAATGTCAGTAAACCCAAAAACACATCATCAATTATGAAAATCAGAATATTAATGAATAAACATCCAGTAACGAACGGACCGGCGTACTGATAACTCATAAATTTTGCATAAGAGAAGTTATTTGCTATGAAATCATATTTAGATTTATACGTATATGGTTGGTTGTCTGTTTGTTAAAGTAATGAGCGAGCATGATGGATCAAGTGCATTTTAAGTATGCGTCTGAAACCGGTTTACAGGTGAATGCTAAGAGAGCTCATTCAAACAATCGCTATCGTCAACGTCACTTTAATAATGGTAATCACAATATGGATGAATTGAATATATGACATTAATGGTAAATGTTAGAATAAAACAACATACAAAATGGGATAGGCATGAGAATTCATGCGTTATTCATACAACTCATTATGCTCATAGTCAGATCAGAACCACCTGAATGCTGTTGTCACATGTCTGGTCACAGGTATGAGTGGTGAAATGAAGTACGAAAACGAGTCATGAGCAGTGAATGTAATAACAAACACAATTCAACAACCACAATAAGCTCTTTTCAGTTACATTCTAACATCGACGTAATCATACAATTTTGCGTGACATAATACTGCTAAATGATGACTAATAATATTTTGCGATAGAATATTCAAAATGGCGATGAATAATATTACGGTTTGTTTGAAAATTACATAATACAGTAAGATAATGGAACGTAGTTGAATAAAGAATTTCTTAGATAATACAATAGGGTTAAGTGAGAAGCACATGACGAGCGATTATTAAAAGACTATTAATTAATTCTCGTCGATACAAAACAAGGCAGTGAACCAATGGTGAGACATTCGAGTATTGGAAAGATAACCAGTTAACCAGTGTATTGCTTCGAAATAAACTTGCTCGTGTATGAAAAGCAATTGTCGCATTCTCTTCAGGTAATAGAATGAATTTCTGATGAGGAAAGCACATTTCATGCAGAACATATGAACATAGTGTTCGACAATGATCTTATCGATGAAGGTTGACTGACCATCAGTAGAGACACTCATGTACGTGATAGTTGACTGGATTCAAGTGGTGGACACCGACATAGGTTCAGAAGGAAATGGCAAGCAATAAGCGAAAATCTCAACGATCTGCATGAAACGATAAGAGATTCCCTGATGGGATAACTGAATAACTAGATATCATATCAACGAGTTCAGAGGGATAACTCCTGTAGAATTACAACCTCAACGCAGACTGCACAACAAGATCGTTTACTCGACACCGAAAATTGTCTAATGTCAAAAGTGCGGATCAATTCATTGTTAGTTGATCGGTTATGATCAATATGTTACTGCAATGAGGATATGAGATGAGTGAAATTATTTAGAACGAGGGCAATGAATCAATGAATATACGAGAATTTCATTCATATAAACGAATCGTAAGCCGTATCAATGACAACTTACATATCTGTTTATAAAATCGAGCAGTCGTATGAAATTCAATACCGTCCTAACACACGGTTCGATGCTCATGCACTACTCCAGATCATGCCTTTCACATGGAAAATTGATATGGGGAAATGCCCTTGACACCACTGATCATAGTCCATTTACTTGATGCTTTTCGGAACGGAAGAAGGACAATTGAACGAAAAAGCTCCACACTAAATTGGAGCTAGTGTTCTGCAGTACCCTGACAATTGAGGTCTGATCAGTCGCCATAACCAATTGGGACGAAACTAACACCATTTGAAAGAATGTGAAAAATTACGCTAGAAGTCATATCTTTTTCTGTCCAGTCGAGATGTGAGTCCAGATAAAAGAGGTTAAACAGTACAAAATGTTCACAATTTGTATTTTTTTTTCAAACTACCTATCTGAAGCCAGCATTCTCTAGTACATATTCTCTAACGCCTCAGTGCAAAGACGGATATTCTCATTCGAATTTCTCAGTTAGCTTGTATCATATGAAAATGTTAAGCTATATCTGAGAGTTACTCTTCGATACTCAAAGTACCTACGCAGACTGTATATTGCATTAGATGAGAACTTCATCTCAATTGCACCTTCAGAATTTTGCCTAATGAAACATTCCCTTGAATGAGACCAAACCTTATCGATGTGATGTTTTCACTATTCAACGGAGCAACTGTGAGTTACAATTAATTCACCATTACAATAAACAATTTATTGAATAGACACATATATACAAACGTAAACGAACACATAAAATTCTCATCATATCATCAGGAATATAACAATGTAACAATTAGATTACGAACACAAAAGTTGGGCTCTTCGTTCACGGAACAGTTTTAACCACCGTGCTTGACGCTCGGCCGGATCAGCCGAGAACTAAAAATACGGAATCTTTCAATCATTTGGAGGAGATAAAAAAACGGCAGATTGGGAATAACTATCATTACAACTGTCATTGCAATTAAAGGGAAGTACACTAACGTAAGCTTCATTTCAAGCAATTCTACTTTAAATCTCTTTCGACGATATCGTTCTCGAATATTTCAATAAGACAAACTATAAATTATAGCGGACATACCCTCGGATTCGCAAGTTCGATTTCCTTGTTTGTCTCCGTATATTCTTCAGCAGCTGACTCATTTTCTAATCCGTTTTTATTCGTGATCGGATCACGCCACTTCGGTCCAAACATCGCCTTATCATGAGCATCCTGTTTCTTCTCAATGACAGCTTCACGGTCAGTGGGATCCTGAAGTAATTAAATGAAATTCCTATTGGATGAACACTACTGAACAGAAAGTGGGTGTTGTTGGTAAGGGAAGAACGACAAAGAAAGTTGACAATGAGCAATTGAAGTGTTCTAACTTCTTTCTTCACTCGGCCACCAGCACCTCCAGCAGTGGAATGGAACGACGCTGGACGGAAACTGCCTTCGTCGATTCGCTCGATATCGCGATGTCGTGAAGCTGCTTCTGCTACCGACAATTCGAAATCTTCAAACACGTTTCAAATAAATGCTAGCCTCTAGGCTGAATAAATTTCAAGCAATACAGAAATACGGCTGTCCACTGAGATTTGTTCTGGTTCGGAAATTAACGTAACATACTAGACACCAGAACGAACCATTAATTTTTGCTTCCTTCATGGAATCTCCCTCAATTGGCAGTCCAGAAAACTGTTGACGATTTGATGCCGAATCCAGACCAGAACGCATACGTGACTTGACCAATTCGATTCCCTTCAAAATTGATTCTCAAACATCATAATAACTGAACGCACGATCAAGGAAACAGATTACATCCCAATCCAAAAATACGAGTTAATATAAAGATTTAATAGAAACCAACCTTCTGAGCATCTTTATTCTTCTCGTCAGCATTTTTACGACTTGATCGTTTGCTGCGATCATGACCATGATGGCGTCGTCTAAAACAAACAAAAAAATCAAAAGGAACTTCGAATTTTGCAAAATTACTAATACGCTGAAAACATTAATTTGGCTCTAATGGAATGATCTATACGAGACTGGTCTAAGCCCACTCAAACCGTTCAGGTGCTCTGATTGCAAGCCGATGATGTTCACTATTCATTTCAGATTTCAGTACAGGCGTGAATTCCATGAACAATTGGAAGGGTGAAGAGAACGATATTAGGTCATTAAATTTAATTCAATTCCTTATATAAAACAAACCGGTAATCTTGCATTTAAGGTCAGTAAAATCAAAACAGCATTTCGTTCGTTCACATTCGCAGTTGGTAAGCCTAAGCTCAAGCCTAAGCCTAGGCTTAAGCCTAAGCCTAAGCCTAAGCCTGAGCCTAAGCCTAAGCCTGAGCCTAAGCCTAAGCCTAACTACACCACACACTTAACTGCAAATGTGAATGAACGAAATGCTGTTTTGATTTTACTGACCTTAAATGCAAGATTACCAAACAAACCAATCATGCAAATGCAAAACTTATTTTCGGAGAACGCTGAATCAGAAGAACTCCGAGACAAATAAAATGAGAAATAGTGAGGAATTTTAACGAGGCTCACTCACCTACTATCACGATCGCGGCTTCGGCTCCGATTGCGGCTTCTGCTCCGACTGCGTGCACGTCGATGGCGATCGCGCGAACGTGACCGAGAACGTGATCTGGCCATCGGGAAGCTGGAAACGATTAAGCAATCTGATTACGTTCGACAACCAATTGAAAACAACTTCCACATCGCGAACGACGATCACATCGCGTAATTTCTTTCAACTTTTCATTTATTCAACAATTTCTCTGAATTCAACGAATCGTAAATTGCAAAGTCAATCCGCCAAAACCGAATGAGTTACCGCCAATATCGCTCGATTAACTGAGAAAAGCTGACGACGTTGAAACTGTGAGCTGAAGAAATTAAAAGAGTACAGATTCCTCGGACAATTATGCATGAGAGCGAATCGGTGATGTGACTGAAGTGAATGAGAAATATTGCATGTTACAATGTAATTGTAATGCATTTGCTGGAATAAGGTTTGAGAGTGATGAGACATAATGGGAATCATGCATGAGAATCGATGATAGACTATGAGACGAGAGTCGGCTATGCTCTATGTAATTTGTGCACATGGGTAACTGTAGCGCATGAAGCCACACCTTCCATCAGAATCCACTCTTCTGTCCTCTATGAATTTCACATGGTCTGTGTTCTGCTCTCATGTCTAATTGCCATTGTATCTCACTACTCTCATTCCTCATGAATCAACTCGTATGACAGTTCCATGGTGTCATTCCATTTTTCTCATTCACTTCAGCCACATCACTGATTCCATCTCATGCATGATTCTCCAAGGAATCTGTACTTCATTCACTTCTTAATTTTACTAATTCAGTGCAATTGACCTTTTATCGTGATTGAACCGGACAGGACGAATTGCCACAGCACAATCGGCTAATCCGTAGTAAAGGATATAGTTTTTCTTAGAGACTTCAAGATTAAATATTGTTCTGCACAATGAATATTCTTCGGTTTGACTTAGATGTTCAAAAGTTTCCTTCTATAGTGTTGATCCGTTTATTAGGTAATGGTGATGGAATCCGACTGACGTTCTTTCAGAAAAATCCGAAAAATTTTGGTCGGAATTCCGAGATTCGGATTCCAACCGAACAATTTTGATAGTCGATGGGAATTTCGCGTCGGATTTCGACGAAACCGAAATTCCTTTTTATGTCATCATTGTTAGGCGTTATTGTATATTTGACCAGCTGATGATTTATTTACCGTATTCATTTCTGAGAGTGTTTATTCTAATGATGCTCTTTCAGGAAGTAATTAAACCGAAAATTGTGAAACTGAAGGACATTTGTTGGCTATATGAAAATGGTAGTGACAAATGGAGAGCAACCTGAGGCTGCCGATTGGATAACTGCACTGGTTACGCGATGCTATGTAGAACATCTGACGGCAATCGAATTCGGTGCAGCTTTGAAGGCACATATGAACAAATACGCATGCTCCGAACAACAGATGCGTCTTATTGCATGTTAGTGAACTTTTTGCGGAGGCTTAAGGTCATTATTTTGAATGCAAGAACCTATTCAGCCTTTCATTTCCTCAGCTACACCTAAACTTATGATGGAGCTTGTAGTTCAAATGTGCTCGGAACAGTCTGTTATTAGATCTGTACAGGAATATCTGAATTCTATGAATGGTATCTTGTTATGGGATTGTGAAAGTGATTCATCTGATTATGATCGTATATCGGAATGAATGTTTTTTGTAATTTAGCAACATTGTTGCGATTTGCTACGGCTTCAAGTGTGCCCGAACGAAGACTACTGCAGTGTTTGGAGGCACTCGTTAAAGCTGAGGTGAATATTCTGTTCGTTTCTATTGTTATTGATCAGTTTGTTCCATTTATAATTGATTCGTTTCCCTTTTTATTCTCAATTTTCTTGCGAATCGGAGAATAGATTCCAAATCATCAGTTTGCAGGTGTTAAGATGGGCTGTCTTCATTGAGGTGATCGCAGAATTTCGTCATTTTTCACGGGTACCATGCGCCGAAACTCTTGCTTACATTCTAGAAACTTCAGTTCCGATGCTTCGGTAAGTCCAAATCGTGTTTTAAGAAGTCGAGTTGAACGGATGATTATATGAGAGCAGTAATGTTATAATTGATGATGAGTATTAAGATAGATGATAATGTTAAAGGTATATAAATTACAGATGTAATTACACATCCGAACGTGAATGTACCGAATTGTCGGTTGCGTTGATCACCGTACTCAATTGGTGTTTACTGGCATTGGAATGTTCACTGAAAAACGACCAGTGCTCGATGACGAAAGCACTCGTCAAGTGTACTTGTGCCTATGCCGAAAGTAAATTCGTTCGAGCAATGCTCTATTTGCACGAGCAGATCGGTGGAGGTTCGTAGATTTGTTTTAGTTTTACATTCGCTTTTCACTTGTATTCAGAACGGTCGAGTAAAGCCTTAGTTCAGGTGTAATGTCAAGGCAAATGTTATGAATGAATGAAAAATTTGTTGTCGGTGTTCTAATTATTATAATTACAATTATTGCAATTATGTTACAATTACAATTATTCCCATTGTTATTATAATTATCCTTCAGACAGTGTGAATTATGTGGTCGAGGCAGCGATATCGTTCTCTCAAACATATCCACGTTGTGAAGAACTGAAGATGATGATTGCAAGTTTGGAGAAATTGGGAAAGTTACCGATTGAGAGGGTCGATGACAATCTCTGTGGTCTTATCAAACAGGTTCCGTTTCAGTTTATCGTTTCAGTTTGCATTGTTTGTCCATAAAACACTTTCATTATTCGTTTTTTGAATGATGATTTCCTGTACAAAGTTGTGATATGATATGCTGGTTGTGAACATCGAAGTGTCGGCTTCGTGAAAGAGAATTATTTCGGGAGTTTCAGGCACATCCGGCGATTTTGACATTGGTTTCGGTGTTTGAAGGGTTCCGAATGACAAAAAAAGTGGACCAAATGGCTGATTCGTTCTTCGAAATCACTGAAATTCTCGAGTTTCCATTCTCGAAAATGTTCGAAGATATGATTCGGGCATCGCTTTTGATTATGGTTCGTTGCTGATCGATGATTCAACTTGGTTTTAGAATATTAATGATGATAAGGATAGCAGTGATGAGAATGGATATGAGTGTAGTGGATTTTTAATATTCATAGTGAAAAAAAAGTTAGTGCATTTCAATGCACTGCTTGGGAATTGATTTTATTTTCTTCACAATTGATAAATCATAAGGTTCATGAATGAGTGTGATTGTAAGGGAAATCAAATTAAGCAGTTCTGAGTTGGGAATAAGAATTGACTCGAGCATTTTGGATTTTTTTGTAGTGCTGACTTCATTTTCAGTTGGACGCAAAAGAATCTCTCGTTGAGGAGTTGGTTGCCTCGCAGGCATTCTTTTACGTGAAGTTGCCACAAATCGTAAAACATTTGCTGACATTGGGCGCACCACTCGAGGATTTAACAACTGCTCTGGCAACGATCTGTGATAATAAAACTCTGTTGAATCAGGTGAAGAGCCAATCTGTTTGTGGATTATTTCAGTTCTTTGTTGATTCATTAACGATTCGTCATTTATGGATTAGGTGATTCGGTTGAATTATTATACAATGGTGGTTATGGCTTGATCGAGGGTGGAAAGTAACTCGAGATTTCGATTATGAAAATGGGGATGCAGTGCGATTGTTTTGTCGTGATTGAAAGTTGGTTTCAGGTTGATATGAAAACGAAAACAAACACATTGCAACATTTACTTGAGCAAATGGTGACCGCTGGTGTGATTGATGATATGAATGCGAAAAGTCTTCTTGAGAAAAGGTTAATTTTGATTGAATTTTTTAGTATTCCTTCTTTCGAACGAGGACAGTGATTTGAACATAGTTGAGTTTAAGTTTTCATACCTTCACCCAAGTGAGAAGAAGAAGATGCAAGCAATTCAGTCAGATCATTTCGGAAAAAGAAATGATTTACTGTTGAATTCATTCAGATCACAATCGCTGATATCGTATAGTGTTGAATTGTTCCAAATGCTGGCACAAACGTCGTCTTCCCTTACACAACCGTCTGTGCATCAGCCACTCATTTTAAGGGCGAATTCAGCAAAAATGGCTGTTGATAAAGTAGGTTTCCGTTATTTGATGATTGGTGAATGTTTGATTTCGTTGAGTGAGTTGACCTGAATATTCAATGTGGAACATTGGTTCTTAAGAGTCGTTCATTCTGAGTATTTTTTTAAAATTTCAGATGTTGAGACAAACGAATAACGCAGTCATAAATGTACTACTGAAATTGGCTAGTGGAAGTGGTGGGTTGTTCACGTTCGATTCGGTATGTGCATCGTTCTGCGCCGATGGAAATCTCACTTATTTCAGTTCGAAACTTGCGATGTGAATGCTTTATTTGTTGCGTTTGTATTATATAAACATTCACTTTCATTAATCTATGCTTCCGTTTGTACTGAAATTAACCTGAATTGAATAATAACCGGTATTTCATTGTCAAATTCGTATGTATTTCTTCTTTTAGATGCACTCATTTCACGATAATGCTTTCAGGATAAACGGTCAAAGTGAACATCCACCAGAAGGTGTGGATATGGATGATGGAAGGCAACGAGCATTGGCATTCAATTTGTCGTTTATTTTGTTGACTCGAATGCGATTCATTTACAATGATTTGGTAAGTTTTCATTATCATTTATAGAAAAATTATGAGTGATTTGCAAACTTTTTTAGTTGCTTCTCGTTCATTGTCAGTGTTTTTTGTTGCGATTTTTAGCGTCCCAGCGAACTTGTGAATGGGTCAGGTCGGGCGATGGATAACACTCAATCGTGTTTCTTCAAATTTGCTTCCAATTATGGTTGGACTGCTGCGGATAGTACGGCACCAGCAAGTCCATTGACAAGTGACGATAAGGCGCCGTTCGTCGATAGAGTCAATCTTTTGAAGAACGCGCAGCCGTTTTGGGATCCAAGAACGTTAGTTCTATTATTCTCATTGTTCATTTTAGTTTCAGTTTTTGTTGTTTCATTGTTGGATGAGTTTCTTTGCCACAATTCTAAATGAGTTTCTTTTTTGCATTTGCATTTGCAGTGTTGACTACGCGGAATTAGTTGATTCAGTGCCGTATATCGGCGAGATTCTCTTGGATGATTTTCGAATCAAGAAACATGAGAGCTATGAACATTTGAATGAAAATATCAAGGTTTGTGCTTGAATTTTGTTATCTTCATCCATGGATTGTTATTACGAATGAGCCAATAGATCACTGGCGTTGATATTGAAAGAAAGTTGAGCAGAACGATGAGAATTGTTCACATTTCAGAATGTACTGCATGCATTTCGTGATGATGCGAATTTTATGATTGTTTGTCTGGTACAGTGGATGTGTGCTCAGAAAGTGTCTGAAGAGCGACAAAATCTGGTTAAATCATTCATACATGCCCTTGAATATCCACATCAGTTGAACTCAACGCAGCAAGAAAGGTGAGTCGTGAATATAATTCAACCGAATGAACAATTTGTTGACTGATTTGGTTGTTATGTGACTGATCTGTTCGTGAATCTCAAAGGCAGTTCATGTCAAGGATGAGGTGTTCATGAATGTCTTTCATTTTAAGAATGGCACTAACATCAGCAGCGTGTCGACGAACACTGGACGATTTGTCGATATGCGATCGACTGAGAGATCCACGCTTCACCTGGATTATCAATTGTGCGAAACGAAAACTTCCGACAGTTCCATTCACCTTGCCAGCTACAAACGCTCAGGTTAATATTATGGAGATTAATATCATTTTTTGGAAGTCTAACGAATTTAACGGTATTGAATATTTCGAGCAGTTTTCATCAGAATTTAAATATCAGTTTTTTTGATGTTTGTTTTTTCAGTCATCTGATGCAGAAATGTTGAAACAAGCGTTCACTTATGCGCGACAACAGGCTTGGGGATCACCGAACGTTTTGCAATTGGTGGATCGTTGCAATAAAGCGGGTGTGGTTGAGAACTGGTGCATGGTGAGGAATATATCGCTTTGTTTTTCATATATTCCTAATCGTAATCATTCAGTCCGTAATTTTGCCCTCACAATCAGTACATCTTAATTTGGTTCGAATCAGTGCTTCAAGCGAATATGCTTGAAGTGATGTGTTTCGAAAAAAGCGATGATCTTCGATATAAGTAGTAGTGTTCGTGGGTTTTAAAGGAGAGATTGTTATCAGTCCTGTTTGTTTGCATCGATTCATCGGAAATATTTTTTGAGGTTTGGTTGAATTCAATGTTGAAATTGTCAACGAATGATGAGATGATCGCCGCTGGAGAATTGTGCTTAGCTGCGGGTGTTATGTCACCTGTACCGTGCATGTTGAGTTTCGCACGAAGCATTACGGAATATATTTTAGAGCAAAACGTTGACTTCGGTTAGTTTCTGATTTTATTTTTTTTCGGAAAATTTTCCATCCGTTATGAAAATTTCTGGACTTGTATTGATTCTCAAGATATGCTCTTAAGATGCCAACGTGAAGATCTCTTTAAAGCTTTGCAAAGGCGATTGTTGAATTAATTTTTGTGTCGCCATAATTATCGGATGAAATGATATTTTGTAGGATGTGTTGAGCCGAAAGCGATGGTCTCTGCACGCTTCCTCGTGCACTGTCTTCAGTTAGCACTGCACGCTTACTGGCGACAGCAAAAGGAAAAACTCTCAAAAGCAACGAAAACCGAAGAAATCGAGCGAAAACGAATCAAAATCGGTATGTTTATATCTGTTTTAAGTTGAAGACAATGAAAGTGAAACGAAACATATTCTATAACATGCGTGGATTATTTTTGTTTTGTCGTATTTTTTTCCTTGACCTTTTCTAATGTTTTATCGAGTTCTCGGATGAAATCGAAGTATTCCAGAGGATACTGATGAAGAAATGGATGATGCGAGTGCAAATCCGGTCGAACGAGCCATTCAAGTGATCTTTGAGAAATTCCTTCGCGAAACTCGAGCCGGTCATTTGAAGGTCGGTAATTGTTTCTTTGTGATAGTCTTATCTCTATTTGTTGAGCGCTAATGGATTGATGTTCGATGTTACTGTTGTCTGTTTTGGACTTAAATTATGTTTCATTCATGTCTTGTATGAGTTTTTTTTTCAATGTTTATGACTCACTGTATTCATAAAATGTTTTTCTGTTGTAGAGTACGATAACATTCATTTTTCACTTCATGTCGTCACTAGCAAGTGCACCGAGAAATGCTGCAACTCAACGGATCATTGAAATGTTACCATATGATCTGGTAGGTTTTGTTTGATATTGTTCCATTGTATTTTTATTATTCATTACTTGATGACGGATTTTGTTTGGAAGATTATCATTAGGTGTTTTTTGTTTGTATGACTGGATAATCATTCATATTTTTAACGTTTAGATCATCAATTTGGCACGGCTCGACCCGCAGACGTTTAATTTGGATCTGTATATGCCGTTAATTGATCTGACGAACATTGCGAACACGAGACGTGCACTGCAGTTCACTTGTTTGTTGAGAAGACTGGGTGGGATTTGACGAATGTAAAGTGAGCAGAATGATTGAACATACATTTTTGTTGATATTTATTGTGAAGTAGTAATTTATTCGTTTTTTGTTTGTTATTCATTTGCTTGGTTGGAAATTTGATGTATGTTTGTATTGTATTTGTTTGTAGCATTTAATTTATCTTGAAATATTTTCTTTTTGGTGATTCGTTTATGGATTGATGTGTTTTTGATGCCAACATTATCGAAGATTTCAGTCGTTTGACAGCGTCATTGATTCGTGTAATGTGTTTTGATTTGACGTATTATTTCAGTGCAGATATGTTGTTTCGTATTTGTTTGATGTTAATGTTAACTGTCGATGTAAGATAGATTATGTGATAATTATTTCGAGAAATTTGTATTTGATCATCTCTTATCTCTGTGGAAATTGTTGTTTCGTAATTGTAATTATGCTATTGATCAATTCGATACAGGAAGTGGAATAACTTTTTTGAATTGCATTCCTCGTACAATATCTTGTTTTGCTTATAATGCTCACGCAATAAAATCTTCCCTCAGAATTCATGGTGTTCTAATTATTGTGTGTTTCTCATTTGTTATATTAGTATCGTTGAGATAGAGCATTGATGAATAGAACTAGGGACATTTTGGTGACGTGATTGATATTGTTTTGTGTGGATGTACACGTTGAAATGCTTCCTATTCGAAGCAATTCATTTTGCATATTCATGCAAAACAATATTCTGTTCTCAGCGTTGAAATACACTTTGGAGATCGCATTACTCAGTGGGGATATTTCTGCTTTATCCAATCATTTCATAGAGAATGAACGAAATTGAAAATGCCTCAGAAATAGTTCAAAATCTACCCTAGTTCGAAGTCAAATTTGAGAAGCTCCATTTGGCGTCAGCTCGGAAAATTAAGAGTAATCCAATTGTAATTGGTTCAGTTCACCGTGCTAGGGTTACGGTAGCCAATGGTCATCGAGCTGGGACGTTAGGTGGGCGTGGTCTGAACGGAGGCGGTAGGAGGGTGTGGTCTGAGCGGATACGGTAGGTGGGCGAGGTGACTCAGCAAATGTGGCCTAATTATGAGTAAGAGAACATTGTTTTGTGATTTCTTTTGTGATCAGTGCAATGGACATTTCGTTTATATGAACGTATACGATTTATTTAAGCACATAGAAATGTCATCGTGTTCTATTTCAAATAAAACAACTTCAAGTTGATTATTAATAGTTTTGTGAACATTCACAAATTTGCATCCAATTCACCTTTTGCTTACTACTTTAATTCCAGTTTCGTTATCAAACAACGGAAAATTCGTCACTAATTTGCACTGTAAATTTTTCGATCGGTTAAGAATTTTTTTGATCTTACTAATAAATTATTAGTACAAAATCAGTAATTATTTCGTCAATGAGGTGACTGACTCGTAGAACATTATCACAGCATAAGAAGACACTTACTTTCATGATTTAAAAAATGAGACAAAACACCAAATGTCATAGCAAATTGAGGTTAAAAATAGCAAGGAGATAGACAGATCCACTTGAAATGCCATTGAACCGTCAAGTTTATGATTCATAACTCATCAAAATACTATTTTGTGGTATCATTTCAAAGGTTCCATTTCAACATTAATTTCAGTAGGTGAATCTTTTTTATTTGGCGACGACTGTTGTTGTGTTGCTTGTAATAATTGCTGCTCTTTCAGATTGCGTCGTTCCAGGATCGAACGTCGATAATTTGCTCGATACAACGCGAAAAACAGTAATACGACTGCTGTAGCAACTGCTGACATTATCTAAAATTGATCACATCCATCAACCTAAGAGTTTGTGTCATCATACGAGGCTCTAGTCGAATTTTAGATCAGTTGTTATTCATCCCTGTTTTGTGCATCACATCCACTAAAGTCTCGCTTTGAAACTTGCCAAATTGAAGTTTAGATGGAACGACTACAATTGAATATGTGGTTTTCAGTGATGAAACCGGGGAGTATCGGGTAAGCAAACGATCATATACCATAACAGGGAATGTGTTATCGAACGGCACAATTGTTTTTGCCTCAGCCGTAGTGCACGTTTGAATTTGCATACGATCGTACTGAAGGCGACGTGAGGTCGTTCGAACAATTTGCAAGAGCACCACTGCAAATGCCTTAAAATATGAATGCAGTATTAAACGACTAAAATAAAATGTTCCTATAAATCAGTGTTAATTACAAAGTATTATTGTAGGGAACTGAAAGAATGTGCTTCCAGTGAGTTCTTGTGGAAAAATCTCATGCAGTTCTATGTATGTATTTTCAATCTGTGTTGAGCGAAAGCAGTTGTATATATTCCGAGGTCTATTTGATATTGTCGATCAGAATGAAACGCTCAAAGCATTCTGCCCAGCAAGTGCAATTATTCAATCGAGAACACTGTATTCGAGAAGGATAAAGATAAACCTGTCCAGATATAACCACCAAACCCATCGAAGTGGTCTGCGAGGCCGGAAACGTACATTCGGCAGCCAGTTCAAGTCCAACCGGATATGCGGCCAGTCCGGATATTCCGAACATCGCAGCTGCGAACGCTAATAACCATTCCATATTTGGATGAAGCGTTGCCTGAAATGTTCCGGCAATTTGCAAATGCCTTGCAATAATTCCATTCAGGCAATATTCTAGAACATCAAAATATCAATTAATTCGGTGACTAATGAACCACGCAATAGTACACTGAAAGACAATATGATCATATAAGGATTGAGAAGTCAGAATCATTGCTCATTTTTGAAAATTGTATAATCTCAATGAGAAATCAATGCGCATCTAATGTTTTGATGTATCACATTGCATAATGTTCGGCTGAAAGAATTTCAATACGATACCTGAAGAAACAGTAAGAAACTGAGCCCAGTGAATGCAACAGAGACCTTCATTATTTGCTCGAACCATCGTGTCCGTGCTGCTATTATTCCTGCAAGGTTGACGATGTTCGACTGCTTTCAAGCAAACCTTTTTCTTCCAAAAATGTTTTAGAAATTATGTTTAGAAATATTTAAATTTTTAGGTGATGTTACAGAAATTTTGTTTTCACATCAGATTTCTTAGCAATCAACGTTCTGATCAACGACAAAGAAACTTATTCATTTTTGATGACCTGAAACCATCGCACCAACGATGCCCGATCCAATCATCAAGGCACCACAAAAACCGATGAAACGATTCGAGTAACCGGATGGACAGAGCAGTACGTGAATTATGGAGTAGACCGACGTGAACATAGCGTTACCACCGCCCATTGTGCTCAGCAACAGCAAATACGATCTGCTTGTGAAGCACTTTCTCAGTCCTGAACAGATTGCGTGAACGAACCAAACAGCAGTTCATCCGGTAATGAAACTTGAAGACCTTTGTCATAACTTCAATTAATAGTGAAAATAAGTGCGTGTCAACTTGTTGAATGCTCTGAAAAGTTTCCTCCTCTCAAGAATGCTCTCTCAACCAACCGGCCCGAAATCCTATTTGAGCTTGAGCTGCACTGAAGCTTGGCGGTACTTTTGGTTGTGATTCTGTGAGTCCCACTGTTGCCGCAATACAAGCCAGCAGTGGTGGAACGAACAGTATTGCGTTCATTATTCTCACCTGTAAGATGCACGGACGAGCAATTGGTAGAGGTAATGACTGTCATTAGTGAAGGGAAGATAACTCTGATTCTAATGCTGCTGCATTAGTGATCGTGTCATATATGAAGATAGCTCTGAATTGTTGAATCTGAAAGAGTGATTAGCGATGTGAACACACATTCGCGGCCTTTGTAACAATCAGTGGTGATAGGACGTTTGCGGTGAAAACGCCCAACGGATTCGACATGGTCTGGATGGTTGTGGCGATTGCACGCTCGTTGGTTGGAAACCAAGTGTTAGTGACCTGAGAGTAGAAAGTAAGATTAGCAATTCTTATATCTGAATGTTGACTTAGTTAGTGAATGGTAACTTAGTCAGTGATGTTTAAATGAAAGCTCAGGAGGGATGTAATCTTGTAGATATTTTCAGATCTTTTCCGACGTATTGTGAAGATTGAAAACTGGGTGATGTTGGAAAATTTGGTTTGTTGGTAATCGTAAGTGATCAGTTTTCGAAAAGACCCGTCCCCAACATTATGTTTATTTTTATGATAGATCCGACTCATGAAGATAGGGTTTTTAGCTAGCACGCAGGAGAGTTTTAAATGGATGTTCAATAGTACTGTCAGTTTGGGATGAAATGATCTAGGGCATGTTTGTCTGATCTTACAGCTGATAAACTGATTTCTGCATGGAAAGGATTCTTCTGTAATTTTTGTAGCATTCGACGAAATAATTGAAGAATGAAACACCTTGGTTGGTAGAAACATAATGAAAGGATATGCCCATGCTGCAAGCACCTGTCCGAGTAAACCGCACCTGAACCGGATTGATTCACCCAGGAATGAACTGAAATTAAGAGGTGATCAATCGCGAATTGGTTCGAAATCAACAGCCGACCAATAATTTAACAACTGTCCTGTAAAGGTTCAGAAAAATGATGAATAGTTTGAACTTGTTTGAATATCAGTGATTTTACACTATTTCAGCAAGTGGACGGTTAATTCGTTCTTAATTTTCTGTTAAGATCGTGGTCACTCTGTGATCGACTAGAGATCGATTTTGATTGAGCGATAAGATATGACTCCAATATTCAGATTCATTAATGTTTGTCTTCTGATACGACCTTAGGAATCGGAGAGTAGCACCGGTGAGATTGGTCCATGCAGCGATCATAAGCGACCCCTTCAATCCAATACGACGATCCATTGACATGGCGACGGCACCCGCTGGCACTGTGAATATCAAATAAACAAGCGCGAACCACGACGCCTGCAAATACTACCCAGAATAGTGTTGCTTAGAAGTTGTCTCACCAATGTAATAGTCTGAAGGAGCATTTAGAATTATTCCACGTATCACTGATACTCAAACTTTGTGCGGTATTCTGATCGCTTAGTATGTTGATCTCAAGATAATTTGTCCCTTTGGATTCAACATTCATTAAATCCTCTGCGCCGAATATTCAGTGATACATGAATTTCTCTGAATGCATATTCTCGAATAGATATTGCTGTGATTTCGAATCAAAATTTGATGAAGTATCGAAACGTGAATCTACTGACGTTGGCTTTATAGAATACAGTCGCGTGATTATCAACAGCTGCGAATGCAATCCAAAGCATCGAATTTGAACTCGCCAATATTGCAACTACTGCAACGATTATCCATCGACGTCGGTAGACTCTGAAATTGATATGGTGACATTCGTGCATATCACATTTCTATTCGTTCAGTGTCCTCAATTCGTAACTCTTCATCCAGAAGCATTCAGATATCTGGTTTCTGACATGGGCACTGTTAAGTATTGATCGACACTTGAGCGAAACATACTAATTGACTTCAGTAACAGTTCATAAGAATTGTGTGAGATACTGATATTGCTACCGTCCAACTTCACCAACTGCGAAATGTTTTGCTGTACCCACTGAATCCAACCCGTGACTGACTATCAATAGTGTCAATTCGAATGGCTTATTTCCGGGACTGAAAATATCATTGGAGTGAACTTGCTTGAATTCTGGTATAACAACTTGTTGTGGTTTGTCATCTTGGACTGCAACTGGTGCAGCTGGCTCTTGTGCAGTGCACGAAGCCTCTGAATTGGCTGGAGTTGATTGGGGTGTTGAAGGAATTGGTGTGGCACTCTCAGGCTCTGCACCTGCCTGCGCCATAGACGATTCCGCAGCGGCTGATGGTGTGACACTATCCTGAGGATTCTCCTTAAAAAGCATTTTTCTGATAATTTAGTGCAGTGATTCTCACGTTCGGGTGCTCCATTACCCCTTTGGATGATCTAACAGGCCGCCGTTATCCTCCCTCCCCCCCCCCACCCCTGAACTCACGTGTTGCTCATTACTGCAATCGATTATGACTGCATGAAAAGCTATTGTCTGTGACACGCTCAGTTCGAACTGTTTTGCATGATTCTCATTCTTTTCAGACGTGTTGTATTCGCTCTCATAGCTATCACATGCGAATATCGTTCTATTGATTTGTTTTTATCATTCACTTCGTCTCAATTTCACTTCACAGTTCAAATCAACTTCTCATTCTGTAGCATATACTCTTTATTGGATGCGTTGACGAGTGTTGACAGCCGAAATCAACAATACAACAATCGAATTGAATTGCTCAACAATGTTCGACAGTCCAATGATCAGTTAAAGAGTGTATTTGATAGAATGAGAATTTGACTTTAATTGTTGAATGAAATGAATGAGAAATTAGCAGAAGAGAACACTTTTGAAGATGAAAGTTATGAGAGCGATTGCAACAGTAAGGAAAAGAATGAAAACCCTGTTAAAACGAATGAAAACCTTGTCAGGCCTGGACGAGCTAATGATACACAGAAATAGGAGAATGAAGAATATTGCCATCAACTAATCGCATTTACATTTCCGAGTTAAAGAGTACCATCACAATGGCGTTCTATCATAACTTAAAATTGCACGAAATAATGATTTCTAGGCCTCCTCCATTACTTTTCAACACTTCCAAATTACCCAGGACGAGTAATTTCACTCCCTAAGGGAACCACTGACCTAGTGGCAAAATTCATGTGGTACGATAAAATTAATTTCATATCTTATCGAATGTCAATCGTCTTTTCGTTTCGACCAGAGTCGTAGTTCCTGAACGGCTCTTATCGTTTCATTTTATCTTCACTGACCACTTCCGATCACTTCTGATCAAGACTATTAGTGCATATCACTTCTCCTATTCCCAACTCGAAAAAAGTCTTAAAATTACCGGCCCACCACCAGCCGATGCCCTTTGCCATAATCGGCCACCCTTCATCACACTTCGTTACACGAATGAATATTAAATTCTTTAGTTTCAATAAATAGTAATGATTGCCATCAGAACAGTTTTATGATAAATTCAATAAATTATCATATGAATACAACGAATATTGTGAAATTCTGAGTTTATGAAAAATTAATAGTGAAAAAATTATGCAGAGTAGTTCAATCAGAACACTCATTAATAAATTGTTAACATTAGAGAACATACTTGCTTATTCCAGAGTCCCGAGAAGAGCATCCATTTGGATTAAAGATTATTTACGCTTCTGTGTATGAGGGAGTGAATGTCGTTGCATATTCGATCTTATCGGCTGAATAGTAAGCCAGCTTGTAAATTAATTCACCATGTTACCGAGTGATTTTGTTCGATTTTATGCATTTTGTTAATGAGAACACAAGTAACAATTTAAGTACTAGATATTTATTCAACAATTTTGCTTATTAGGTATACAATAAATAGGAAATTCATTCAATATGCCTCGTATTTCCTTATCATAAGTTGAAAATCAGCAAGAAATACTTCTATTGCAGTGCACATAATCAATCGCAATCAACGAAAGATTTGTGGGAAGAGACATAATCTCTCCGAATTCGATTATTATTACAGACAATAACTTCAAATGAAAAGAAGCGTATTGCTAAAATTATTTATGCAACAAAAGCAACGAAATAATAAAACTGCTTCAACTAGATGAATTGTTCGATCCAATGCGTCGTTGAGATGTTTAACGACGAGTTCCATCCTCGAAGAAGACACCACCATCGATCGCGCAATACTTGGGACAGATGCCTTTCTCGCCCGATGGACCTGGAGGTCCAGGAGGTCCTTGAGGTCCGGGTTGTCCATCAGGTCCTGGTGGTCCGTCGGGTCCGGGAGGTCCTGGTGGTCCTTGTGGGCCTGGTGCACCTGGGGCACCCAGTGGGCCTGGAGGTCCGGGTGGTCCTGGTGGTCCCATGTCTCCTACAATTGAATTAGTTGATGAGTCGATCCGACTCGGGAAGATGTGCCATTAAGCTTTACTACTATCTGTATTTTTTGATGCAGCAATGAAATTTACCTGGTTCTCCTGGTGGTCCGGGAATAATTCCCTCATCCGGAGCATTTGGACCGGCTGGTCCTGGGAGTCCTGGTGGTCCCGGTGGTCCTGCTGGTCCGGGTGGTCCTGCTGGTCCTGGTTCTCCGGGCTGTCCGTTATAACCTGGGACGCCAGGCGGTCCATCTGGTCCAGGCTCACCAGGTGGTCCTTGTGGGCCAGCTGGACCTGGTGGACCCGGTGGGCATGGCTTACATGGTGGTGGTGTAATTGGCTCGCATGGTTGTCTTGGTGGCATTCCGGGTTTGCCTGGCAGACCTGGTGCTCCAGGCTTTCCTGGTCGTCCTGGTCTTCCACGTGGTCCCTTTGGTCCTGGAGGACCCGGCAAGCAGCACTCTTCGCAACTGTTGCGCACTTGACGTCTTGTTCTGTTGACGCCTGGTGTGGGAATTTCCCTCAAGTGATCAACTCCAAATCGAATCGATTTAGCGGTTCCCTGAAAACAACGAATCCATTTCAGGCAAAGATTTGCAATACAGATTGTCGCAATAATTGAGGACAAATTATTTTGAGAAAGAATCCAACTGAATTACCCTCCAAAGAAAACGCTCAATCTGAGCACAACAATTTCTCTTTCAACCGGTCAATATCTCATCTGATCAATGCGAAGGATCTCAATAATCTCAATCCATTAATCAACAATTCATTATTCAGCAATTTTTTTGATGCATACTGTGCAAAAATATGCATCGATATCGTCACAAAACAATGACACATCAGTAATTTGTGATCATCTGCGATCATTGTATCAATGAGAATCCAGCGAAATTTCTCATTGCCGACTTTCTGAATAAACATTCGTTTTGCAAGTTCAGATGCGATAGACCAAATCAATTTGGAGAGCAACGTTTAGATGGTCAAGCAAAAAAATCAAGCAAATTTAACCTTGCAATAGCTGATTTTGGATTGCATCTGAAATTGTACATGGTGTACGTAGTTGTAGACCATTGGCAGAGTGATACATACTGAAAGAACGGCAATGACCGAGAAGACAACTGCCGAATAGGCAACGAACTTGTAGGCCTTGAGGCGAATCGCTAAGTCCATTGTGTCACCGTTGGGTGATGTGCCGATCGGGTTGTTTCAACAGCCTTTTTATAGGTGTGCACAGCAATAAACCAGCCCTTCAGTGGCACTATACTTGTTTGTACACTTCATTCATCGGTCAACATCCGCACTCTTATCATGTCTTATCTTGTTCGGTCAGATGAGATTCTCAAAGAAATAAAAAATAAACTGGGCGAATCACGAACGAAAAAATCTCGATAAGGATATTCGTTGAACAAATCACAGATGCGCGTCGAAAACGTGCTGTCATTAACCGTTGTTCGAAATGTCCGTTCTGCACCTATCAGTAGTTCCATCAAACAAATTGTTTCAGTTTTTCAAATCATTTGCACAAAACAAAAAAATTACATCCGACCTTATTTGTGTGAAAGGAACATGATTCATTATCATCTACCTGCAGCACCGATACTTCCTCTTCTTCTCAATATCACTTCTTCAGACACTAGGTCATATGTGATGGAAAAAAATGGGTAATTTTTTGTTGATCGCAACTTCACACCATATAATTTTGTGATCATATCCAGTTTTTCGACTGTTCCGGACTGATTCTGGAGAGAGAGGTCACTATTGAACGAAAAAAATTCTCGAAAAACAGATTTGCAGAAATTTCTGAAATCTGATCACTAAATAAGATGAAAAATGAATTGAATGTTGTTGATTTTGCTTTCAGTAGTCATGAAATACGTTAGTGAGGTTTAGGACTATAGGTTTTGCTTTTACTTAAAATTCAGTTTACATATCGTCCCAAAATCATGGATTTGGATGTTTTGATAAACGGATGAGTTGCTTGCCAAACACCAATTAACTGATAATTACATAAGAAACTATTTATTATCGACGAAATATTAAAATATAG
The DNA here is from genome assembly GCA_035041965.1 of Anisakis pegreffii. Classification (NCBI taxonomy): domain Eukaryota; kingdom Metazoa; phylum Nematoda; class Chromadorea; order Rhabditida; family Anisakidae; genus Anisakis; species Anisakis pegreffii. Next base: position 93,347 of record JAPYMA010000207.1, on the reverse strand, counting down.
CTTAAAAGCAAGTGAACGGATTTTGCGTGTTCGAATAACTGCACAGCAAAACGAGATAACGTTTCACGTGATCAATAAATATAACATTAACATTCTCAACAATTTGATCTGCTCACACCATCGGGTATATGACAACGAAAAAGTGAACACCATCAATTTATCATGCCGGACCAATTGAACATTTCATGATTTCGCATATCTCATTCGTTTCTTCGTATTATACAGCAAAATTAGGTGGATTATTTCAACTTTTTAAGAAACAACTTGTAAGGAAAAAATTGTATGTTTGTTAGGATTTATCGCAGCTGAATCAAAACTGCTGAAGAGCAATCAGCCACACTTGCCGAGCGGATAATTACATGAGTGCTTATGTTGGATAAGAGGAATATCGGCTAGTAGACATTTTGTTATTCAGTACCTAATTGTGCTACGAATACTTAATTGTGCTTTTTGTGTGATTTTACAGTTTTTGCACTCGACGTGCATAGTTTGCGATATAGGACTCGCATGGTGCATAGGACAATGAAGAGAAATGCGAAAACGACCCCAGACAATAAGGCGATAACATCCAAACAGTGATACTGAATGAAGCTGAGTCGAGTACCAAACGGTATCAAATTGGGCAATGTCTTAAATTCAGCCACAAATTCGGTCCATTTCACGAGCTGCTCTTCGGGCTTCGTCGGTTTAGCAAGAATCATCGCTTGTGTACGCTTGACATTGTTTGTGTATCTGCAACAAGAACGTTTTGCTGGCACTGGATTGGGAAGATTGATGTTTTGATCGATTGTGGGTCAGTTGTAAAACTGGTTGAAGTTGCATGAGTCACTTCGAACAGGTGATATTCTATTATCCTTATTCGGTTTTGTTTTTATTAAAGACTGAATATTGTGACTGAAAATAAGGTAGGTAGTGATTTTGTTCCACAAATCGGACACACTGTTCATTCTGTTCTATTCCGTCCTTCAGTTGTTCTGTTCCGTTCTGTTCTTCACTTGCTTTTTTTGGAACTGTTCTTTTTTAACCATTGAAAGAGAACAGAAACACCACTAAACTGGGATGAATCATTCGTAAGGCTCAGAATATTGAGTCACCACCACTGATAGATTGGGGTTGGCTTGGGTGATTGCTGCGACAATGGATTAGTGCTGATGCAAACGCAAATGATATCAAATTCTACGATCAGTTCACTTTAACCAGATTTCATCACTTACTCATCATTGTTCAATATTTCGTCGATTGCTTTGACAAGTGTCTCTGAACGAACATCTGACTTGCTCAATCTCACTCCTAAACGTAAACGTTCCACGGAGCGTGCATTCACGAACTGGTCGCCAAACAGTGGAATTGTTACGATTGGTACTGCTGAGTGAATCGCCTCTTGGACACTGTTGTAGCCACCATGACTTATGAAGAGCAGCGTTTTGTTATTCTCTGTAATCAAACGATGAAACAATGAAAATTGTATGCTTATGTGATGATAGGTTTGCATGTTCAACTTTCTTCTATGTTCCCGATTGTTCATATATGTATTCACCTGAAATCTATAGGCTAATCCAAATAAATGTATAACTGAACCGATTCCGACCGATAATTGCAGATAGCTATCTTTGAAGAAAGGAGGTCTTCAATAACGATCAGAAGCTAATTCTAGGGATTTTCAAGTGGAAACGATCAACCTAGATTTCAGATTATGGATTGAATGGACAACGATGTGACTTACGTAAGAGATCAACTTGAGGAATCCACTTGCTCAAATGAGCATTCTTCGGTATTTTGTCGTTTAAATCCTCTGCAGAGTATCTCATGATGAAGTCAATCTCAGGAAAATGCCTGAACGCACATTCCAAGTCATACGTAGCACCAAATTTTCAACAGTTTACTACTGCAGAAGTTCACAGTTTCACTAGTTTCTTGTTTTTGGTAACAGCCAGACTCGATTATTGTTAACAACGCAACCGAATAGTGGCCTAAGATGAGGCGAATTCACAATATTCACCTTTGAATGAGCTGTGGAATCTTTACAGTCTCATCAAGCTGTCACTTAATTTACGCTGAGCACTTGCTTGATTGAAGATTCAAGATGATAATTGTGCTTCAGTAAGAAACTCACTTGAACACTTCGATCAACGCATTTTTCCACGATTCAGGCATCAAGTCCGCAGAGATAACAGAACCAAAACTCACAACGACAATCCGTTTGGCACGATCAACAATCTGCTTGAATTCCTGAAATCAGAAGCTTTTAGAGCGAACAGGCCCGCAAGTTTCGCTCGTTGTTCTGATCTGTCGATCGAAACGTTGCTGATGCACAACGACTAACTTTGTTCAGTGGTTTAACACTTCTGGATTTCATTCCTAATCCACCAATTGAAACAATTTTATGCAACGTCGGACGTGCAAGTGAGTAGAGCTCATCCGATGTGATCATCACCAGCGCGCATTCACTTGCAAGTTCACTCAAATGTGGCATGTTCGCATCCAAATTCCTTCGCAAAATCTCTGTTTCTGGATCGATTGAATACCTGAATTGCATTTCACTTGAGAGCAGTCCATAGGTTAAGGGTGATGTGCTTTCTAAGTAATGCGCTTTGAATGAGACTACAGTTCACTTGAGAAATCACCCATCTCTATAAATACAGTAGATTGCTGGAGATGATTTGAGCATTAAATTTTCTGAAGTTCACCTCTTCGACATCGCCACTGTGGTTGTTTTACCGATAAAATTGGCCACTCGCTCGCTGAATGTCATTTTGTCACTGACGTCGCCGAATAGCCCTGAACATAATGAATATTGATATTATCAGTGATTGATATTATCATTTATTGTTATCACCGAATGCACATTAGTCATTATCATCCTTACGATGATCGATTCCTATGGTTGTTAAGCTGACGATTGCTACGTCGCCACAACAAGGATAGATTGCAAACTACTGTCGTTGTGATCGTTTGTTCGATTGCAACTTCCTTCACGACATAACCTCATGCAAGAATTGAGAATCGACTCAGATCACTGATTGCATTCAAATGATTCGATTTGAATCGACCGCAAATGATTTCAAATTCACCTGGGACATAACTCGGAGGACTGGGGACACCGATCAAATTCGCAACAATATCCAACATTTGTGCGCCATTCAGCCATATCCAGGACGGTATTTTTGCATGATAGATCAGACCAATAGGACATAGATCGTAGTAATGTGTGAATGCAACGTCAAATTTGGCTTTTTTAAGTCTTGTGATGAATGCTTTGTCTTGCGAAATGACTGTAAACAACCACTCAGAATGCGACTCCTTAAGGAGATGGAATCGTTTGTTGAGCAATGGCGAAATACTTCTTTATTCAAGCAAAACAATAATTCTCCAGTGATGAAGTTCGACCGAAGGTAATTCAAAGCAATTTTAAGAATTTCTGTTTTCAGTTTTCAGATTTCGGATTCCCTTTCAACTTTCTTATGAATTTCTTAAAGACTCACCATCACAAGCGGTGACGAATGTTGTGAAGAATTGTTGATTTGAAGATACAGACCTCCCCGTAAGGAACGAACTTTCCTTTAAAAAATTTTCACATTTTTCAAAACTTTTCAAACACGGCATGTCTTAATATTGATTGTGAAATAAATGAAATAAATCTTTGAAATAAATTGTGAAATAAATCTTTTATTCACTCAAACTGTAATCTCACTAACTTCAAAAGCTTCTTTCGAGTGCATTTTCTCCAATTCAGCATATTTGTTATCATCAGGATACGCTTTCACTCTCCATTCTGAAATTCTCAGTTAAAGTAGCACTGAAAGCTGCGATCGTTTAACATGAAATTTGATCCACTCTGATCGATAGAATGAAAATTTTCCTATGGATTCATGTGTTTTTCATTCTTGAGTCGAGTAAGACCAGATTGAGTCGAATAATTCAAAGAAAATGCGAACAGTAACTTTAACTTAGATCATTTGTAAGTTTTGAAATCGAATTCACTGGTGTTTCGACTCAAATAAGACACGATGCAATCATTCCGAACAAATTTTGACTTGTATTTCAAACAAATCAAATGCTTTTCGTTGGCTCACAAGGGACGTTTCTGCTCCTCAAAAGAATCACAGCCATCAACAGCTTGTGAAATGGATTTGAGGCGACAGCAGCAATATGCTATGAGTGGAATGTGTGCTGAGCACAGATCAATGAGTATTGTGTCAAAGAGTTGCGTTTGAGTGAACTGAAGAAATCAACAAGGAAGTTAATAATGAATTCACGTTCAACTTTCGGCGAAATTTTTACATTGGTTACTGTCTTTGCCAAAGTGTTCATACGAATCATTGTAACACTGTGCCCGTTTGCAGCCAAAGTCTCAGCCACTCTGGCATTAAGCATCACCTAAAAATGAACCAATTGATCAATTTTCATTCAAGGAAATCAGGGCAATTGTGCAGTCTGGATGAAGGCTTACCTGACTTCCACATATCTCAGGAACAAACATAGCAATCTTGTATGCGTTGCTGATGTTGATCACCAGCACAACCGTGAGTATGATGTGCTTCATCATTTCAAATAACATTTGTAGAGATTGCGCTGAAAAAGTAATGATAACACTGAAAAGAATCTGATGATTGTTTAACAGTGGAACGTAAGCGTGTAATTCACGGATAAGGAAGATGAATTCAAATTCGAGAATCATCTGCTAAACTCATAGACATCAAAAACTGCATCAGATAACGACAGCTAACAACAAATCAAAATTCTGTGGATAAGTAGCATTGATCATACTGAAATTAAAAGCAAAATCGGATCAAAAGAACTATGGAATTAGCCCAAAGAAGTTGGGAACTTAAGAATGGATGGTTTAGAATATGGTCGATAAGGTACTGAATTTTGATGGAATTCTTGAGATGGAATTACCAAGTGAACAGAAAAGCGGAGAAGCGTCAATGATGTAAAGGGAGTTAAACGAACTGCGGTCTAAAATACGGATCAACTGGTGGAAATGAAAGTGAACTGTTCAGATGGAGTTTACCGATGGAGGAGGAACGACAAACAACGATCAGCAATGATAACACCTCGAGTCATTATTTATAATTGATAACAGCACTGATAAGGTGCTTTATCGTATCACCTCTGACATTTCTAGGCACCAAACACTTGAAGGTGAATGTACTGATACTGCGTTTGCTGATGTTGATAAGATAACGAGAGTGAGGCTGAACACTTCGGTAAAACAAGAAGTGCCCCGAAACATCGAACTGCTTTTCATCAATAACTGTTTCGTATGAGCTGACAATGGAACAATTAAGCCACATTACTGAAGTGAAAAGTTTCTCATTGTTACATCGTTAAAAAGAGGGCAATATGTGTTCGAATCTGAAAATGTGCCATCTTTCTTGAATCGTTCGAATACAAAACAAAATATCGGCAATTGCTAGCACAATAGAATATCTGCGGTACTATTTTACTTTGATATTTTAATTGCCTCCTTTCTTGACGCTACGAGTGATACGGTGATATGGTCACTTAACATTTTCATCTGTAAATATAAAAATGAAATTCTGCATCTTATAGATGGTAGTGGATAAGTTTGAGAGTGTCATGAAATTGAAAGATATTGATATTCTGAAGTCAATTACATGCATTCGTCTATTGATATGTCATCGTTGTATTGTTGATGTGATGTGATTACTTTGCAATACTTTGAAACATCAGCCAATTATGAGCTGTGCACCTTTTGAATGAAACATATTTTTGGGTCTCGTCGATTGAGGTTCAGATTGTTCAGTTCTTTTGCATAACAACAAATCGCACATCTAAGAAAATCGCATTCTTTCTTTAAGGCAGCAAGCATTATCTTGAGTATAACATCAATTCCATCGCTCGCTTTTCGTTCATATGAGTTAGTGGCTTTCCTGGCTCTCTAACCGTATGTTGCAAACTATGTCAACTGTTTGAATAGAAGTTTTACGGGCATATGAGGAAGATAAAATGTTTTTGCCTTCACAGTAATAGTTTAATGAATCTGGAGGAAAGGGATTTGTTGAGTTATCGTCGAGAAACCTCATTCAATTGAGGGCGGCCTATTGTTTATATGGATATTCTAGTCAGTGATGCCGAGAAAATGTATATCATCAATGGTGCTGAAGAGGGTATGCGAGCAGATGGACGAGGGTGAGTTTTTGAAATTAGTTCTTGGAATTTGTATTTATTCTCGACTTTATTCCATCCGCATAATTTCCACCAGGATAACTTCACTCTTGGTTGCAGTATGAAAACCGAATTTTCAACTCTCACGGTTCAAAAATTCCAAGAAATCAAATAAATTCGGAGAAAAATATTTGCAGCGTATTCGACTATCGTCCGATAATCGTTGAAACTGGTGTGCTACCAACAACGAATGGCTCAGCACGAGTGCGCTTGGCATCAACCGATTTACTGATTGGTGTTAAAGCTGAACTGACCACTGTCACAAATTTGGACGAGTACCGCAATCGCATAAATTTCTTCGTTGATTGCTCAGCAAATGCTACACCGCTCTTTGTTGGTTCGTTTTTGTTTGTTTGTTGTTTTGAAAAGAGCAAAATATAACTTCGTTCTAGTTATGGTTAGATTAATTTATGAATGTCTTTTGTAGTGTAGAGAATTTGGAATAGTTTTGTGATGCTTGTAAATGAACTGATTGCTGAAGGTTTTCAGGTCGAGGTGGTGAGGATATCGGTGAAGAGGTTGCATCAGTTTTGGACGCAGCATATGACAATCCCTATGTGTTACCCGATCTAAAGAGGTTTGTTTTTCCTTTCTGCTTCAATTTATTATGCTTGTATTTGATCTCTGTCTGTCCCTAATGGCAGTGTAGAAATTGTCAGTTCAGTGAGGAACTGTTAAAATATTCGTAGTCAATAATTTAAATTGCAGTTTGATTCTGTCGCCAATGCATGTTTGGAAATTATTTGTGGATATTGTCATCTTGGAATGTGGTGGTAACCTGATTGATGCTGCTTCTATAGGGGTATGTCTTGGGAATAGTTTTTGAGGTTTTACTCTGTTTTAACTTGTGTATTCCTTTTACGAACGAGGCAGTTGTCCAGAAGACAGTGGAACCCATGAAACATTATTATGATTTAGATTTCTGATAATGGTGAAGAGATATGTGAACACATAAGGCTCTACCATTATCTTTTCCAGGTGAAAGCTGCTTTGCAAAACACAGAAATCTGTAATGTGAGTGTACAACCAGGTGACCAAGGAAAGAGTATTGTGGAAGTTTTAGAAGATAATTCAGTCTGGAAATTTGATATCTCGAGGTACGTTTGTGTGACTGTTTAGTTGCAGTTTTGTAGTGCACACCTGAGAATATTATCACCATGAAGCGAATGATTACGATTCATTGCATTTTTCACAAATGTTCTCATCTTGTAGGGCACCATTGATAGTAAGTGTTCATAAATTGGGTGAGGCAAATTTGGTGGACGCATCTTTAACCGAGGAAGCATGTTCACGTTGTACCCTCTCGGTTGCCGTTTCGCCGTCTGTATCCGATTCGCGTGAGGAAGACGTTAGTTTCATCCTGAATTTAAAATATTCGTTATAAGATTATCCAGTTCATACGATTATATTCGTCAATTGACAGTTGTTAGGGTCAGATTAATTCGGCATTCTTCCTTATTCAGTTTTTCGTTTCTTGGTTCTGCGCATTATTCAAAAATAATCAGGAAATTAGTTATGGATAATCATTTTGTTGATGTTTTTTGTGCCATGAAATATTTGATTTGCATTTTTTGATCATTGAAGGTGACAATGTTGAATGAAGAAGATTCAATCATCACGATGGTTAAACAATCCGGTGGCGGAAGTCTAGAAATGGGATCAATTGGTTAGTTTCTGTCATTTTAGCGGCTGAAATTTCGCCGTCATATTCAGCACATTTTAGTTGAATTTATCGAAGTTGGCTTTGTAAATTGTGCTTCTTTTCGATAGGCACGTGAGTTTTTGGGATAGATAACCCTAATTATAGAAACCGAAAAGGTTTAGTCTAGCACATTGGTTAGGTATACGAAATCAATGAGAATCAAACGTTGTGGCGTCATTTTGATTGCGTTGTGGCACAAAGAAAAGCAATTCGATTCTATTGCCATTAAGGTATTTGCAGATGAGATGACTCGTCTTAGTGTACGTATGGTGCACAGTTTACAGAAGGCGTTGGATAGAAGATTAAAAGAAGAATCAGAAGACGTCAATGCTGATCCGTTGCTTACGTTTCTAATGTGAATTTGTCAACTTCGAGTTCATTTGAAATGCAATTGTGTGATCGATTGAATTGAGAAATTGATTCTCTAAACAAAGTTTATTGTTTATTTTGCGCTATCAGAAGGATGCCCAAACATTCACCAAAACCTCATTTCTGCACTCCCACTCATACCTCATCTTTTCGGCAGTTCTCCCGCTTATAGCGATCGATCTGGCTAGCTGCAATTTATATTTTATGGCTCTCCATAAATTACAAAATATAGTTGATTATAAGCTGATTTAGCTGCCTTGATCTGGAGTTGAAATAGGAACTCACGGCCTCCATCAAGATGTTTTTCGTGAAAGTCGTTTGTTAAATGTTTGTTCATAGTTGTTTTCAATGTTATTATTGTTGTTATTATTATTGTTGTTGTTGTTTCATGTTGATGATAGTTTCGTCAATAGAGTAAAGACATAAAAGGAGTATGAAAAATTGAGTTTCACGAGTTTCAACACACATTAAAATCACATTCCAGCCTGTGCCATCATGCCACTATTAACTAAAGGTAACCAGCTTACAGTGTATTTGTAAAGGTTATGTACTGTCGATTCAGTCTTCATTCACAAAATTACCTCAAACTTCGGTAATTAAACCACATACAGCAGCAAGCATTACGAAAGAAATTATTATGCTAACAGTAAATCAATGAAAAATAAGAAGTTATCATAAATTGCTCATTCCAACTCCACTTATTCATGGTAGAACTTCCCTGTGTACTGATTTATTTCTAATCATCAGCTGTACCGGCTTATTACTCTTAATTCTTTGAAGCTCGGAATGCCAATCACTTTTACCTTATCAAACTATCCCTTTGATCATTTTCTAACTGATGTTCTGAGCGATAGGTTGCCATATGATACTCAATGGCTCTTCTCGTGAATAATCTACTTTCAATCAAACTATTAATATTGTTATTAAATCATTCAAATGACTGAAATATCATTTACAATTACTTAAAATTACCTCACGACTCAATAATCGCTACAGCATTTGCATTTACATCAATGCATACAACAGATTAGCAATATAGGTTAGCAATATAAAGAGAACTTGCATAGTTCCCATTATAATTGAAGAGAACTCGCACAGTTCTCTTCAACGCAAAGGAGAACTAGCATAGTTCTCTTCAATGCAAAAGAGAGCTAGCATAGTTCTCTTCAATGCAAAGGAGAGCTAGCATAGTTCCCTTTAGCATTGAGCAGAACTCGCACAAACATCAATAGTTGTGATGTAGCAAGATGAGATATTTGAATTATCAACTTTCGACAAGAAAAACGAAGCCAATGAACTGTTCAGAGGAGGAAAACGCATCCTGTGCAGTAAGCATCGACAAAGTTCGGTTCGCAATGTGAACCTCTTAACTTTTCTGGTGTACTCAAAAAAGGCGCGATTTTCAAATTTTGCGGCAGCGAGCGTCACGGACACCTCTCATTTTCATTTTCAGACGGGGGGAAAAAAGGCCGAACTGTTTCGCTAGACGGGTCCCGATCTCCGTTTCGCGAAACAGTTGGCCTTGATACCTCTCGATTGGGTTCGGCTTGCAAATGCCGACGACTGACACCACAAAGTGGAGCAGCTGGCAGATTGCTACCGATGCCAGAGTGGTGAGGTGCGTACATGTTGAAGAGAATTTTAACTATTCAGAACCCTACCAAAGTCTTCAAACCTCAAGCACAAAATTTTTCAGTTATTTAGAACCTTACCAAAATCCTCAAACACAGAAAAGGGCACCTCACCTAGCTCTGTCCCAATCGAAAGGCATCACACGAAAGAGCTATAAAGAGCTCTTTCGTCAGAATTTAACAACACGTTAATCTTTATTCACCCCTCACACTCTTCGCAGAGAGTAATGAGGGTTTCACGAAAATACTGTCACAAACATGTCGTTAAATTAAATAATATCACAACATGTCATCACAAAATTCCGGAAGTCTTCTTTCCCCATCCTCGTTCATTTACCGTGTTGCATTCATTGTGCACCATCATGCTCGCGTCGTCCAGTTTGCACCGTCATCCAGTTTTTGAACTATTTATCACCTGAAAATTTATTCTGCAGTATCAACTGGATCTATATTTAGTATTCATGTTATGCGAGCTAAGCTACACTAAGCTATCTCAGGCTAAATCCCACCCAGTCCGCTAAACTTATCCCCGTTATTCCCTCTAAACTCAGTCACCCGTGAGCTAATGTTACCCATTTGAGCTTCTGTCCAGAGGAGTTAAGTGAATTTTGTCCCCCTGGATTGGGAAGTGGTGGATACCATAATATAACAATAAGAAATAACAAATAAGACCTCCGCACCAGCCCCACTCCCTGTAAGCTGAGCTGGGGTACCTTGTGGCCACCTAGTGTAAGTACTAGGAAGGAACATTGACCTGATAGAAGGACCTTTCAACACACAATCACCCTTCTGGTGTTAATCCACTCTTATGCCTGTTTAACTCTTTTTCTTACCAACAATCTTCGTAGAGTTAGTATGAAGCTGGCGTTGCTGGTTTGTTACAATACTATTAAACGTTTTTTAAATCATAATTTATGTTTGCAAATGTGAAATCCCATCACCAAGGGGCCCAAAGAGATCTCAATGTGGATGAACAAATTAATTTTTTAGAGGACAGCGATCAGATGGATTTTGTAAAAGGCCAGTTCTCTAAACAATTTTCCATTTCATTAATAATTCTTCTGATTATCGGCGAACTTTGTTAAGGTGTTCGAAAATAAATTATTTTAAAAATCATTTCCCAACTAGCTCTTTGAAATTATCTCTTTCAAATTTTTCAAGCATTCTATAATGGCCAAGTTCGGCTTTTGCCATATGATAACAGTAACTATATAATGACTGTTTCTCATAGGCAGAAAGGCGCCGATGAGTTCGCTCACCTAAATCCACTGAGTGGAGTCCACGGAATTCTTTAGCCGAATTCCGGATGCGATCATCTGTAATATCTGGCTATCAAAATGCCAGTTACACATCGCCTTACCCTAATTTCAAGCAACCAATTGTTTGAATCTTTCAAACAATTCTCATTCCCGGCGCAGGAGCTGGCATGCGAATCGCCCTATGACTCCTTTATAACAATGAAATGTGCCCGTATGTCCAGCAATGAACATTTAAAATGGGCTCGAATGCTCGAAACATGGCCAAAATGGTTTGCTTGAAAAACTTTTATGAGCAGATCTCAAAGAGTCGATATGATATACAAAAAAACTTGTATACATTTAATCCACCCCTACATTTTCTTGAATGCTTTTTCATTTTTTCTTGTTTTTTTTTCATTTTTTAGAGAACTGGCGCTTTTTAAGGCTTTTATCAACCATATTTGTGATGAAGTATACCCAAAGGTATAATTTTCTATTGGTTATCTGCCATGAAATTATCCGATTTTTAATGTAAGATTTCACATCTTATCATTTCACGGTGTTGGTAAATTATACATAATTCCTCGTCAAATCATATCGAATAATGTTTCATAAAATCAAATTTATTTGATATTTTCTTATTGTAGTTACAATTTTCCTCTTACCAGCAACGCCAGCTTCAACTTACCGCACTGGTTCTCAACTTTTTTCGCCCGCACCCCTCAAAAAATTTTAAAATATTCTTTACGTTCATTAAATTATTATTGAATCTGATTCGTATTTATGGGTGCGGGCGAAAAAAGTTGAGACGTTTTGTTTCACGTAACACCAGAAGGGTGATATACTAACAAAGGCCCTTCTACCAGATCAATGCTCGAACCTAATACCTAAACTAAGCCACCACAAAATACCCCAGTCGTGCTTTACCAGGTAGTGGCGGGAAGGAGCAAATACTTAACTACAAAGCAACAGACCACCACTGTAACGAAATCCCCGGGCCAGAAATTCCCTTCCTCCCTCACTTACCCGCCCTGAACAGAAGCTCACTACCCCCGTCCACTACGAACCCTCTAGTGAAGATTGAAAAATCGAGAGAAAAAACTTAGCTTTCTGTCTGTGACATCTGTTGACAGCCGATTTGCCGACGTTGATGTTGATTCCGCTCCATCGTTGATATCGTCCGTCTTCCTTTCAATCGTCTCCTTTATGCAGAGTCCGTATTTCGATTTGACCCGCGACGTTGGCCTGAATTATAGTAGCGTGATGGAATAAGTCTCGTGTTATCGATAACAAACGAAATCGTTTTCGTGTCACCTTTCCAAAGGAAATAGCGATTCATTGTGTTAATACACAATAGCTTGGATAATCTTTACAGTTGCTGTAAGCACTCAAGACATTGCTCATGATATAGTAAGTAAAAATTATCTCGTAACGTATAAGGATATCCCTAACAATGATTTTTTCCGTTATAAAATGCAGCATGTGATAATGTCGATGATCACGTAACAATTTGCTCTATTGCTGTTTCTTAATCGTGCATGAAATGTGCGAAATCACGATCAACTCGCATTCATCACAACGACATCTCAAATTCATAACAATCTCAACAATTTACTGATTGCAAAACAGTTCAATGATTCCAAAAATCTATTGGTTTCGAAGAAATTCTGAAGAAATTCGACGAAAATTTAAGTGCAATTGAAAAACGGAATGGAAAATCGCGATAACAGTTGCCATTTTGACTTTGAAGGATGCCAAATTCGCTATAATAATGAATTGTAACCACTGTAATCATAACAGAGGAGTATTGCACAATTGATTATTCGAATATCTCAGAGATATCAGCGATAATCGCAAGTATCTTCATAAAAAGGGCGATATCGCGGATTAAAAACTTTTATCGCACACGTAAAATGTCGCTTGTAGGCTAAATGCCAAAGAGATGAACTCTCGTATGTCTGTCTGACCAGTGCTCTCTCTCAATTCCAATGCCATTTCACGTATGTAATGTCACCTGCGCTCTGTGGCATCTGAATCTTTTATATGCTTGTATGAATTCTGTTCAAATTCTGCATTCCGCAAAGTGAAGCAACTTAACGAAGGAAATTAGATAATTAATTCTAATTGTAAGATGAGATGCAGGTAATTAATTCTAAGAGATGACAAGCAGACCTATCCTATACTCCTAACAAATTCTAAAGAGATGGGTCGTAAGAGCTGGAGCTCGAAATAATGTCTGTGTATAGTTGTATGTGCACAAAATGCACGTTTCACGTCTTTCCAGATGGCTCGGATCCGTCTGACTGAATCGGGAAAGAGCTACGATCTGAGGCATAAGTAAATTTATAACGATCAATGCGGCAGTCGAACTTTACATTTGCATGCGTTGCTTGTTGATATTAGAGATGAGTTGGATGGATATCAGAGATCACATCACATTCACATTGCTTTTTTCCTTAGCCGCTCTGAGTTGAGTGGTCAGATTTTATCACTCACTGGTCAGTAGCAATTCTCAGATATTATATTCAACTTCCGCATCCAAGAGATTCGGTTGAATTCATTGAATTTTTCACAATTTGTCAACGATCTAAAGACTACAGCTGCTTCGCGGTTATGTAAGAAGCAGTTGAAATCAATTAATGCTTTTGCTTGTTAAATAATTGTTTGAGCGGATTCCAGTTTATTGATGCATCAAAAAACTCCGTTTCGGTCAAGATTTCCCATTCTCTGCGGGAAATCAAATTTGCTTTTACTTAAACGTCAGTAACACAAACGACTCTGTTATGCAAATTGATTTGTGTTTCCATGGATTTGTTGTTTTGTGTACGTTTATATCTTCATCGATCGCATTGCAGTTTGTTTTTGTCTTATGCCGCTGGAAAGGAGACTACACCGTCTAAAGATTTTGAAGGAAGAAGAGGAATCTGAGGAGGAGGATGGCGAAGATGCAGAGTCATCAGTAATCTTTTCATTTCACTTATTCATTCATTTCTTTCTGATTCGATTCCTAGGATCTGTTTTCGATTTCTAGTTGAGGTTCTAAATCACGCGTTCATGTGCAGTTCTCCAATGAGCATGTCAAGTTGCTGTCAGAATTTAGGTTGACAAATCGTTTGTTTCAGAACAAATTAATTCCATTGTTTGAAGACGAATCAAAACAGTCAGATGACCAAGTAGATAATAGCAACCTTGCAGTAGCAGAGAATAATGTTCCATCCCAACAACTGCCAGATCCAGAGACTACACTCGAGTCGTTCAGGTAGTCAACTAGTTTTCAAACATCTTTTATTTGTATCAGTAAATTTTTGACATTGGATCAGTTGATTTTTTTCGTTTGTTGAGCTGAGTCCACTTATTTCTTGGTGATGATTTGTGATATATATCAAATAATGCATATTTCTCATTTAAAAAATTTCTGTTTGAAAATGATTGCTAAACCGTTCTAGACATGAATGGAAAGTAGAGCTGACCTCAAAAAATAAGTTGGTGAAGCCAAAAGAATCACCTCAATCGAGCAGTCTTCCATCCCAAAAACACACTAAAACACTTTCGGAAGTCGTTAAATATGAGAAGGTATAAATTCCATCCATACGTAGTCTTTCTGTCACAAAACTGAACGATATAATTTCTGAATGAAACCTTTGTAGAGTATGATACTCAATTTTTCAAATGGAAATGAAGTGGCACTTATGAATATTGCTTCAGAATTGTGAAAATTTTCTTTTTTTCCTTTCTCAATGTATACATTCAATAGAATGTCCAATAGCGGAAAATTTATCTGTTTGGCTTTTGGAAGATATTCAGTGAGAATGAATTTCTTTAGGCTTCAACGCTATTCCTGGAGGGCGCTGAACTGGAACGACGTGGTGAGGTTAGTGATGCTGTGCATCGTTACATGGCTGCGGTCAGACTGGTACCAGATATTGAATTTCAAATCTTCAAAAATCGTCATTCACGCACAAGCAACACGGTATTTTTGATTCCATATTTATGATGTCTTAATTTTCCCATTGCAGGAATTGTTCAGGAATGAAAACTAAAGTTTAGATTACTAGGAATTTCATGCCATTGCAGAAATGAATGGCTGTTGGTTGATATTTACGTAATTTGGAGATCGTCTGTTGATGTAAGCTCAGAGTATGAATAAAGTCACGAAGCGTGATTCTGAATGGACACATCGATCTATGCCTTTAGAAAACGTTAACAGTGATCTATGTATCTGAACTTTGGAGGAACTGAATATGAGTTTAAGAGGTGTTCTGAGCTTTAGAATAGTCCTGATGCGAGAGGAGGCAGCACTGTCCCGGGTCGTGTTCGCTCCCGTTCACGATCAGCCGCTTTGAACAGTGAAGATCGGGAGAGCGATGAAGAAGACGCAGACCTTGAGGGTACCCTCAAGAAGCGAATTGCTGACAGAGGCACCATGATTGAAGCGGATATAAGCGGTAGAATATTTTGTTTTGTTCAATTTTGGGTTGCTCCGTTGAGGAAATGCACGATCCGTTAGGTTTAGTGTTAATGAAAGTTGCTAAAAGTTGAATGGTCATACCAGAAATTTGAATCGGAGATCAGGAAAGGTTTTGGTACCGAGATTTTTTCAATTGGAACTTCAAATTCGAATATAACCGAAGTGTTCTACGACGATTTCTGCGGATATCTGTTATTGTTTCTCCAATGAAATCATTGTTGCGTTTTGCGTTCTTCACTAAACAATAATGTTCAACAAAGAAGCACATTGCCATCCATATTTTGACGTTCAGCATAGAATTGATTTACAGGTACTGTTTGTCCATTCGCTTTGCTACCATCCGAGCTGTTGTTGACCGTCATGAAGTACGTTATCGGCAGTGAACTAGACGTTCGTTGCATTGAAATGTTATCGATGACGTCTGCCGCCTTCTATCTTCTTTCGAGGTAGCTTTGTTTGATTTTGAATTGGTTTTGTTTAAATGGAGAATACTGGTTGGAGCGTTGAAAAAGTGTTTAAGAAACCAGAAGATGTTATAATTTAATGGGTAAGATTGAAGGTTGAGATTCTTAAGTTTTAAAATCAAGTGGATGATTTTAATTGTTGAAGGGATGAAGAGCTATGGCGACTGATCTGTTTGCGAGTGTTTGGAGAGCATCGTTTGACGTCGTATTTGACTGAATCGGAACTGTTCGGTTGTTGGCGTCAAATGTTCATCTCACAGCCACACGTCTACTTTCACGGTGTTTATATCGGCAAATGCACTTACATCAGACATGGAGAAGCGTCTTTCCAAGTAGGCATTCTTATTGCCTGTCATTCTACTTTTTTTGCGTTCAGAGATTTTTTTGTGTCATTGTTCTGGAGAGGAGTGGTGAAGGTTTGAAATTTACTTGGTACATTCTCTTCATTTTTCAGGATAAATTCTATAGACCATGGCATATTGTCGCATATTATCGCTTCATGAAGTTCTTCGCCGATGGTACGTTACATTTCGCTGTTTCTGTTCTGTGTGCGACGATTTTGCGTTGAAATTGTCATGTTCGTGAACTGAACGTTCACAAATGATGATGGAAATCATTTGTTTTTGAGTGATTTCAGTTTTTGAATATTGGATCCGTAGTGCTATTCATTTTTTTCAACATTTCCAGGCACCGTGCTAATGGTGACATCGTCCGAGAAGCCAGCACAGATTGTCAGTCAACTGAAATCGAAATCAACACGGTTGAGCGGAGTAATATTTGGACGATATCGATTGGTCGGGCAAGACATGATAGCCGCACAGGTTTGTTTTGTACATTGCAAGTTGCACACATAGAATCTGTGCTTTCTTATGATTTAGTGGGTGCCGATGTGAGGAATGTGAAGGCATCTCGGAGTTTTAATGGATGCTGCTGAAATTGTGTGATAGTCGTTGAAGATTTGCAACGTTTTGTCACGTCTGGGGTTGCAAATTAGTTTTTGTTTTCAGTTTGTTCGTCGCTGTGAAAAATCTGAACAACGACCACGTCGTATCCAACGAATCCGTCAAGCTTACATACCGCATGAGGTGAGTTGGAGATTATCTATTCTGCATTTCCTAATTTAATTCATATTTTTTAGAATCTTCAGTGAATGATAGCCAATAGATATGATGCAGTAATATAAGGTAAACGAAATTTTCACATCATCTAACGCATTTTATTCCGCATCGTCAGTGTATAGCAAAATAACAAATTGATTATTGTATGCGTGAGAATATCGTTCAGTCAGCAAAGTGAATGAGTTTCATTCAATTGCAGGTATCCGTTCAAGAGTTCAATCTGGAGTTGAGATTTGGCGACGGTAAGCGGCGTTCAGCGCATTGTGTTCTACAGTGGGAGAAATATGAATGTTCATTCCGTTACCTGAATGGTCAGATCTCAGAGAGTTCGTTGGATGTTGCTGATCATCAACTATTTCCACCACTTCTCTTTAGTCGAGTCAAAAGTTTCGCCCAGCCAGATGGCTGGGATGAGCAGCTGATGTAAAATGATTTATATTTCTAAGTTGGTATGAGTCGTGTAGTGAAACTAGATGAAAACTTTGGTGTATTACTTATTTTTTGGGATGTATATTGTTTTTGTTGAATTGTGATTTCTTTTTTTGTGTATTCTAATATATTCGTACATATTTTATGACATGAACACTTTGCCATGTTTCGCAGTTCCGAAACATTTATTGTGTGAATTCAGTTTGAGATCAATTTCATGGCTAAAACGATATGGCGTGGATTGCTGCCTGTCTCTGTATGTATGTGATAATTTCAGTTTGCTGCTTCCATTGAAATTCAATGTTTCGTTGGAGAGTACGGAAAAGAGATGTTAATTGCTGAGAAAATGATATCTTTCGAAGTGTGTACGAAAAAATAGAACACGACGAAGTTGATTTATTCATGTCATTTTGTGTCATTCGAATACATTTTTAAATCATATTTCTCGATTTATAGACGTGTGTACATTTGAAGAATTGATTGAACCAAACGTTATATTGTATTGTACAAACTCAGCTGGTAGCCTATGGTAAATGAGTGACGTACATTTATGTCTCATTTACAATTAGCCTCATATAGATGATCAAATGTGTATAAACTGAAATGTTCATGTTGATTACTAATTTACTTAACTTTATCTTATCTCAGTAATACAGTTAGTTCTTAATTGGTTAGAACTTATTTGTTATTAATGTAATTCATATAGTCTTATATATTCATCATTGTTTAGAAAATCCGTTGCTAGCAATAATATTCCTTCATATGAATATTCATCAATGCATGAAATTGTTGCGTTCAGAAAGACTAACTCAAATACTTCACATGTAATACCCTCCAGTTTCGTTTCTTGATGTATTGTAACGGATACGCATATGATTAACACTATTTAGTTGTGTTAGGACTTTATTTGAAGTGATTATTGATGTGTTACTCATAATTACCCTCATTTGTAATGGATATCAACGAATAAAATCGCCGGTTTAATGCCCGTTCTTTGTTACGATTATTCACAAATCATTACCAGCAGCATTGAGGTCTTTGATTGGGATTCGTTAAGGAAAACTGCTATGTTCAACACAATTGACAAGTGGTTCATTAGGCAAGAAGTTGTATCAGATTTCTTGATAAGAGTTTAGCTGAGATCGCATATAGTTCTGTCATAGATCAAAGTAATGAAATGATCGAAATAATGAGAGCTGAAATGATTTCTGATTAGGCATAGTCGTCATTTTTCATGATCTTTTCGTATCGCTCGCTCCGTTTCAAGCAACTGACTGTATTGAAATAAAAACATTCTTTCTGCGTGAACTATTTTGCGAAGTTAGCAAACAAAATTCTAAAGCTTTCAAAAGATTGCAGAAAGCAGTCGATAGATGTAAAATGGTCAAAAGACTGAATCTGAAATCATGGAGAGACCCTCAGAAGGGCAGATGCAGTTGTTTTCGAAACACCAAAAACCAGTTCATTCGGAACATTACTAACAATAAGATTTGTCCATTGAAAGCGTTAATCTCATATGATCCAAGTAACCTCCATTTGATCTGCAGTTATCGGTGCATGTATCTTCGTACATTCATGAATCCTCAACAAACGTTTTGTTTCTCGAAATCATCGCCATCATGATATTTTGCTTAGTTGCGTGAAAATTTTGAGGTAAATTTGGGAAGTGTAAATTGAAAATGATGAATGCTCTACAAGTTATTGTACTGATCACTCAAATTGGATCGCTTGTAGCTGCTTTCGAACCGCTACGATTATCATTTGAACAAATGGAAACACTAATGAAGCAATGTGGAGGTGATTTGCTAAGTTTCGTGGTTGTTTCATGGATACGATAGTCAAATTTGCATGCTACTCACTTATTAGTATCACAATAGATTCCATTACCTCATAAAACAAAAATTGAAAGAAACCTAAACTCATGGTAATCAAAGGTCTTTATTGAATGAACCATTTTATGCAATATAATTCAACTGATAAATTTTGAAAATATCAAACTCTAAAAAAGCTTGCAGTATTTCCTGATGAAAAATTCTCTACGAAGTCGATACCGTTGGCTATGCATGGTCGTTTGGTCAGTAATTCCAAAGCAGCCTGGGCTGTTCATCTGCACACTGAGTATCCAGGTGGATATTAGCTTTCAAGTGGAACATCTTGAGTCGAGATATCATCGACTGGAATACAATCTCTTCTGATGCTCTCCTGAATTCACTATGTTTTGCTCATCGTGGTTCGATCACATTGAGCAAAACATTGAGCTGTTTCAAGCAGCTAATGGAACTGCACTTCATTTTACGTTAGGGCACATTTCAGGATTCGACACTGATTGTGGTGGAACGCTCATCTCCCAACACCATGTACTGACTGCAGCACATTGCTTCTATCCCGAAATCTGTGCCAATCAGACGATGACGTGAGCTGATCGTGTTTATTGGATGACCTGTCCTGTTCGAATAATGAAACATTAGAAGAACCTGACTATCGTTTACATCTCGTTTCGCAAAATCAGGCATGAGGCTCGAACAGTACTGTAAAAAAATTTTACATTCATGATCAAACTGTAGGAGATTTAGATTTTCAGGCCGAAAGAACATGACACTTGGCTGGGATCATGGACAGTCTACCACAGTGGCGAGTGTCTTCCGTTCGCTGAAGATCCATGTGAACGTGGTCAGACAAAGGCAAAAGTAGCCGGAATTAGAAGTGTAAACAATCGACATTATATTCGGATGGGATCGGAGTTTCAGCAAGCAATTTCAATATGATCCACTGATCATTTGAATGATATTGATAGAATATCTCTTTCAGGTCATCGTCCCCGGAGTATTTTTCCATTCGACGTGTCAACAAGGCGATATTGCGATTGTCGAATTGGATGCAAAGGTTTCACAAACATTTCACAATCAAAATTTTCGAATCCCAATCATCATTCCGTCAGAATATTCCAATCTATCGATCATACTAAATTAACATCCAATGGTTTCTGATGTCTGAACTTGTCTTCAAATTGTTCGTGCCTTGTTGATTCTAGAGTGTTGTATCGGAAGGTAGACATCGAAATACATTTTTAAACTGCCGTATCCACCTAGAGCTTGCAATGGTGGCAAGTATGAATATTTCATATGTCTGTACCTTACCACTTCCATAGCAAATTCTTGGAAAAAAAAGTAGAATCTATCTGTCAGGTACTTCCTTCAGCGGTCGCAACACCACTGTGTTTGGCTTCTATGAAGAACCGTATCCCAAAAAAAGCGGTACTTGCAGCTTGGGGCTCTGATGGTATGTTTAAATGAAAATGAATTGACAACAAAATGATAAGGCTACAAGATTTGAGTGTCATCTAAAAGCAAAATATTACCGCATTTGCTGTTACCATTAAACATCTCCTATCGAATCACTAACGATAACAAATGCTGAAATAAAATTCGACCACCCTAATTACACACATCTCATCGAATTTTTCCATACATTTTACTGAATTTTGTATTACAAACTTAATCTGTACTATGATACAACACATTTTCTCAATATATTGCAGCAAGTCGCACAAAATCCGTTACATCACTGAGCATGATAAACATTACAACAATGGCTTGCCCTACCGATGCTGCAGCCAATGTCATTTGCGCAAGTGAATCCCAAGACGAGAACATATGCCGGGTCATAAATACCTCACGATTTTAACGCTTTCATTTTATCATATCGTAACATCATATCAGAAGCACCACATGCCAGAATGGAGGAAATGATCACCACGTTGATCACACCTAGTTTTGCTCGAAATTCGATTGCAACCTCGAGAATATTAATGTTCATTCAAGTCTGAGATATATACTGAGTTTATTAGCCTTCCAAGTGATTCTCAGCTTATAAATTTACTTTCAGTCATACTTTGACGTTTCAGGGAGACAGTGGAGCCGGTATGGTGTTCAGCGACCGAACTGGTCAGCGGTACGTCATCGGTATTGCTTCATTTGGTACTGAATGTCGTGTGATACAAATAGCACTCGACTACAGAGACGGTACTGATGTTCATTTGAGAGTTTAAAACATCTTACAGCTACCACAGTGAAATGGAGTTGTCTCATTGATGTTCACTGAAAGCCTACAGCAATATCAATGTTTCTTTCGCTTCTTTCGCATATAATCATCGATGTAACTGCAGATATTTGTGCAGTCCTGAAACACTGTCGAGTTCACTGCATGATAATCCCACTGAATGATCTCATGGATCTTGCGAATGCATTCTTCTCTGCTTAAACCCAGTTAAGACGCCATTCTTTTCAGAATTCGGTGAAGCGGGTGATTTGAACCGTCTGAAAGGAAGTGTTTTCACGGATGTTCGCGGCTACACTGCATTTATTTGCAAATACACCGGTGTATGTGTAGACTTGATACCGAATACAAATACCATTAATGCAACAAGCATCGTTTCGAATACAAACGACGCGATAATCATCCATCGAAGCATCCACTAATCATCATTTTCGCTCAATCTGTCATGCTTGATAAAATGCAACGCTAGATGCATGCATATGTTTTCCAGAAAATAACCTTATCTCCTCAATTAAGAGGATTTGCTCAACAAAATTATGTTTTTTTGAATAGAGACGTTCTGCTGGATTGGGTCATTTAAAAAATTTTCATATGTTCCTGGGCAAACCTGAGAAGACGGTGGTCCTAAAGATGGCAACTTCGATATTCCTATAGTAATGTGTAGATTGATCAATAGAACGCGATCAATGTATAATATATCAATGAGTGTCACTGCGCTAATTGAGATAGCCTCAATAAAATAGCTACATATTCTCAACAAAGCAAAATCGCTCGACAAAATATATTTTTCTAAATGCAGAGATTCTGCTGGATCGACTGGTGTACAATGGTTGATATGTTACTGGACAAACTTGAGAGTACGGCAGGTATGAAGGTGGAAAAGGGTATATCATTAATAAATTAACTATATCTCCTCAATTAAGGGGATTTGCTCAACAAAATTATGTTTTCCTGAATGGAAACGTTCCGCTGGATCGGGTCATGTGAAGAAATTCATATGTTCCTGGGCAAACCTCAGAAGACGGTGGTCCTGAAGATGGCAACTTCGATATTCCTATAGTAATGTGTAGATTGATCAATAGCAAGCGATCAATGTATAATATATCAATGAGCACCTCAGCGCTAGTTGAGATAGCTTTAATAAAATAGCTATACCTCCTCAACTAAGCAAAATCGCCCGACAAAATATATATTTTTCTGAATGCAGAGATTCTGCTCGATCGATTGGTGTGAAGAAACTGATATGTTACTGGTCAAAGCTGAGGGTACGGTAGGTTTGAATGTGTCAACCCCTATAACATCAGAATAATAGCTATATCTCCTCACAGGGGCGGAATTTTCCGGCGATGTTTACATTTTTAGAAAGCCGACGTTCTGTTCGATCGAACGACGTATAAATATTAATATGTTAAGGGGCAAACTTGAGAAGACGGTTAACTCGAATGTCTCAAACCTATATTTCCATAGTAATGTATAATGTCTGTTGATCTATAGTGATCTATTGCACTTCAATGAGCACCTCAGCGCTAGTTGAGATAGCTTTAATAAAATAGCTATACCTCCTCAACTAAGCAAAATTGCCCAACAAAATATATATTTTCGAGAATCTAGAGATTCTGCTGGATCGACTGGTGTACAACGGTTGATATGTTACTGGACAAACTTGAGAGTTCGGCAGGTTTGAAAGTGGAAAAGTGTATATTGTCGGTGCATGTGTCTTCGTACACTCGTGAATCTTCGAGAAACGTTTTGTTTGTCGAAAGCATCGTGATCATAGTATTTTGCAGATTCAAAGGTGCACATCTTATATGAATAAAATGCCCTCAATTCTAAAATCTGTCTTATTTGAATTACGCCGTGATTCAGTTAAATAATACAATTCCTCAGACGATTAAGAACGCATTTGCTTAGAATTCTTGATTCGATATTCTTCCACAACAATACATTATATTGCTGAAGCGATAGAATTTGTTCATATGATCCGAAATTATAATACTTTTGTGTCATTGAACGAACGTTCTTGCAGGAAACGAAAATTCACCAAAGCTTTTTCATATTCAAATTATTAGTGGAAAATGTTGATTAGCTGAATCAAATCTTTTGATTCTGTATCTCTCTCTTAAGCATACACATGCTAACCTCTCCACAGTATGATCACAATTGTCAGATGGTTGGTTAACATAAATTAAATCGTTAACTTTCATATATTTGGAGCGATTTTTCATGTTCTCACCGTTGTCCAGAAAATTGGGCAGTAACTGAAGTCGTCTCACTGACATCACATTCTCATCAACCTATACGTTTTGCTTAGTTGCGTGAAAATTTTGAGGTAAATTTGGGGAGTGTAAATTGAAAATGATGAATGCTCTACAAGTTATTGTACTGATCACTCAAATTGGATCGCTTGTAGCTGCTTTCGAACCGCTACGATTATCATTTGAACAAATGGAAACTCTAATGAAGCAATGTGGAGGTGATTTGCTAAATTTTGTGGTTGCCTCATGAAAACGATAGTCAAATTTGCATGCTACTCACTTATTCGTATTACCAATAAAACGAAACTGATCAGTTGAAAGAAACCTAAACTTGTGATATTCAAAGGTCTTTAATAAAAGAACCATTTTATGCAATATAATTCAACTGATAAATTTTGAAAATATCAAACTCTAAAAAAACTTGCAGTATTTCCTGATGAAAAATTCTCTACGAAGTCAATACCGTTGGCTATGCATGGTCGCTTCATCAATATTTCCAAAGCAGCCTGGGCTGTTCATCTACATACTGAGTATCCAGGTGGATAGTAGCTGATCAACCGGAACATCTTTATTCAAGATATTATGTGAAATCATAGATTTATTTATGAACTGGAAGATATTGTCAACCGGAACACAATTACTCCTGATGCTCCATGTATATTGCTCTTTTGAACTCACTGTGTTCTGCTCAATGTGGTTCGATCAATTCGCGAGAATCTTTCAAGCAACTAATGGAATTGCATTTCATTTCACGTCAGAGCCTATTTTAGGATTCGATGCTGATTGCGGTGGAACACTCATTTCCGAACAACATGTTTTGACCGCAGCACATTGCTTCTATTCCGAAATTTGTGCCAATCAGGCGACAACGTGAGCTGATCATTCTCTTTGCTAAGTTGTCCTACCCGAAGCATGAGATATCAGATGAATCAGACTAATGATACATCAGAAGAATGAGACATCAGCAGAACCCGCTTACATCTCGCTTCGATAAAATCGGGCACTAAGTTTGTACAAATTGCACTGATGAGCAAATCATCAAAGATTCAGATTTTCAGGCCGAAACAAGACGATACTTGGCTCGGATCATGGACAGTCTACTACAGTGGTGAATGTCTTCCGTTCGCTGAAGATCCATGTGAACGTGGTCAGACAAAGGCAAAAGTAGCCGGAATTAGAAGTGTAAACAATCGACATTATATTCGGATGGGATCGGAGTTTCAGCAAGCAATTTCGATATGATCCACTGATCATTTGAATGATACTGATTAAATATCTCTTTCAGGTTATCGTTACCGGAGTATTTTTCGAATCAAAATGCCGAGAGGGCGATATTGCGATTGTTGAGCTGGATGCAAAGGTTTTACAATCATTTCTCAATGGAATATTCCAAATTGCAATCATAATTCCGTCCAAATATTCCAATCTATCAATCATACTAAATTTATACCCAATATTTTTTCGATGCCTCGACTAACATGAACTTCGACGAGATTTTTGAATTAATGAAGTTAACAAACCATTTGTTGTTCACAGTGACAGTTCATAAGCTAACGCTTTTGATGCTTAAAGTAGCAAGCAAGGCCCATTTGAATGCATTGTTCTTGCGTTGTTGATTCCACAGTATTGTGTCAAAATGTAGACATTTAAATGATTTTGTATATTTTTAAACTACCATATCCACTTAGAATGGCAACATTTATAAATATTTCAAATGTCTATATCAGTGGTTCTCATAGGGGGTGAAAGTGCCCATTTTGTGAATTTGGAGGTGTCAAGGGCTACTGGAGGAGGTCGGAAAATTTTTACAACTCTGGTGTGTAAATGGGATTAGTTGATGGCAACACTCTTCATTCTCCTATTTTCTGAGTATCTCGTCTGGGCCTAACAGGGTTTTCATTCGTTTTAATAGGGTTTTCATTCTTTTTCTTGCTGTTACAATCGCTCTCATTACTTTTATCTTCAAAAGTATTTTCTTCTGCTAATTTCTCATTCATTTCACTCAACAATTAAAGCCAGATTCTCATTCTATGAAATACACTCTATAACTGATCATTTGACTGTCGAATGTTGTTCAGCAGTTCAATTCAATTGTTGTATTGTTGATTTCGGTTGTCAACACTCGTCAACGCATCCAGTAAATAGTATATGCTACAGAATGAGAAGTTGATTTGAACTGTGAAGTGAAATTGAGACGAAGTGAATGATAAAAACAAATCAATAGAACGATATTCGCATGTGATAGCTATGAGAGCGAATACAACACGTCTGAAAAGAATGAGAATCAAGCAAAACAGTTCGAAGTGTCACAGACAATAGCTTTTCATGCGATCATAATCGATTGCAGTAATGAGCAACACAACGGTCTAGGACACTAACTTCTTTCACGCCACTCAGAAATTTCCGGACCGATTTTCCGTTTGTTTAGTACCCGTAGAAACAGCAAGTTCTTGTATTGAGGAGGGAGGAGTAACGGGAACCTGTCAGATCACCAAAAGGGGTTGTGGAGCACCCGAAAGTGAGAACCACTGGTCTATATCTTGTCAAATTCCGTAGCAAGTTCTCGGAATAAAAAGTCGACTCTGTCATTTAGGTACCTCCATCAGCTGTCGCAACACCACTGTGTTTGGCGTCGATGAAGAATCAAATCCCAAACAAAGCGATGCTTGCAGCTTGGGGCTCTGATGGTATGTTCAAATGAAAACGAATTGATGAACAAATGATAAAGTTGTGAGATTGAGTGTCATCTAAAAGCAAAATATTACCGCATCTGCTGGTACCATTAAAAATCTCACATCGAATCACTAACGATTACAGATGCTGAGAGAAACTTCGATCACCCTAATTACATACATCTCATTGAATTTTTCCAATTAAATTTTGTACTATCACTGAATCTGTACTGAATCTATACTATGTACTACAGTTTATTTTCTCAATATATTGCAGCAAGTCGCGTAAA
Organism: Anisakis pegreffii; assembly: GCA_035041965.1. Classification (NCBI taxonomy): domain Eukaryota; kingdom Metazoa; phylum Nematoda; class Chromadorea; order Rhabditida; family Anisakidae; genus Anisakis; species Anisakis pegreffii. The sequence goes on along the minus strand of JAPYMA010000207.1, from coordinate 66,463 downwards.
ATCCGTTACATCACTGAGCATGATAAACATTACAACAATGGCTTGCCCTACCGATGCTGCAGCCAATGTCATCTGCGCAAGTGAATCCCAAGACCAGAACATATGCCGGGTCATAAGCACCTCACGATTTTAACGATTTCATTTTATCATATCGTAAACTCATATCAGAAGCACCACATAACCTAATGGAGGAAACGATCACCACGTTGATCAAAACTAGTTTTGCTCGAAATTCGATTGCAACCTCGAGAATATTAATGTTCATTCAAGTCTGAGATATATACTGAGTTTATTAGCCTTCCAAGTGATTCTCAGCTTATAAATTTGCTTTCAGTCATACTCTGACGTTTCAGGGAGACAGTGGAGCCGGTATGGTGTTCAGCGATCGAGCTGGTCGACGGTACGTCATCGGTGTTGCTTCATTTGGTACTGACTGTCGGTCTATACAAATGGCACTTGACTACAGAGACGGTATTGGTGTTCAATTGGTATATTAGAACACCTTTCAATCAGCACAGTAAACTGCGACTATTTCATTAATTGTCATCGAAAACTTGAATCATGATCAATGTTTCTATCATCTTCTTTACGCATGATCACCGATGCAATAGAGATATTTGTGCACCGTTCTGACACACTGACGAATTTACGGCATGATCATCCTATTGAATGGCCTCATGGATCTTGAGTAATCAGATCGCCTCCTTACGATACATTCTTTTCAGAATTTGGTGAAGTGGATAATTTGAACCGTATGAAGGGAAGTATTTTCACGGATGTTCGCGGCTTCACTCGATTCATTTGTAAGTACACCGGTGTATGTGTAGACGATTTATATCTGATACCGAACACAAATACGATCAATGCAAGCATCGTTCCGAATACGAACGATGCGACAATCATCCATCGAAGCATCCACTGACCATCATTTTCATTGAATCGGTCATGCTTGATGAGATGCAATGCTAACAATAAACGCGCTTACTTGTGCTTATCATAAATTGTCTGTGAGCAAATTCCGAGTAGTTTTTGATATTGAACAGTTTGATCTAGCGATCGGATAAGTTTGTTAGACATTCAAATGAAATTCAGATCGGTGAAATTCAGTTCGACATTCAGATCGGTGCAGTTTAGTGAATGAATGCTTTTTCCGTTGCCTCATTTTCGACGCTTTTCTTGTTTCATTCAAATGAGGTAAATTTTCCAAAGTAATCCATTTCAAAGCCGTTTTCACTCGTCTCTCCTTCAGTGACAACATAAATTGCGTAATGTTAGACTAATTAAAACCGATTAATTAAAACCATTCAAATGATCACTTTCAAATATTACCATTCAACACAAATCATGATTATTGATGACGAATTTCAGTAATTTGTTTATTTTTCTCATTTGTTCACGATACTAAAACGAGCACAGTTAATCAATCAATCATGTGAAAATTACAACTCAATCATCACAATGCGAAGTGAAAATAAAAATTACAACTCCTCCAACTTATTCATACGTCTCAACAACTATAACTTCACCGCCAGACACTGAGTGAAGTTCGATCTCGAGCTGATCGTTTCAGTTCTCGGATTTTCTGAGGAGTAAAATACAGTTTCAAATACATCAATAACAACACAAAATCAACATACTAAAAATTCAGAGCTTATCAAAATGCGAATATCTTACAAATTTTCGATAAACTTTTCGCAGTTCAATCTGACAGAAACGGCGAGAGAGAGAGGAGATCGAAGGAGGACATAGTTCAAAATTTCGAAGTTCAAACATGCAGCGATCCTCCCTTATTGGAACTTTAAATCGGCGATTTTTTCTGGACATTTGAAGAACTGACGAATGAGTTGAACATCAAACTATGAGCCGTTGAAAGTGAGGTAATCGATCTCATGTTCGAAACTTGTAAATTATTCTTTCTCTCACGTATCTTGCAAAAAAATCATCACAAGGCAACAAGGCAAATTGCATAATTACAACATGTTGGAATATTAAATTCGATACTTCGACATAAGACAATGATAAAAGCTTTCGCCAGTTGTACTGCTTAAGAGTTCACATGCAAGTTCAATGTCATTCTGCAAAAGCAGAATGAAGGCTCAGTGCAAAGCGATAAGATAACAACGCGAAATCGTCGCAATAGAGACCAATCTTTTGAATGTATCTATTGCAATTTCGATGCAAAAAAACGCTAGAATAATAGCTAATCAAACATCTCGGCTTATCTTACATGAGCATCATTCAATTGTATGGCTTAATAAAGACCAAATAACAAAACAAAACCTTAAAATAGATTTTTTTTCGTATATGATGCAATACTATCGTAGAACTGCTGCACAACAGAACAAACACAATCCTAGAATACTGTAAGTTCTTACTGTATTGAGAGTGATGCTGCTTAGAGCAATGCGTGAATTTACAGTGACTTATCGACAATAAATTAGAGAACAATATTGGAGCTATTTTAAATAACTTCTCGTTTCAAATAGCCAATATCCTTCGAATCGAGTACCTCTCGAAATTCACCGTTATCTACCAGTGGATCATTCGATGAGTTATGCGCGTTGGTTCGCGATGATTTGGCTGAGGCAGCAGCTGTTCGTTGTTTTTTGCTGTCGTTACAACATAATCGACAGCATCGACAACAGCAACAACACAATATCATTATTAAGCCGATGAATAGCTGAAAGAGTTAATTGTTCGTTTTGAATGCAAACGAAATTATCACATGAAAACAATCTCTGACTCGATTGACTCACTCACTCAATCGCTATGTAAATGATTCATTATGCTGTCAATTCATTCACATCATAACCACTCTTATAATCAAGCAAAATTTGTCTAGGTCTGCGATCGACCTGAGGTGATCATACGTCAGAGCATTCATTCACCAGATGGTAATGTAGTGCCTCGATGAGAAGTTAATCAACTGAGTGATGATTCGTGTGAATTTATGATTTTTGAAACGAAATCAGATATTTCACTTTTTTACAACTTCCAAATGCTCAAAAATGAAATTTCCAACCTTTTGCCAAATCTGATAGTGATAAATAAACAGATTATGGATCTGTAGGTATATTCTAATGATTTGTTTACATCCACACAGATACTCAACAAGATCTCGCTGTATTAAAGTGATTACTGATAGAATTTTACGTTGACAATGTTTTGAAAGAAATAATCGATCAAAGAAACACTCACAACGGCCGCAACAACGAGAACGCTCATTGTTCCTGACGACGATAGATCCACTAATCTGTTCACAAGCGGTGGTTTGCGTTGTTTGCAACTGTACTGTTGCCGTTCCTCGACGTCGTTCCTTATCACTTGTGTCGCCTCACATTTGACCTCACATGCAGCCTCACAATCCGTTAAATTATCATAGTGATATATCCCTGAAATATGCTTTCGGTAAGATACACTCTAGTCAACGATTCGCGAATTCTTCAATAATCTACTCTCAAATTCTCCATCTCCATTCCTTGGCGCTCATCTCGTTATTCTCAGAAACACAATGAGTTATGGAGAAAATGACGAGAAATTGAATGTTTTGGCGGAAACATTCAATATCTCGTCACGAATCATGAACTGATCGCGAATTTCTGAGGTGTTCGGTCACATTACAAAAATTTCCTCCAGATCAGAAGAACTGAATGAAAATGTTGTTTTCTTTCCTCATTCACATCAAATGAAAAAATCTTGCACCGGGAACGAATTGACGAATGGATGTTCGTGTGTTTGTTCACTATCATCGAAGGTACTTATAAATTCTTAATCACAATCATAAATTCTCAAGCGGAAACGTCATAATTGAAGGTGAAATTGTGTTTTTGTTAATGGTTCCTTTTGTTTTTCTAAGCCAGTGAAAAGAAACAATTTCCTAAATGTATCGGATGAAATTTAGGTAATGAAGTGGATAAATTGAACATTCAATTAATCGTACTCGATATTTTTGGTTTATACTCTCGCGATACTGCTGACGTATATGGATGCCTATCGTAATTGTGACTACCATAAGGCGATATATCGTAGGTGTCGTATGGAGCTGCTGAGCAAAACAAACTACTACTTAAGAGAATAAGTGGCAGCATCAAGAATTGTGTTGATAGCGATCCTGAGACGTATGATGAGGTCTTCATCCTGAAAATTAATAATCTGATCAGTGGATGATTCGTTGATCAATAGGATCAAAACTTATTGAACGCGTTTCACGAATCTAAGCGTTCAGTCACTTTCATAGGAAACGAACTAAAAAAACTTATGAAACAATCGCAATTATACAAAAATCACAATCCAAAATCACAAAAGTCCAAATTCGTCGACAATAAAATCAAACGCTAAAATGCCATTAATCTGAACAAATACCTAAACGAGTTAAGCCGTTCATTGAACTATAGAATCTCATAAGCATTCGTATACATTATATCTTAAGAGATCAACGTATTAATAAATCGATCAACAAATAAACAAACATCAATATATCATATAGCAACATATTAATAAATCCTTTATAGATTTTACAGGTCATCGCATTAAGCGGTATTCTTCTTAGCAACATAAAACTACGATATGGTAGAGATGAGATAGGCTAGCTGAAATACTTTTTAAATACATCAACAAACGAATCAAACGCTCGACAAACATTCGCAAAAAGGAACACCTAACTGCAATATGTCAAGCTCATATTACAAATCGCTGACCACTGGTCAGTAACTGGGTTTTGGGTGATGACCAGTGCCTCAAATGAGGTCTGAGACATGAAAAGACAGATTAGCCGCCTTTTGAGCCTTCCGAAAGGCAGGTTGCTTGGATTCCTGTTTGATCCACGATGATTGATTAATGTGATGATGAGATTAGTCTAACAAAGTAGCACCCACCTACTCTTGCATAAGGCCAGTTCTTTCAATTGAAGAAAATCATACAAAAACTATGGTTTCAAGGAAAATAAAACAGTGATTCAAGTATTCCATTGTTTTGGCGATCAAAAATCGGCAATTCCGAAAATCACCAGCAACATTCTCATCTATAATACGAACTAAACGTTGCACACAGTAAAGATTACCTGCAAAGCTATCGCAAGCAGAAATTCAGTTTGTCCGATGCTTGCACTGGAAATGTTTCAATATTTCATGGAATGTTCATTCGGCGAGTGCAGTCGAAAGACTGCCGAAAAACAAAATCGGCAATTATTCATCGAAAACACCTGCACTCCGCTTGCCTCGAATCAAAATCAAACGGCATTCATTCATAATTCATTCATTCGTGCAAATAATGAATCCAATCGTGCAAATAATTAATGTTAAGCAAAAATTGCCTTAAAAATTTTCAAGCTTTCAAGCGTGTGCTTCTAAGAAATGTATTTTTCAGCTGAGCACAAGCAGCCGTGCCAGCTATTTCCCAATTACCACCACTCAGAAATACCGTTTATTCCTTTAAATGTACCCAATCTATACATTATTCAGAACAAAAAATTAATTTACGCTCACAAAATGCTCCACTAGAAGGCAGCTAAAAACTTGATAAGTGCTAAAAATAAAGAATATCAGTAGTTACTGAATAAGGTTGACTGCAAATGACATATTTCAGTTATTTATCAAAACGGCGATATATTTGTTGTTCCGTACTGTGAGATAAGACGAATAACTTGCTCGTTTCATTCTTAAAAACATACGATATTAATCGTATGAGGTATAATACTGAATGGAAAGAGTACTTGAAAATGTTACGATAAAATAATTTCCGTCTTTAATTTCGCGTTCATTGTCATCATCTCTTTCAACATGATCGAAAAGGAAGCACTGATGATGCTTATCCTTATCAAATCTTTTGAGTACAGCATGTAATGATTCGTTCAACCTACCAATAGGCCTAGCAAATTATGTTGATTTAATAGTAAAAGCATGAGATAAATGCGGGTGTTCGGAGATCAAAGCTGATAACCTAAGGTTAAGAACCCATTGAATTGATTTTTTATTTCGTATTGCTAAATTACTGATGAAATTAGGTGCTCCGTATGGCATGCATTATTTCAGATCTATTCACCGAATAATTAACTGCTCCGGAGTTGCTGAATGACCAAGTTGATTAGCTAGAAATCAACTGATGTATTCAGTCGGCACAAATAAGGAGTGAGTAAGTGAGTAACAACGTAATCAAAAGTGAGTAGAAATTTTTTAATCAATCAAAATCATGTGACATTTGTCAAAGAATATGAGTTGTACGCGGTATGTGTGTGTAAATGTAGACGTCTTATGGGAGATATCCGTGAATCGCAATGTTTCAATTGAGGATGGATACATTTTGAATGCGGACAAATACGAAATCCTGCGCTATGCAACATCAGCACCATTGATCTCAAGATCAGATAATTAGAAACGCAGTTCCAAATCAGCAATACCTGTTCACTCGAATATCTCTTCAATTAAATTTTTTGATCTAGTTTAGCAATGTGTATTTGCGTTAATAATATTCTCACAAGATAAAAACAGATAAAGACACCTGTTCTTATGCTCCTATGAAACCTCAGAATGGATCATTCACTGACTGTGAGGAGAACTGCATACACCTTGCATATCCTTTATTGATTCTTATTACTTCAGCGGATTCCCCTTGAACAAATCCTCATCAAAAGATTCAAAAAATTACACCTCGGGGTTCCCAATTCAGGGAATGCGATAGATTCCATCCATATGAACGATGGATTATTCAATGAATTTAAGGAGCTACAACAATGTGTGAAAGCGCTACTATCAGCCATGATAATAGTTGAATGGAGAAGCATTTGATGATCACAGCAACGGACACTTTTGAATAATCATAAATGAATATTGTTCAGAACATAATAACGGAATGAATAAGCATCAGAAGCATCCGCTTTCTGAACAATAAACAACATTTGAGGTGGTTAAACATCTGATTGTTAATCGTTATTTGCAAACATTATTTGCGATGGCGTCGAGAATGGTTATGACACTGGCATTGATAATAACAAAGATAATAACAATAGTCATAAAAGAGTAATAATGATAATGAGTAACTACTGTTGAATATGTTCGATGTCAGTTGAATTCATTCCCTCATTCATCTCATTTTACTAATGCATGAGCTTATCGCTCCTCGCATTGTCAAAACAATAGCAATAACAACAATTATCTCATAAGTCATCACCATCAAGGCATTATCATAATGATGAGAGATTACAACCAACCTCTTCCTGTTTTCAAGGATATAAGGATCAACTTTCAGCTCGTTGGATCACGAAAGGAGGATTACGAGGATTAATATATCTCATTCTCCGTTCATGCACTTCTTATCCGGCTTGATCAAATCATTTGATAGATCGATTCGTTATGTCAACCGGTATTCCATAGTACCAGACCTCATAAATCTGTGCTTATCGTACAAATGTACTTGACACGAACAAGTTATATTGGTTGAAAAATTATGTAAAGCTTCAAGTAGACCTCTCGACATCAGATGTTTAGCCTTTTTGTGTAAGCCAAATTGGTCTATTGAAATGATATCACTTAAGGGTGAAATACTGCTCCACCACCTTCACGATGAACTGATATTCAGGTATTTTTGGATATGTGTGGCAAGTAAGCTGTTCCCTTTATAGAGCATAAGTGTAATCAATTACCAAATGGAATAAAACAGTAATAGAATTGATCAAAAGAACAATACTAGTAACCGCAAAGTTCTTAATAATAATAGCAATAACAATATGAGTAACAATGATAATGATAACAGTAATTCTCATAACAGTACTGATGATAATATTGATAATAATAATAAGAAGAGGAATAAATTGGAAGTGCTCTCAATCCTTGAGTGCAATGTTATCAGCCATAAGCAGCAATGTGATGAAGCTTGCAATTACTCCGTACATAGCAAGATAAAAGTTATATCTTATGGATTGTCGTGCGATAGTTTTGAGTGAACGAACACATCATATAGTTAGAGATTAATAGAATAATCTAAGTGAACATCATAAATTCAACAAAGAAGTTTGTTGTTCGAATGCAATGAAATATGTCACTTAATAGAGAACTTTTAGCATGATGCGAATAAAAGATGAGACTAAATTAGAACCTATTCATGAGAAGAACCACAAAGCGATACAGCTACGTAATTCCTTCTCCTTTATGATGAAAATAAGATGATTATAAAACTCTGAGGGAGAGTGCATAATTCTGTCCCCTTATCTTATCAATTTTATCATTAAATACTTCAGATGAGCAGTGATATTCAAAATTGTTATGCAACAACACCCGCAAAGAATGATGTTTATGATATAGAGCACAATGATAAGACGTATTAGAGAAAAACTATTTCGATTTTGCCTTAGTTTTAAATCTTTCAAAATGGCTTCACTCAAAACTGTCAGATAATTATTGAATAAGTCATATGACGCATCATCGATCATGCTCACTGCTTTGCTTATAAATAAGCGACGCTAAGGTGCAAATCATGGTGATAAGGTATTTGCAAACATTTTGACGATTGAATGGTAACAAGCAAAACTGCGTGGGTGCACAGCCGAAAAAACGAAGATCAGAAATATTTTCTGATTAATTTCCTTTGAGATCACAGCTAGTGACGGGACTGAAAACCAAAAATTATGAAACACTAGTGATGACTAGGCATTCACAATAACAGCTTAAAAAATTCGTCAATCTGTCAATCTCTGCTCTATACCTGAGGAAGAAGAAAACGAACATCGCTTTAAACCTATCGATTAACGGAGTTTTTGTGGAGGAAGTTTTGAAGAGGAGTGAAAACAAGAGCGATCATCGAAGGGATGAGAGTGGATAAAAACGAATGTGGTGAGTGACACTTGATACCTGTTCGATGTAATATTAGTGATAATCTTTGACACCAAAACTCTGACGTGAACACAACAGCAGTAACTCTGTTGTTTAGGTCACCATTCAATTTCTTAGAGCCAACTTACAAATACTATCAAATTTCTGCGATTGCTTATCTTATATTTTTGCGCTTGCTTATCTTTGTTTTCGCGAAATCATCTTGTTTCGTGTGTTGATCATGACTGATCACTGATAAATTCCTCTCAATCGATCACTGAATATGATTCAGTTCATAAATAATTAATCATCGATATATCAGTTGTTCAATGCAGAATTTTATGAATTCAATAGACGATATCGCTAAGACTGTTTCATATGGTATCATATCGCTAAGATTGATCACGCTAAATATTTGCAGCAGTTGTCAGCCAGAAGCAATCGTGCCCACAATGCCTCGCAATAGTTTCAGTTTTGTGATTATTATCAGCTTTATTATAAAGTTATTATGAATATGATGATGTGAAATCCTCATTGGTGATTCACTGATATTATCCAGGAACAGTGCATTTCTTGAACAAATAACCTGGATATACGTTTGGGAAATGATCAGTTAAATGGATTCGACCAGACATTATTTAAACAAGGTGATATGATCGACATTTCGACCGCTTAAAGACGTGAAATGTTGATAATTTTAACCATGATTGCTTCATTGCTTTTAGATCTCTGAGTATTTTATGAAATGCGATAAGAAGTGCCATGTGCTGTGGAATCCGAGAGGACATTTCGCTTAGAAGATTAGTTTACTGGTGAGAGATGATAGATATGTTGTGCGATAACGTGATTTTTGTCCTTAGAGGATACAGCTCAACAGTGGCGTATTTGCTCGTATAAGTGTGACATGTTTTTGACATATGTCCACAACTTTTTCAAGATTTATATCTGACTGAAAACAATTTAGCGTTACAACTTGAACAGCGTTTAGAAACATTTTGTGGCTCGAAACTAATACATCATTATAAATAATATACATATAATATAAATCCAATTGCTAATTAATTCAGTTCTGCATCTGAATATATCTAAAATTCATCTGCCTACCATGTGCATGTATGCTCCAAGATCATAGTTTCATGATCTCGAACGCTACTCCATGATCACCTTAATTGTAGCACATTGCTCCATAATCATATGACTTATAACAAATTAACTGTAACCAATGTCCCACGTCGTGTCCCATAAACGGAAATACTCAATCGCTTGTTCGAAAATGTAAATAAATTCGTTGGATTTTCATCGCAGGTGTCCATTCATCTCTGTATCGTCCCAACTCGAATTGTATCACCTCCAAATCGTTTACTTAGGCATCATTGAGAAAATATAGCACATAATATTACTTATGTACCTATGGGAATGCGACGAAAGACAAACAAAAACAATACTCGTATCATGAACATAGGTAAACAATTCACATCCCTAATGTGATATTATACTCTTATAACAAAGACGATGAAGTGTTACATAACCGTCGAAAACAACTCATACAAACAAAAAACACTCAATCAGAGACACAGATCTGTATTGTTTTGTGGTCAGCAAAGTAAACAAAAATGAACTAGGTTTAATAATTAATGCATTAATGAGATTACTCAATCGCTGCTTTCGACTCGTATTGAATCCATATTCGCGGTAGGATAGGTTACCTATGCAAATTTTGATATTGAATCCATATTTGTGTCAATATAACAAAAAATTTTGTGTTGTCAATTCGATTTGCTCATTGAAAATAATCTATCACCCTAACACATTTCATGGATAAATGCTTCTGCAATGACCGACCATTAAAAGTGGGAAGTTTATGCGGAATTATGTGCAAACACGAACAAATTTTCCGCCTGAACGCACGAACTCTTCTAAAATTAATCAGTGCATGTGCACAGAGCTGAATGAAGCGAGAGCGCATGCAGTATGTTTTCAAGTGATAGATGCAAATGAAAACCAAGAACATAGCTTAGCGCTTCATTGAGATGACTGCGTGAGATGCTAGAAATGCATAGAGGCAGCTTGAAATGAGTGAAAACGATTCAAAACATTATGATTATCATTATAATGATAATTGCATAATTGCTAAGACTTCTGTCATCAACATCTCAACATTCATTTTCTGATCATTGATCAATTTGCTGATCACGCGTAAGGTTACAAGTGAAATGATCATCGAAAAACTGCAATGTACGCTTAAATCATTGGAAGTTCCTCTGCTCAAGCATCGAAATAATTCGTGAGGATGATGCAACTTAGCCGTGAATTCAGAAGACGAATGAACTGATATAACCTCTCTGTGTTGAGCATTTCACGGTTCAGCGAGTACCACAACAGCTGAAATGAAAACGCCTGAATGAATGTCTGAATTCAGTGCAGAGCGGCGGTAATTTCGTTAACATTCTCATTAATTGTAACTGTTTAGTGGCTGGCTCACTTGCCACTGGATTGGTTGGCATTTAATAAAATGATTTGATTGCTGAAGCAACCTCTAATAAAATTATCTTCAAGAGGTGAGTGAGAGGAGGACGCTTGACAAACGGACGAAACGCACTGGATCTGTTAAACACAATTGTTAAGCATTAATTGTTTCAGTTCTGGTGAGAATCAATTCAATTAGTGAAATTGCCGTGTATGTGAAAAATTAATAATTTCATTCATGTTCAGTTTCTATGACAAAAAATCCAATTTAACAACCGAAAATACGCTTCAGAGGTATTCACACTGCAAACTTTCCCCATCAAAATCATCGAATTCCTCAGCAATTGGAACAAAATAATGCAAAGCGATTGGCTGTACCGCGTTGATATTAGAGGTTCGAAGAAAAAATATCTGTTTTTTAAGATGTGACATTTGCGATCCATAAAAGAATCTGAAAAAAATGGCAAGTATCGAGATTAGTCATGAGATTTCAATTGAATCGACTGGTTCAATTATAGGTGATACGGACGAGTTGAAACATACAATATCTATGATGATAAGTACGTCCGCAGTTTATTATATCCTTGTCACTCACTTCGTTCGAGAACCACTGGGATTTGTCACGTATTTTGCCGTATATTACCGAGTCAAAATGCCCTATCACTAGTTAACTGTATCGTTGAGGAAGTATCACCTCTTTGAGTGAACGATCGTTTCAATCGTAGTGGCATAATGAAAGTTCTTCGAACCAATTGATGTGATCAAGATCAAATCTTACAAATCTTAAACGGCAAGCTGATGCGAACGAATAGAACTCGATGAGTTTCTTAGGTGAATTTATAAAAGGGTTGCTTTCTCAAATGATTACACCGAATTCGTAAGAAACACTGTTTTGACAGTAATGAATGAACACCTTTCACAAAAAGTTTTTTGTTGTGTCCGCAGAGAACAGCAGAACATGTGCTGCTGCGTGCGGTGATTGACTGCATGGGTGCATGCGAATGAAAAGTGAAGAATGAAAAGCCGAAATATAATCAATCGTTTGCATTTTGCTGAACAAAGCCGAAAGGAATTCATTCAGCATTTGTGAAGAATGATGAATAGTGAGGAAATTTTTCAGGTCTCAGAGAAAAATAATATCGCCGTCGTCAAATATTGCAGCAGCCAATTGTTTATTGCGTGAAAAAAATTCCAGATTTGTCACCATAAAAACGAAAAATTGAAATGAATGAATGATTTTCTACGTATGTATTTCGTATATGACGTGAAATTTTTGCAAAAACAAAAAAGAAAATGGAGCGTACATCTCAAATTTTAAAATTTATTTCCTTTTGCTTCAAATTCAAAATTTTGTGCGCATCCAATCGAATAACACTTCGAAGATTCATTCGTTTAAGTGCAAATGAAAAATTGCCGTCCATGCTCGCTGGCTTGACGATAAAATCGCGAACGGATGATCAAATGTCAAACGGATGAATTACGAGCGGAATATTTGCGTTCAGATTTCACAAGAAAACTCTTTCGAGTGCAATTCGAATGCTGAAATGACACCGAAAAAAAATTCCGCATAAGACAGTAGTAGATTGTGTGATGAAATTAATGAGAACTTAAGATTGATCAGTGCCGATGAAATGCAATTAATCATTCAGGCGAATGATGCTGATTGGTTACTTTCAATCATTTGTGAGTGTATTATAAATATGGTTTATGAGATTGAATTGTGCTTACGGATTCAAATATGATTAATATGTATTAATCGAAAGTGAGAAACTCGAATGAATTGAATCGTAATGAAATCACGAATCAAACACGAATCCGTTTAATTCGTTTACAACGGTAAGTCAGTATCGCGAATACCGGAATAATCACACCAAAATTGGATTAAAGGCAAATGAGATTTGCTCGCTGAACACTGATCAAATTCAAACCTTTCGCAAGAGTTGTTGTTGAGCTTGAGTGAGCGACAAAATGAATTTTGATCGTAACATAACGAAAGTTTCAGCAATCGGCAAACAATCCGACAATTTCTGAGTCTATCCGGTTTCTGAGGAGGGAAAGATTTGCAACGATAAAAATCCCCAAAATTTCGAAACAGTCCAAGAATTCACTGGCAATTAAAAGTTTAGCCAGAAACCGTGACATTATTGAAACGCACTGGAACAATACCATTTCTAGACGAGCATTAGATGAATTCCATACATATAAATCTTCAAGAAACAAGCAAAGGAAAACTATTTTTGTTGTTCGATGATAAGGTTTGTATAGCAGAACATTTGAAGAGCACTAAGCCTAAGAATATAGGTACATCGATTCAAATATAGGTACATAGGCACATCGATTTTCGAAAAAATACGATGAAAGTAATCCAAAACAAGATCAATCTTGATGAGCCAAATTACTTCTTGCAATGGAATTGGGTCACTAAGCGGGAGGCGTTGAAAATGTCTCAAATCTTGCGTGTACCAACGGGAATACAACGGAGGAATGTTCAAAGCTGCTCGAATATTCAATGCCAGCAGGAATATTCTTGAAGGAGGAACGCATGCATTTTGAAGAGTGTCACATGAAATAATTAATTTCATTGTTCAATCTTCCAAAGGACGACCACAACTGACAGTTTGTTGGTTGCTTGCGATTATATAGCGAATGAAATCATTTCATATTCTATTCGATGATATTAATTAGAAATTCCATTCCACGGTGTTTCGCAAACGCAATCCACTAAAAATTCCTTCTCATCAATCGCACATTAGATTAGTTCAAAGACGATGGTGGTTCAAGTCACTCAGTACCTGCTCGTCAGTTTTAAGCGGAATTATTATATAATATGATTAAAACCAAGAGCGTTTGCTCTAGTCTGGTCTGGGGAGCCAGCGAAAAAACAATACAGAAGATTAATATGCTGCATGCTAGACAGCATACTCTCATTCGATGAACATTTCGCAATTTTATGGCTATTTTCGTGGAATAACTTGGATATGTGGTGGTTGGTAGTGTAGTGATCATGTGGAACAGGTGAAAGTGAATTATGTAAGTTCAGCATTATTGGAATGAGTGAACCCAGCTTACTTTCATTAATCATCTGACACTCGCAAGTTACAGCGACAAATCATTGGAATGACTGCATCCAACCAACTTTCATAAATGGTTCGAAGGGTTCGGCAGACAGATAACAGTGGGAATGAAACCATAAAATCACGCTTTACTGCCCATAAATACGTTTCGTATAATGCAACTGAGTGGATGTATAAATGTTTTACTGCTACTTACATGTTCAGTGATTACAAGCAATAACATTGCGGTCAAGGTAATTTATAGACAATTTGATTCTAATAAGTCAAGAGATTCGTTTACGAGTTTGGATAAAACTTATGGTTTATGATCTGTAATTAGAGTTCTTCAGACACGTAATCTTCTCACTTTCTCGGGCATTCAGTGCAAACGAACGTCTTCTTTCAGTGAAACCGAAAACATAAAGTGGCACATCCGAACACGTCGTATTTATCTTCGACACAAACACATTACTCTCTTAAGAACAAACGAGATCGTGTACATATGATTAAAGTAGAAAATGAACATGGCAGACTGTGAGATAAGCTGAAATAGCGCAAAATGATCATTAGGTTCTACCAAAATGATCATTAAATAAAACAAATGCCAGCCAGATGAGGTTTTTTTAGCAAGCCGAAATTTCCTATGAACATAGTGAAACTCGATTGGTCGGCCTATCAATGAGTTAGTCCACAAATAAACGTATTGCAAACAATAAATGCAATAATGCTAAAGTATATCTCATGAAAATCTTGCCGATCGCCTTGTTTGAAGACCGTTCACCTAAAGTGTTAAGTGAGCACAATAATGACTACTGTTTCATATTTACTTATATTCTCATAAATTGTTCTATGGATGCCCATCCGTTTGGATGACTGGCTATTCAGCTACTACTAGATAAAGGTCACTCAATCAAAACTACCGAGAAAGGGGAGGAGTGATGAATGTATTTACGAGTGTTGCATTATGCGGATTCATTTCCTTGACTGTTTTTGGGAGGAGTGACATTCCTAATCTCAGCGTGTTTGTTTGTTTACCTTAACGAATCATCAGATATGCACAACATTACTTTCAAACAACATTTACTCAAGAATTATAGCGAAGAGTCTAACGAATCTCGACGAACGGATAAAGGTGCGACACTATTTTGACGAGCAAACAAAACGAACTAGAACCAAGGCAGAGTAATGCTATTGCAATCAAAGTAAAGTATTCATTCGCGTATTCAATCAGTGATACACTCATTTCCTTATGGTAAATTACCACTTATTTTTGGTCATTGTTACCGGTGATGACCAATGACCATAGATAGTGTGACCAGATGACCGTTTTTAAGGGTCATTCTTCTATTGTCTTCTCGTCATTCTTATTGAAAGGAACTGAACGAACGTACGTAAAAGAATGACCCCATCAGCTTGTAAGAATAAGTTTCTTCTCCTCATTGATTCTGAAGATGCGAGCTAATATTAATTGAATCGAGCCAATACAATAGTTTCATTCATTAAAAATTCAATTATGCTCACCATTAGCACTTTTTATTTCATCAAGAAAGATGAGTTTGCCTTTTGCAATGATGACTTTCTATTATGCACACACGCACATAGGTTTACGATCATATTCATATTCAACGCCGAGTCTGTTTGGTTATTTATTTATTGAGGTAAATGTATAATATTTGTGTATGGATATACTCACTCATTCAGAGTTCATTCATTTAAACATTCAATTAATTTGTGATCCCCTATCACAAATGCACTCACGATCAGCAAACTCTAGTATGTTCGTTCCATTAGATGGATGATAACCATAAGATCAATTGCTAGAACTTCACTCATATTCTTTTGACTTCATCTGTATTAGAAACATATCATCTTCAAAGAAATCACTCTGAATGATATTATGAAATCATCTTTATCGGCTAAAAACGACAATTTGATTCCATTCGACTCAATATCGTAAGATCATCCGAATGCATTATAAAGAGATCGAACTAATCCAATTGCAAAGATAATCAAGCAACATGTTTCATAAAATGAAAATATATAGTGAAATGTCAGGTATATGCAGTGAAGTATTGAAACTCATTAAAATGTCGGTGATAAATCATCGAGTTTTCACGATGATAGCATCGATAAGTGATCAGTGATGATTGGATTGGTGATGATAACGATTATAATGATGATGACGATGTGAGAATATTCATTTGATTATGAGAACGGATGGTAGGTACAATTTAGTTGTCATTCGACACAACGATAAAGATATAATCTTATTGAAAGATCACATCGAACGATGATTGCTGTCCTCTTATTCGTTCGAGTGAGTATCTTAAGGGGCAAAAAGTGAGCTGCTCTCTTCTCAAAGAAACCGTCTAAGATTTCACCTGAAGCAATAATTCCAATTAGATCAAATCACTTTCTTTCAATGTTTTCTTAAGGCGAACTCTCCGATGACACAAATAGCGGGATTACCGAGCCAAATTCATTCTTGAGGTAATTTTACGGTCCAGTTTCTGATTTTATCTCTTCAGCGTTTTCTTGTTCGGTGATCATCTTATAATCGATCATTGACATCGGATATTGATCAAATACAGCAAGTCAAATGCTTACAAAAAGAGATATTCGAGAACATTCACTAAATTTTCCATTGGAAAACCTAGAAGTTGAACGATTCAATGCTAAGGAACAATATCTCACCAATGAGATATCAAATGAAGAGGGGATTATAGAAATTTTCAAGGTTGGCTGGCTAAAGAAATCCATCAGTTAAGAGGATTTTTTGAATATCCCTAGTAGATTTACTTCAGTGAACTGCGAGACAACCGTAAAAGAAAATGGAATCCTATGAATAAATATGATCTTGTTTTGTGATTAAAGAGATTTAAGGCACTTAAACGGCGCCTTCTTGACGACACCTTCGGATTTTGTGTATAAATTAGCGTTCAGCTATGGTAATGAACATGAGTTATTGATGGTAACAATAACTAACTATCACAACAGGTGGTCTCAGCATCTCCATCTCCTTCGGCCAACTTCTCAATGATCGTCTTCTTTTATTTGCACAACAACAACAATTGTTCGCTGAGTCAGAATCATTTGGGAAAGTCTTTTGCAAGGTTATAACTTCATTAATGGAAACTTCTCGGCTCTAGCCAAAATCATGCTCCCAAATTATAACGGATGACTGTCTGGTAACTTCTAGGTTATATCTCGTTTGAATGTTGCTCGATTGTGTCGCAAAAGCGATTGTTTTCCTACAGTTATCATTCACATGGAACCTCAAAGTAGACCTGATGATCGAGTTTAGATAAGAGTTAAAATTTTGATCCTGAAGTATGTTACTAGTTGGAAATTATCCGAGTAATCTAATGAGATTCATTGAAAATTGTTGAATAAGTAAATAAGTATTCATTTACAGAGGGAATGAAATGAATTAGGTGAGTGCTGATAGTGGCCAATTATATGGTTTATAATGCGTTGTTAAAAGTAGTTGTTTATGCTGAGGTCTATAATTATGTAAATTAGATAAAAGGATGATCATTATGTGGTGGTGAATGAAACAGCATTGAAACAACATTGACGCGAACTCGCATTTTAATGATCGGAAATCGCAAATTATCGCATGTGATTTCGATGCATTTTCACCGAACAATAAGCGATATTCCCAATCGCATTAATCCTTCATTAACCTCATTCGTTCGTTTATAACCATTTATATGTGTTATATTTATGTAAATGTGTTTTCTATTAACTTTCTCATCCCGTTCGACACCCAATTATTTTATTTCCAATAAATTTTTCATGCTTTTGATCTCTGTTTGTAGAGCAGCAAGGCCACTCATTCATCGCACCGTCATCATCCAATTATAATATACGATAAGTGTGGAGTGAATTAAACGATAAGGTCCGATATGGAGTTTGATTTCAGATTGTGATCAGTGAACTACTATCAGTTTGAGCAAAATTTAATGAACATTAAGTTGGGCCAGCTTATAAGAGGCTAAAAATCACTCTGAATATTTTCCGGGATCCAGATTGATATGGAATACAGCTTGATAATGGCTTCACTGAGAATCCGTGAAACCGTTTGCTGCAAGGAATTCTTAGAACCCAACCTAAAAGCACTTGTCTTGATCAGTTGTTTTCTTTGTGATAAGAAGAGTAAAACATTTTTCAAAATTTTGCTTCATCGAACATATAATACAACAAAACTGAACGAAAGTCATAACAATGAAAAACATTCATCCGATTTTATACAATACATACATTGCGATTCAAAGAAATCACATGACGATCTTGCGCTTAGTAATACATCCGAGTATCGATGTTCATTTGCATGAATCCTCACTTCTTGCGTGCCATCTTGATAGATCTTATCCACTATGAAGCATGTAACGTCTTGAATTCTCGGTGCTGTTCCTCAGTGCTACATTGGAATGATCTCTGAAGATAAACATCTCGTTATATCATCACAAAGCTGTCAGCTGTCAAAACTTATTGCACTCTTTGAAACCACCAAATCGGCGAATTTACAAAGTTGTCATCATTGAAGTGAAACTTTTCAAGGGAATTCCAGCATATATTTGAATTGCAATTACTCGATTCTATAGGAGATCTCCCTCACAATTAACTGTGTAAATTATACATAGAACATGCTTCTCAAATGAGCGAAAGTTGCCTTTCATAGCAGAAAATTTATTATTTTGCACCACTCCAACAATATGGGGTCCAGTAAAATGTTGTTTGAAAAGTTGGCTAGTTAAATATTAAAGTTTCCTTAAAAAATTTGGCAATGGAACAGAAATTGAGCACGTGTATCGTAGTGATTGTCATCGTTGTGATGATTCCTCCTGATATCCTCTTTGAAGCCATCTTCGTAGATGAACTGAGGATGTGTCACGGGATCAGTTATAGCTGAAGGACTGCGTGGAGACCAACCATTACAAAACCATGAGCAACAACAACATACACACAATAATATCACACAAAATGCCATCACCTTTAAAAATTTGCAAGCATTTAATCTACTGTTTATCAATACTGTAATCAATCATGTATATGGCCATGCCCAAGAAATAGTTTCAAGCAACTTCTATGCATTAGTTTCACCACGAATACTATGATACTATGAATGACCGACCGCGAAAGGCTGTCAACTACCCGAAATGTGGATAATATTTAGTAAGAATGTCTTGTTCAAGATCCATATATCCCACTACCACGTCATAACAAAATTCGTGGTACTATTGTTCACACATTCTACGTGGTGAGTAGTAACTTCATGCGACAATTATAAATGTCTAATTAACATGAAACTTCCAATAGGGAATTCGATTTATCTTCATTTCATCTATTTTGAACTTTATGGAGTGTATTCAATCGCTCGATGTCAATCGCAGATTATTTAAAATGTCACTCATAAAGTTAATCGTTTTGAAATTACCGCAGCTGCAACGAAAAGAAATGTGAATCGTCGTTTGGTGTGGTTGTATATGGAATTTTGATTTCGAAATGGCTTTCGACGTTGACAACTGTATTGCTTGCGTTCGAACTGATCATTGTAGACCACATTGGCCACTTCACAGATCACGTCACATGCCCACTGACAGTCCGTTAGATTATCATAATGGTACACCTCTACAAGTATTTGAATAAAGCGAAATTATTTCAGCTTCATTCTGCTATTTCACTTCACTCAATTTTCATCTATAACTTTATATTGCTGCCAAATTTCGTGATTTATGCAAAACTTTAGAAATAACTCTCATTTCATACTTCTTAGGATTCATACTTGTCATAAATCATCACTTCAATTATAAGAACATTTTATACAGGCATCATTCGTCTAAAATCCCAGCAATTCATGATTTTCCATTGGATAAATTGATAGTCACGACTGAATTTGATCTAAGTGCTGACAGCACTAATCAAAGGATCAACAAAATTTATGTTGTTTTCAAATGATCCAACATCTGTAATATATCAACATCAACTCGAACATCGATAATATATCAATTTTGAAGCGATACATATTTATCACTTTCAAAGTTATGTGAAGCAAAATGAATCTATGGACTCACTGACGCTAATGCTTGAGATATCCGGTTGTTTCAGGGACGATGCGGTTCGTTCATAAGAATACTGCGATTTCGAAGCGGATCGAAACGAATTTGTCGAGTCATATCCGATCACTCTGCCGCCGTAAAAGGCGAATACAATGAATGAGATAAATCTCATCTCATCAGAATTGAAGCCACACAAACGACAGCTAAATACAGTAAAATTTATGTTATTTGTGAGCATATTTGTCTCTGGAATTAAGAGTTCTGAAAATAAATACATTTTTTCAGAAACTGTCTCGGAAATTCGATTAAATCGCGAGTTTTTTTTCGTTTTTTCGGTGGAAAATGATTGAGAATTTCTTTGCTCGTTGTCAACTCCAAGTCATTCCATCAGTATGTGCTGTCCAGAGAGAGAGAGCCAGAGAGATGATAACATCGAAATAAGTTTGATAACAAGGAAGAGCAGGCATGAGAGTGTTTCCAAGACTGCTAAACAATGAATGTTAAAGCTGATCCCCCATATAGAAATGAATACTGGTACACGATTGATTGAAAGATATTGGATTATCGATATCTGATTTGAAACATCCTATTGGTCGAATGACTGCGGAGCGCTCGATTCAGCAAAACATTTAAATCATCGAATCGTGAATGTTTACAAGCACTTATATCTAACTATTCAAAGCTGAGATTCGATGGGACTAGATGAAAGTCTCGTAATTATGCGAAATGAAACAATTTTTGATCGCAGTGAGCACACATTCCGATCAAATGACAATCATAAAATATGAGATTAACAATACTAACGTATCCTAAGTTTCCCTTTCTTGTGTTCCCCGAAAACCATTTCCAACCTAATTAAGTGCTACACTTCAACATTACTACAAAATGATTGCTATTCCAAATCGATGTTCAGAGACGGCAAAAAAGCAGAACTCAATTAGAAATTGTAACTGCACAAACGCAATCTTCTTTTGATTAGCTCATTTGTTTCGCAGTTAGCTGAAATATGACTGGGACGAGTTATGTGAGTGAGTAATATAAAATAGTAAGTGCGATTTTGTTTTAATTTGGGTTTTTTATTTGAGATAATACATCTCAACTTTTCGTTCGTAGCAATCATTTTTGGATGTTTTTTGTGATGTCTGACGAATTGTATTCAAACGTCATATTTATGGAAATATTTGATGGTGTAAGGAAAATATATATTCATATTACATGCATTTGCCTTTGTTGAAAAAGTTGTGTATGTTTCTATGGTAAGAATTAGTTGATGAGTGAGGAGGCATCGAGAAGTTGGAATTTACGATTGAATGAGTGCTCGAATATCATTTTAGAGCATCACTACAACAACAACAGCAGGACACGTCGCGAAATTTTCAATTAATTATATTGTTATTAGCTCGAATTTCTCGAGGAATCCTTGGGGATTTTGTTCCTGTTTTCTTTTTTCAGACGAGCAAAAGTTCGAATATATAACTTCTAAATGAGTTTTTATCTAACAATGATGTGGCAAGTTTCCTTTTTTCTGAAGGCCTGATGTTCAATCCTAATGAAATACTTCTGTGCACTATCTATCCACATGGTTTATCCAGGTGAAATATTTTTTGGTCTTACTCGTATATTTCGATGATGTTGATTAAACTTTTGATTTATTCAACAACGCTTTTAGCTGAGCATTAGACACAAATCGCTAAGTGATGCTGGCATATGTTTATGGAGTGTAAGCAAAGTGATAATGATCGTAGAAGGTATTTACGAGATTTGAGTATTTCTCATCAAATTATTGGCTAACAGATTGTTGTGACGCAATGCGATGTGATGTGTGAGAGTGACATAATCGAATCAGTGATTACTGCTCTTCGGCGTATGCTCTTAAAACGCAAACAAACATCAGACATTGATTGCAATTGAAAACTTATGCAATAGCTTCGAGTTCTTGACCAAAGAAACAAGGGAAAGCGCAATGGAAATGACGAGAACAATCCAAGTTTCGTGGTCTTCTGCTCAATTTCTTGGTGTTATCCCTAGCGAACAATAGAAGCACGAGAGTTCAATGAAAACCTGGATTTGATTTGAGTCAATCCCAATCCTCATTAATCGCCAATCTGAGAGCGTTGAAACTGAGTGGATTGGATCAACTGATCTGAATTGGTTGATCAGAATGCTGATGCGTGTAGAAATGATCAAACTTTAAGAGTTTCTTCTATCATATTCACTCATAAATAAGTAAATACTAACAAAAATGTAAGGCGCTCATCAAATAGAACTGTTCGAAATTGTGCAGCACTTCGATTACAATGACTTGATGACCTGAAAACTGAGTGAAGTAAATGGCGATAAGACTAATGGTATCGAAACTGAAGAATTTACGACGCTGAGTGGAAATCTGTAAGCAGTAGATTTAACGAAATGTCTTTCAATTATATAATCACGGAAACAATTCGCTTAGTCACGTCCAGCAGACACAACAATCAACACATCAGCATTTTCATTAATTTCAAATGAATTCAATTATTCAAATCGAAAAAAATGTCAAATCAACTGAACGAGTGAACAATCAACTGAACAATAAGCAACCAAAGCAACGCTATCCAAAATTAATTTCAGACACAATCAACGGCTGTGTTCGTTCACATTTGAACATTTAAAATTCTTGTGCGGAATCTGTAAGCACCAGCAAATTTCGACCATTCCAATTGTGAAGCGAACAATAAGGATAATCGCATTGCAACCGGATTGAGTGGCTTCAGTGTGCAAATTAGCTCCTCCCTGGAAGCGAACACCGATCGAGGCTTATTGCCCGGTGAGGATATGAAGAGAGTTGAAGGAATTGCATGTTAGAAGACAACAAAGAATAATAGATCATAACATAATGAAATAGATCGTGTTTCTGAATATTATTTCTGCTCTTATCAAGTAGTATTCGTGTCTCTTGGGCCATGTAGCCTAGCGCATTCATACCAGTCCAATAATGAGGTGATTCTAAGAAAATTAATGTGTTACCTTTCATTGAAATGAACGTTCAATTGAGTATGCGCACATATGTATCGTTAGAAAATTGGATGCAAACTAAATGAGATGCGATGAAATGCGATGAGATGATGAATGATACTTGAGCGATACGCTTGCACACAAAAAAAATCCCTTCTTCTTGAAATCAAACTAAAATTCCATTCCTTTCCCGTAATGATTATCGTTTTCGTGATCGTTAGCAAACCGTTTGGCAGAAACAGCGTTCATGCGATTCTTTGACAACTGATTCTTATTCAATAGTTATGAGGATCAGGATGACTCTAGTGAATGAATTGGGCAGCATTCGCATATTAGCGAAAATATATTGTACTTCGGAAACATTAAGATCTACCACGATTGTTGATGGAATAATAAGTGATCTCTGAACATCCGATCGCAGGAGAAAATCAATCAATTTGTTAGCCAACGCTCACCAGCGTCTTATTGGCCAAAAACAGATTGCCATAGCACTTAAGCGAAACCAAAATTCTAAAATGATATGAACACTTCTCTGAGTAAAGACTTTGCTGAGAAAATCTCAGTGCTTTTACATGGCAATCAATGATGAATGATAAGTTTGCTCTTTCAGAGCTATAACGGTTTTGCTGAGCATTCTGAGATATGCTCTTATACATGTGGCTATTACACAATGAATCCATCAACATTTTGACACATTCTCGTCGAATTGTGAACTTTTAACCTAACCATAATAAAATTCATTCAAACAACATCAGCAAATAATTTCAGAGATTATTTCAATGCACGCTCTTCAAAAGTGACATAGAAAAGAGTTGAGTTGAGTGAATGAATGCACCGAAGTGATTCGTAAAACAAAAAGCAGCTTTAAAAGTGATTCTGGCACGGTGAATTACTTCTGCATTCTATTGTTATCTTGAATCCATGCTCGGCCTCATTCATATTGTATAAAACAAAAATGTGCAAAAAGCAAATGAATACATTTTTTCATTGAAAGTCGAGCAATTAATCGAGAAATGGTTTGTGCATTCAGCTGTGTCATAATTATCAAAAGTTTAGCAATTCATTTGTTATGCTTTTGCTTTCGTGACTTTTTGAAACTAATCAAGCTTTTGACTGCGAACAGTCAGCCGTCAATTTTCATCGGAAATGAGAAATGCCTAGCGAATTGATCAAGTTTTTTTGTCTTGAGTGGTGGACGATCAAAGATGATACAAGCAATAATTCTGACTCAGAAATTCAAATTTGGTCCCAAAATCAGCAACTGAAATCGATGAATCCTTGTGGGAAACTTGAAAATCGAGTTAGTTGATGGCAACATTCTTCATTCTCCTACTTTCTGATTATCATCAGTTCGTCCAGGCCTGACAGCATTTTCATTCGTTCTAACAGGGTTTTCATTCTTTTTCCTGCTGTTTCAATTGCTCTCATAACTTTTATCTGCAAAAGTATCCTCTTCTGCTAATTTCTCATTCATTTCACTCAACAATTAAAGTCAAATTCTCATTCTATCAATTGCACTCTATAATTCATCATTTGACTGTCGAATGTTGTTCAGCAATTCAATTCTATTGTTGTATTGTTGATTTCGGTTGTCAACACTCGTCAACGCATCCAATAAAGAGTATATGCTACAGAATGAGAAGTTGATTTGAACTGTGAAGTGAAATTGAGACGAAGTGAATGATAAAAACAAATCAATAGAACGATATTCGCATGTGATAGCTATGAGAGCGAATACAACACGTCTGAAAAGAATGAGAATCATGCAAAACAGTTCGAACTGAACGTGTCACAGACAATAGCTTTTCATGCGATCATAATCGATTGCAGTAATGAGCAACACAACGGTCTAAGACACTAACTTCTTTCACGCCACTCAGAAATTTCCGGATCGATTTTCCGTTTGTTTGTTACCCGTAGAAACAGCAAATTCTTGTATCGGCGGAGAGGAGTAACTGCGGCCTGGCAGATCATCAAAACGTGTAATGTAGCACACGAACGTGAGAACCACTGCTCTAGGACAACTCAAATCGCTTCTCGAAGACAATAAATCAACCAAAGAGGTACTAATAATAAGTCCAATAAAGTTTATTTATTGAATCTCACCGACATAAAAAAAAAGAAATTTCTGCCAATGCAATGAGGATATGTTCTCCAGTGCTGTCATCAAGCAGCATTTATAAAAACGTCTAGGGATTCTCAGTGTTCTGCAAAGAAGAAAACATTAATTTATAACTACAAGGAGCTTCATCGGATTGAAACCTTGTGAGCACTTCAGTTTACGTAAGTTGCTTGAGATTGGTGAGGATTTGACGGTGATTACAATAGGGCAGCGTGGATGAATCTATATTTAAGTCAAAGTAACATGCTTTTCGATCAGCAACACTATCTTCCGTCTCCTCATCTCCTATGTTAATCGCATTAATCTCGTTTCGCATCAAACACATTCTCCCATTTACATAATTCATTCATCTTATTCTCAAACCAAAATCCGCTTTTCTTTGGTAAATTAAAGATTCCATCAATCAAATAAGATTCCAATTTTAATCATTCGAACCAACGTTCAAGTAAGGTTTCCATTCCTGTGGTTTTCAATAAATTTTGCAAATCTGATATTTTCGAATCAGATGCAGCACAAGGGCAATCCAAAAATAGTCGCTCAGAAGCAACCAAAACGTTTAGGTTGATCAACCACGAATAAAAAGGCTTCATCATTCTCAGTTTGCTTCCGATAAGCCTAAGTGAGATCAGATGAGATGAATTGCTCAAGTACAAAAGTCTCAGGACCGATTTTCAGCAAAAGAACTCGTCGAAAGCTCATCGAAATCATTTAGCATTTGCGGAATCGCCAGTGATAGCCGCTGATATAACTTGATAGTGCATTCTGAACCTTGTAACTCGATCGCCAGAATCACTTCTATGCTCAAAAAAGTTATACTAGAACCCGATGATGCAAATGCAAATGATGATCAAGAAGAGCTGTTGCTAACTTCAAAGGCAACATGATGCTGACGAGGTTATAATTGCTAATTAGGAGCAGCGAAAATGTTTGAACTCATTTTTTAGCGGTGGTTGGTGGTAATAATGAAAAACTTTCCGAATATTCACTGCTGAGCATGTTTGAAGTTTAAATTCTAGAGGGGAGTGAAGCTCGATTTCTTATCTTTTTTATCATTACTGGATGAAATGTTTTAGCACTGGTTAGGTGACTGGATGCAGAGTATCGGCAGCCATATGGACTGATGGAGATTTGTGTGTTATAGAGATGAACACGATTCAACTTTCTTGGCAGTTTTCGTTGTGCTGTTATTCTTAAAGAAGAACATTTCGCTAATTACTTACACATAATAAGCGATTTCGAACGTACACAGACGGACGGACGTATTCATTCAGTCGCTTATTCACTCATACAACCAAACAACCTCCTTTGAAAAGTCCATTTAATTGCTACACATAACTACTCTTATTTTCTATCAGGCAAGCAAAATAATCAAACTTTTTCACCTATAACTTCAGATGTTCATTCTTAAGCACTTGAACAGCTACAGATTTCCTTTGAATCACTCTTTTTTTCATTTCCGATACGATCAAATGGTAAAACAAAAACTACTGGATGAGGAGTGCATAATCAAACTTGAGAAAAAGCAAAAATTCAACAGCGATCAGCGATTCCTTCACCGATGATGAAATGAGATCTTGGGACGATCAAAAAATTATTCGAAATCAGTTTTATTCTCATTGGTATTGATTTAGAAATAATTGCTCAACAGAGACTGAAGCATTGCGAAGCTTCGTCTGATAGTAAGCAAAAGCAGAAGTAACTGCGCAAAACAGAAGTTTGAATCGCTAATTGATGGTGATCAGGTGCAGCAGTTGAATAGGTTTCGAATAGAGTTGGCTTGTTGAAAGGACCGAACGGAACTGATTCAACTCTCCACAAATCTCCCACTGAGCATTCACTTTCTCATTAAACCTGCGCCAACACACAATGAAAAATCCACTCAATTAGAATTAACATTTTCAAAACGTTCCACTCGATTGGCTACTAGCTAAAATCACTTCATAGTTCAACCAAGACAACAAAATTGCGCATTTTTTGATTTGAGGCGAAACTTTCGTTAGTCTTCTAGATGATCATTATTCTGAGATGCGAGATCTTCTTGTGAACAGTCATAAAGCACCTGATGACAATATCTGTTGCGTGCTCCGAAGTCATTTCACGTTCGAAATTAAAGTCTCCCAATTCGAATGAACGATCTTGTCACGATGTCCCCATAAAGGCATTTTAATTTTTTTTAAAAGAAAATGAAACCGGTACACACTAGATTGGATATCATAAGGACATAGCCCCTTCCAAAACGCATAATAAACTTCCAATAAAGTTGGTTTAGTTAATATTCAACAACCATAACTCGAATGAATAATTTCACTCAGTTGATTGGATATTGCAGTTGTAGGCTTAGGCTCGTTCACTATCCGAAACGTATGTTGTAATTGAATTTCAAATTTGTTCGCAGAAAATTCTCAGTGTGCACGAAGTATCATCATAGGAATGTACTAATGAAGACACCATCAACAGTGAGAGAATCATGCAAGCTCGATGCAATTTCGTGACCTTGAAGCTTACGATTAGTCTAATTGTAAGAATGAGCATTGACATGTTTCGAAGCCAAATGTGATTTTTGTAAGATCATTCATGACTTGATGCACTTCCGAATGATCATTAGTTCAGTATCAGTAGCGATTTGATTGAAAATTTTGATCAGTGGTAGAAAAGAGGAAATTGATCGATATCACTGTATAAGATCTCTTCATTGCTTCCATACCTTCTCGATAATGACCAACATTGATACACTCGCAGATAAAAATTCTTGATCAGTCGAATGATCCCTTTTGCATACACTTTCAAATTCTAAACTTTCATAGTGATTCATTTCAATCGTTTGCTGAATTTGTGCACGGTTGTTGACTTGTATTCATTGATACAGTTCGTTTTTTGCATTCGTCACCAACGAACAATTCTTTTATTCCATTATTATTTGGCATTTATTTTAGGATTTTATTCCTCATTTCTATGAGATGAAACAAAATGGGGCAGCATATTCTTTTCATGCGATTATTTCACTGATTTGAAAGGAGTTTCTGTAATCTTCCCACTGAATTATGTTACCGGGTTAATTAGCTGTGAGGGTTCAGGTATAGAATCTTCAAAGGGCAAAAGAATAAAGTTTCTCAGAAAGGAAAAACTACGAACGATTTCGGTGCTTTAATGCGTAAGGTTAAAATGACTGCTGGCTTCAGCTATTCGAAACAGCCATACTGCCCTATATAACGCTTGTCAGGTTTTGAACCATCCTTTCTCGTCGAGTAATTTATCTCCCACAGAGTAATATCGAGTACTCGTACAGTTTTCACAAGTTGTTCGAATGAACAACTATCCCTAATAATGGATGAACTTCATAATTGACTTCCTCATACCCTCAGATTATCGTCATTCATATCATATTATGCTCATCACATTCATTCATATCGTAGCAATGCATAAATGAAATCTGACCAAGAAGAAATTAATTTTTAATAGCAAGTCAATTCAGCTAGTATTAGGAGAATAGCTAACTGCCATTTCATAAATCATTCCGAGAATTGTTCATTGATATGTTCCATTCAATATTTTCTTTCTCATATGCAATACATTTGTAATTCTTTGCTAATGACATGAACTATGAACTGATTGTGAGGTTGTTCGTTGTTTCATTCATGTTCCTCTAGTAATATGCATTGATTGAAATATCACTGTAGATATTCATAAAGGATATGGATCTGTATGATACCTACTAAAGAAAACATTGTTGAGATTTTGTGATATTCATGAATCCAATAGAGTACGAATCTAATATTCAACATATAATCATGAATCATACAATTTGATGTGTGTTGGTTGCCTCATGCATACTCTTGTATCAAGCACTTGTTGTTCCGCAAGAGCTGCTGTAATGCTATTCATTTCGGTCGATGAACAGCTTATCATTGAAATTGCTTACCATTCATTGTTACCATATCAAGCACTTGTTGTTATTGCTCAAGCTAATCCATCCGCCATCATGATCGTGTGCTTTCTTGTATTCTGTTATGTATTCAGCTCCAAATATGCTCGAATGATTCACATTTAATCGTAAGAAGTGTTAATGTAACATTTTCACCATCGTATGCTATCGCTATCACCGTTGTATGATAGCCTTATCAGTGTTGCACGTTATCACTATGACAGATGTATGCTCTCATTCTTCATTTGATATGAACCAAAACAAGGTCGTCGATAGTCATTGCTGAAGCTGCAACCAATGATCGAAGTTCACCCAATCACTTGGACTGAAATATGGCAAATGCTTGGGACTCTTCCTATAACTCAGTATTCAAGCCATAGAAAACTATAATTTCCGATAAGATTTGAAGACTGTTTTGGATTAATTGCGATAAATCTGATCATCTCAACCCTAATTGTTCAGTTGTAATGCGTTTCATAGCTCCGCTTGTCATCGGCTCCATGCCCTGACGCAACCCCATTCAGGGTTAATGTTATGTTGGGCAATTAATTATTTAACAAAGCAGCTGGTCTTCAGACCAGTACGATAAGAAATCCCAAAATTATTCCTAAAATGATGTTTTGTGGGATTTTACTCTCATTGTTGAAGAGAAGTCATAGGGCGATATGCCAGCTTCTCGGGGATTCGCTTGATATTATACAAGCGATATGGTTATTATTATATTACTTTGATGGGGTGTTCATGCTGAGCTCAGATATCATCTGAGCCTGCTTATTGCTTGAAGTGAATGCTTGCATCGCTTCAGAATTGCTACGCTTGGATATGCGTCCAAGCTTGCATCAAAGTGTGAGTCAGGGTATTGTATGGAACCGGATATAGCAGGAGTTCAGATACTGTTTGAGTTTAAGCATTACCTGGGTTGAGATGTTACTGCAGACTTGGTAGATATCTCATTGGCTCAATTCTTCTATCGACTGTACGGTCCGGATACTGAGTGAATCCCTACTAATGACAAATTTGGTTGACTTATGCTATATTTATTAAGTAAATGAACTGAGCATGAAATACCCTACAGAGTTTTCTTATCTATTGAAGAAGATGTAGACTGTGTCCTCCATAGATTGCCAGACTTCGGAATCACCAGGTTGCAGCTTCTCAGCATTCGCAACGAGATGGAATCAATATCATCAAACGTCAACACAAACCAGTAGCGAATCACTACACCAGGCCATCATCAAATCTTGTTCCGGAAATCAGAACAAATCAAAAATAAAAATAAAAATAAAAAATAAAAAAACAATGAAAAAAATCTAATGATAAAAACAAAGTTCAAAAATAAAAATTAAAAAAATAAAATAAAATAAAAACAATCAGAACAAAAAAAAATTGATGAAAATGAAATGAAAAAAATTCGTGAAAGATAATAATTTGCAAATTGAATGTTTTCAAATTTTTTCATAATGTTGTAAGACAATCTGTTATGTAAACGAATTTCTCATGTAAATTTCGCTCTGATTTTATGAGTAGTGTATTCTCATATATTATCATATTATTTTAGTATAATATGTCACTCATTCTGTTATCATATGAAATGTTTTCTTATCGTCATGTGAAAACTTGCCTTCCCATACGATTTGTTGTATGAACGTTGTTCACATGAATGAAAATATTTATTCTATTACATTGCTATCATTATATTAATAATGCATTCCGTGTTTATGTTAGAAATGGCAGTTGGTGAACACACTTTACGCGGGTAGCAGAAAGTAGTCAGCGGTATTTGATTTTTATCAGGCCGTCCAATTTATTTGCTGATAAGCTAACTGAACTCTGAACAGAGGTGACAGAAATCATTTCTTGAAAGCTCAGCGAATTTCGTATTTATCGATTATGAAAGTGCTCAGTTGTTACCCGCCTTGACTCAGTTTTATTTCGATCTTACCTTATTGTTCGATGATCCATCCCAAAGAGTTTACCTAAAGACTTAGACTTGCCTTTTATCATTACTTGAGTGATACGAAAGCAGCGATGTTATTAGAATGAATTATAAAGTATTCGTAATCGCTTTGGAATATTAATGAATATGGTTGATGCATGATATGATATGAATGTTTGCGGTTGGCCAATTCATGAAAATTTTATAAGATTATATTAAAGGTGATAGAAAGTATCAATATAATGTGTAATTAGTCATTGACAACAAATGTTTTGCTCATAGAGCAATTAGTCATCGAACGAGAAATAATCGTGAGCATAAGGATGGTTCTTGATTCACCTGACAATCGCTTAATCGAACCAATGTTCATCTTTTCTTATAACTGATGATCAGCAGTCATGATTTGTAATTCAGAAACAATGGCTTTCCTACTGGCACATCTATAAAATCACATGGGCTATTACAGGAATCCATCTCCTTCCGATGACAGTCTTTTTAAGTATACTTTACCAGTGGTTCCTGATTTTTTGAATCAGTGTGAATCTTCATGTCCTTCAAGTTTTTTCTTTTTTTTTCGAGGCAATCAATCAATTTCGAGTCAACCACTCGATTTTTTTGACATTGGGCACATGTACTGGAAAATTTCAGAAACTCCCTTATAATTTATTAAATAGTTTGGCTTTCAATATTAATATGCTGTCCTTTAAGCAAATATTCTACTTTCAACCCTTCAGATATTATTATTTGTGAACCTAGTCGAAGACGACCGATCGAAAGCTTAAGCATTTATGGGCTCAAACCATGAAAGACTATTTACCCAATTACCTATTTAATCATCTTATACTATTCGTTTTCGATAAATGCCCTTATAAGATTAGTTACTTCTCTGCTGTTGCTTCATTTCCATCGTTTTTCGATGAACCGCGATTAAATTTTCACTGATAAGAGAAACACTTCCATATTATTCTCAATAATATTTATGGCGAGTTTGATATGTGGTCGTTTCGTATATACTAACTATATGGAAGTTGTGTTTGCTTATAACTGTTCCGTATCGATAGAAACTAACGATGGATTCGTTCACTGAAAGCTCTCTTCAATTTTGTGATAACAATCCATCAGCTAGCCTCGTGTTCTCGTATTCTCCAAACATTTTGTTGCTGCTTTTCATGAGTGGTTCCTTTAAGTATTGCAAAACATTCTCGTATTTACAATTCAGTGTTGTCAACCAATATGAACGAAGATTAACGTGTACAATGTCTTCTGATCTAGAAAATGAAAATACTTTGCTGCTGATGAGTCAATTTGAATCGAAATCGTTCGAATGAAAAAATATGAGGATGAAAATAACAATAACGCTTCCTATTTCATCTTGTCAAGCAATCATCAAGGCTGGAATAAGATGTTTATTATAATAATAATTTTATTATCATTAATGTTATCATTGTTGTTATCGTTGATGCTATCATATCGCTTACTCGATTTTGCAGTTTGCTAAAAATTTTATTTTTCATTAATTTTATCAGTTTGTTTGTAATGTTTATACGAAAGTTCTCCAACGTACTGAGAAGAATTTGCACTTCTGCTCAGTGATCCAAATGGAACGTTTGTTGATCATAAACTGAAGTAAACAGCGGATCATATCAGTGCTATGATTCGGTTGTTCGCATTATGCTTGATGAGCACAATCCTGCAGAATACTGATCAAGATAAGGAATCCTTTTGGAAGATTGAAATTTACTGTGCTGGATTTTGCACTCTTCGTGTAATTGTTTTCAGTTTCATTTGCAGATCTGCCAATCAAGTATTATGAATTATTCTTCATTTCAACTCTCATTGAAAGCCAACATATTTCATTGATAAATGCTTATCGTGCAAGCCTTCGTCATCATATGATTACTTTCAATTGTAGCACTTTTATCGCACAATTTGAACTGTTCAGTAAATATTATATTTTCCACGCCATGTGCACGCTGCAAATGTGCCATGTAACTTGAAGTTCGCTTTTACAAGTAACACGTAAAAATGAACTCTTCCATTCCGCAAAATGCTTAGTGATAAGACCGAAGACGTCTCATAAAAAACATCTATGTACCTGATAAATATGATAACAAAGAAGCAGCTGCTAACTGGCAGTGCCTCACCAATTGTGACTGCTTAGTTGCGCGCAGTCGTTTGATGTGACTTTCTTCGATAATGCTTGATTTGTCGCGAAAGGGTGCTGTTTGCTTCGTTTACTTGTTCTGATTCTATTGAATCCATCGTGATTCTACTGCATTCAAATATTCATTTACTAACGTGTTTTTGGTGTAAATTCTTTGGTTTTGTTGCTTTCAGCGAAATCGACAAATATCATCGTTTGTTTTCAAAACGATTTTCTCTTTCATGATTTCACCAGCTTCGAGCAATCGTTCAAGAAGACAATGAGTGCAGTGTTTTAATGATAGAATTTTCATCAGTTTCATGCAAAGTCGATGTGGAGACTACAACAGAATAAGTGCATTAATTTATGCAAAGCTTTTCAAGCATTCCAGAGTGGACGAATATTATCATTGTGACGTCTAAATAGAACAAGATGAAGATGCGATATTCAATGATCATTTTAGTCGCTTTATTCCAATTGATCAGCTTAGCGAATGCTCGAACGCGATGTGTTCGCGTCAAAGGGAAGTTGAGCTGCGCCACAGATCAAACGAAAACTCAAAATATGGAGGTGACACTCTACGATGAAGATGGTATGTGATATGCAGTATGCACTGAAATTCTTGTTTATTTGAATATATTTCCAAAAGTTGGTAACGGTTCGTCTTGAAGTTATCCCATTTCGATGCTGTCAATAACTAATCGTGAATTAAATTAAATCAGATGAGCTCTCAATGCTTAGTACAAGAAATAATTGTTCTAAAGAGATAACTAAAGTAGTGAGATAGTTTGATGCTAACGATTTAGTAGTGCATCGTTATATTCGGTAGCGTTATATGCATTAAGGATTGCAGGGCAAAGCATTTTGAATATAGGGAAAACATCAGATTAGTTCGGATATAACTGGAATAGTGCATTTGATAGAAACTTTTCTTCAAATGTTTTCTTTTGAAGATGTTTTTGAATGCTTTTGTTTAAACTGCTTTGGTTTCCAACTGAAAACGATATAAACTGATCAGAAGGCTTATCATCGTCAATGGTTATTGCCAGATCGAGAGTTTAGATCTTCTTTGGGAAACAGATGACTTGATGGGGCGGAATGCAAGTGATGGGAATGGCGAGTTCGTGGTCGAAGGATGTGGCTATGATTTTGATTTCTTTTACTGGAATGATCCTGAACCATTCATCGTTATCTCTCATGAATGCCATTCGGCATTGCCACAATACTTACCGCAACAATCGTTAACCAAACAAATAAGGTGAGGAGGTATTTTGCGATGAATTAATCGTCTTATCAATGGCATTTTCATGTTATCAGTGTTATTCGAATAACCACCTGGTGTTCAGTTAGAATACATGGAGAAAATTGATCATTGCCATCATCTGGAACAAGAATTTGATTTCATAGTAATACTGTAACGTTGAGTTGAGCAGCTTTCTGGTGCTGCAAACAGATAAATTCACCGGGTGTTAGAGGACGGGATCATTCGCATTAAAGGACGGGATGATTCGCAGCATTTTGTCGAGGGAGTCATTGCTTGCTTATAGGCAATGAGCTAAATTAATGCTAGCGAGCTGCCATTCCTGGACCATGACAATGATAGTACAGGAATATTTTCAAACTACATATTTCTAAGGAATTGTTACTTAATTATTTTCAAGCCGACTTGGCCGGCTTTTGTGCTTAATAAAGCAATAACTCCGTAAAGCCGTCCGCAAATTTGCCATTACATACTAGGGCTAACATAATCTTACAGGTATTTCAGGCAGTCTGCATATCGATTGATCATTTCAGGATACCATTAGATCAAACGTTCTTACCGAATGAGCTCGACATCGGTGAGATTCGATTAGATTTAACAAACTAAATGCCGAGCAATCCTATCGTGACCGTTCAGTTTATAGGAGTCCAGATTGCCGGGTGATATATCAAATTGTTAATTGTACAGAGAGTAATGTTGGTGTCTGTATATAAGGTGATCATTGTACAAAATATCATATAGTGTTCGCATTCACGTTTACTCAAATAAACTTCAGCAATTCTACCGCTGTTTAAACCGTTTCGCATATGATTCGAACTGATCACTTAAGAGTGTTTTTAGTCGCTACACTCCAGGAGAAAAAATTTTATCTTGTCATGAGTCCGACGTAAAAACGGATATATGAAGTTTTATGACAACAGTGAGCATGGATTGGTACGACGTTCATTGTTAATTAATAGGAGAAGATATGAATAATAGAGCATTTTCAGTGAACTAATCATAAAATGAACTCTGTGATATGTTCAGATATGATTTCTATAATTTGAAAGGAAAGCGAGTGAGTTCCCTTGAAATATTAAAAGAAATTTTAGTCTCCTTGGTTTGTTCTGATTAATTCTCATTGCATATCACTTATTCATTAGAGTGATCAAAATTTTCTTAAAATCAGAAACAACCAGTAATTTCACTTCACATTCTCTCACCTCCGATAATGTGATTATTATTTTTTGTCAAACGCATGCAAACAACTAATCTATAGCTGGCTTTCATTAGATCAATCAGCTGTCATAAATTAGTCATAAGCATAAATTAGAACTAAAACCGTAAATTAGTGGAATCAAGCATAAATTAAATCTAAAGGTTCAGGTATGGTCAATATTCTAAGAATTTCTCCACTTCTGTAAATATCTGCAATGTTTTCATACTTCCTGTCATTGAAATAATTGTTAAAGTGAAAATTTTTTCATTGCTATTATTTCATCGATGTTGATTGACATGTTTTCACTTTGCATTGACCAAATCATTCGTTTTATAGTTTGTAATGATTTAAAAACTGACGTAATCACGCACAATTCACAAGTTTCCCACTACTTTTTCAACTCATTCAGTCCGATTGTCTGTCAATCAGAAAAATACTCATAACAAACTCCAGTTTCTTTTTAAATGTTAGTGAATGTTTCGAATAGTTTTCCGTTGACTCTGATCTTCGGATAGTGTCGATCGCTCCAATTCTCATCATGTGAAAATCCTCATCTATATGTGTTCTTTTGCCACTGAAATGATTGCAGAATGATGACAGTCTTCATATGAACTGACGCAAAAATGAATGCGCTTTTCAAAATTTGACGTCTCGAGGCAGAAAAATGTCGTACGAAAAAACATCTACAGACACACTGATAAGCGACACAAACACTGATAACAGAGATTATTCACGCAGTAAGAACTGATACACTAGCAGCAACAGGTGAATGCCGGTGGATGGCACGTGAATGAAATTGTTTTTATTAAATTTACATTCCATTCTCTAAAAAAAACTTGCTTTGTTACCTCCACTCTGAGATCAGAGCAACGAAATGATCAAAAATGGACACATGAATGAGCCAACTCCTCATTATGTTGTTGTTGTTGTTGGTGTCGAAAATAAATGCAACAGCTTGAGGCATCCACTCAATTAGTCGAGTGTATTCAAATTCATCCGAATGAATTCGACAACTAACGAACATAAAATAATATTATTTCGTGCCTTAATCACTAACTAACATCATTATGCGCTATTTGGCCGTTTTAATTCCAATTCATTTGAATGTAAACATCTCCATGAATGAACACTTTTCCCGATCGTTCAACCACTCATTTGCCTTTTGGCAGTCAATGTCTCTTTCATTCATTTCACGAAAATATTTTAAAAAAAGTAATTTGAATGGAAAATTTCCATTTAACTTCGAAAATTCACAATTTCTGTTATATTCTCAATTACATTTCTTCTCGTTATTTATTTCAAAATCAGTCTGTTGCTGATCTGTTGTTGCAATTGCGAAAACCTGTCTTCTACCGATGATCAATAAACACTGTTTCGAAACACTTCAAAAATATCAACCGCAGCAAACAACAACGATTTCACTGAGCTGACATATTCAAAAACCAGCTTTTTAGCGAATGATGACGAAACATCAAACGAACTGTGAGGAAGGATTACAATCCAATCGATACGCTGATTCAGATCAGCTTTGCATTGTTCGAGATGTGCCCATTGCCTCTCATTCTATCGTTTGTTAGCGCTCACCAACAATGAAAACGTTTCGCTTTTTTCAAAGTTTGTTCGCTCTTCAGAGATGTTCAATCGATTTCAAATTAAATTCTTTCACCACCAACAAACTTGTTGTGTCGAAAAAAAATACAATTTGCTATATTACTTTCACTATTACTTTTTCCACCCATCCCTTGAAATGAACATGGTTGATTTAACAGACAACGACAACTCGGAATACTCCCATGATTCTGCGCATCCTAATTCACTTCGAATTCCTCTTGAAGCATTCTCCTAACTTGAATCATTCTCCCAAACAGCTGCTTATATCATCGTATCTGATATTATCCAGCATAATTTACATTCTACGGCTGTCACCTTGTAATTTTTTGGCAGCCTTTAGACTTAAGAACTCAATCAGTTATTTGCCATCCTATGACACTGATCATAAAGTCTCGCCTTTCAAGTTTCCCTTCTGGCTGTCATCAATCTGGCTGGTTATCACACCAAACAATCTCTCCCACTCTCGTTTTCCATTTCTTTCATTATCAGTTCTGCTTGTTTATTCGCTCTCTCGCTTATTTTCTCATTCTCTCGCATTCACTTTCGATTCTTACAACTAGTATTCGCTAATTTCATGCAATGGAATAGTAATTCATGAGGTGATAATCCTCAATATTTTCATCATAGTCCTATCCCAACCGTTTTCACGTACCAATCATTGACATGCATCCATGCATTAATTCATCAGTGTCATAATGAACATCACAAACCGGTCATCATAGACCAGCAGTTGAACGAATGCTAAACAACAACTAATTGAAATGTTTAATGACAGCTTCTCACTTCTCGAACCCAATCGTTAAAGATGACGTTTATTGACGTGCCAGCTGAACAGCCATCAATTAATCCGAAAATCAGACTCGTTTATAGCTCTGGTTACAGCAGTTTCATGACCGTAATTGGAGTTGACATCGATTCCTTTATCTGCTCTTCATTTCAGTTTCAACTAAATTCAAATCAAAGTTAACAGATTCCAATAAAGCAAAAATATTCTTATTGTTAAAAATTCATTTTATCGAATCGGTTTACTGGAAGCATCGATCGGGTTGACTTCATTTCTTGTTAATTCCAACAATTTTTGAATCAATTTTGTTTGCTCTGCTCTCCAATTCATCATTGTGTTCGTTCGAAATACTCTTGTCCAGTCACTTCAATTCAATTTCCAGTCAACTGGCTACAATAAGTGCAATAAAACTGAATTGGTTCCGTTCTTGTCTCGATCATAATTGCTTGCTGGCCAAGCAGCGAGAACAATATGAGAGCTTCGATGCAGCCACGTTTGATGCTTCAAATAGAGTGAGTTGGCTGCGAATATGATTCGCTGAAATTCATTAGCATTTGTGCGCTGTTTTATTCATCGTTCATTCAGACGGAATTGCATCGTTTTGTTATCAGTTAGAATAGCGGAAAATTAGGCTTGTTTGACTGATTCATTCTATTCGTATTGTGGGCAAACGAGCAAGCGAACAAATCAAAATAGTGACGAATCTGTCTCTCTGTGTGTCGATCAATCGGCTATTGTGAGCACTCACCTTTACTGAAAGAAAAATTATCTTGAGAAGGTCACTGAAAATGCCATGATATTGGGGAATTATGCATGCTCACCTTTGGAATGAAGAATGTTTGAATAATTTAAATGTGGCATTTGTAAGACGAATGTCGAATAATTTATTCAGAAGCAGTTTTCCGGGAGTGATATTTTGTTAGTATGCTAGTTGCGAAAAATCTATTGCGAAAGAAGAGGTGTCTACTGAAATGAGCATTTGAGATTTGTGTTAAGCTTTTATTCGTTTGAGCCGAGCAAATATGTGGATCTCTTCAGTTTGATACTGTGCTTTGATGATGTTAGCTGTTAGTATTGAATTTCATTGCAAATTTTGAGACTTCCATTAGGACTATTTTGCATTTCTGAAGACAATAATCTCATCACGCTACCGTCGTGTCACGTTTATGATCTCTCTCCAGTCTAGAGGAGTGATCGAATATAAATTCTAAAGTATTTAACATGCTTTAACGCTAGCACTTGCCGGAAGGAGAGCAGCTCAATGCTATTTTAGATTTTATGCGTATATCCTGTTGACGATCATATTAATGCACACCGTCGGTTTGACGTTACCTTAAAAGTTTTTTAATTGCTATCTACGTAGTCACTGAAAATTTTTGGGTGGGGAATTACTCTAGAATAAGTCTAAGAGCCGGCCTACTTTAATTGAATATCTCATAATATAAAGATGTTCCATAATAGGGCGATGCTGAATGCTTTCTCCGTTCATTCGTAATTTATGTTCCATCGATTTTGGTCGACAATTGAAATGAAATGCATTATTCTTCTAATGATGCGTGGTTGGAGACGTTGCTATTCATCGAATGTTGTGAAGGTGCTTCACAATATTCGGCGAGAGCAGAAACTCTATTCACTCTTACTGCTCACTAATAGTCGATTATGTCCTGATGTTGACTTAATTGCTCGAGATTGAATCGTAG
Source organism: Anisakis pegreffii (assembly GCA_035041965.1). Lineage (NCBI taxonomy): Eukaryota > Metazoa > Nematoda > Chromadorea > Rhabditida > Anisakidae > Anisakis > Anisakis pegreffii. Next base: position 26,413 of record JAPYMA010000207.1, on the reverse strand, counting down.
TGTGCCTTTGTAATTTAATCCCTTGATGATGCATGCGATTGAATGAAGCATTTTAGTGAAGAGGTGGATATTTTTAATGAGATTCATATGCCACATTGTGTGTATGTGTTTATGCTGAATAATCATCTTTGTGATGCTCGAAATGCTGAGATAACAGTTGAATTGAGAGCTATAACCGCATAAATGCAGTTCCATAGGATTATGCGTTGCTCATCAATCATTAACTCATAAATCAACGCTAAAGCTTTCGTCATGTTCAAAATCCATTCATAAATTTCCCCACAGGTTGCATCAGCAATTCCATAGATAGTGAGTATCACTAATTGACGATTGCTCTGGTGGGAGAGATGTTTTAGTTTCAGTTCTCGTGATGAATTGATTGAGAAGCCTGCCAGCGACATTACTGCTTCATCGACTAGCACTCAATCACGATGGTAGAAGGATAGGAATACAAAATGTTTTGAGGTTGTACTTGTCAAGGTGATAGGGATAGCATCTCTAGTGAATAATTTTAACATAATGGTAAATTTTTGACGACAGAACCAATAATGAAGGCAAGAACAATGATAGTTATCGAAAGGATACAAACAATGGTCAATATAACAACGATAACAATAGCAATAGTAATGCTAATGAAACCGCATCGTTAAAAAATAATTAATTTCTTCTACACTCAAAATGCTTTCCATATCGTAGTCATCAGCCCATACTTTTCACTGTTTTCGAACTTGAATGGAAGAAATTTATTATATCTTCCCAAAATATGGATCAGTCCTGAATGTTGCATTCTATACATGTTGCCAAGAAACCTCACATCAAGAAGAGCTAAAAAATCATCGATAAATTTCGCGTGAATTGTTGCTAATATTTACGACTGAAGCGTTCATAAGTGTATGCTATCAGTATTCTTTCATTTCACTTTCTCCGAATGTCAATGTGATTTCAGTAATTTATTCCATATCAAGGAGCAAAAGACGCTGCTTTGTAGCAATTGGCCAACGCAAAATTTCACTGCTATGTCACGCGATGTTTCATTAGCCACTGAAGGAATTCTATCTCATATCTATAAAATTTTACGTAGAAATTCAACTTTTTACAGCAAATAACAGGAATAAAATATTCAAAAACAACTGCTTAATTAGGCTAGAGAATATTGGTCCATCCGGTTTGTACCCTTATCGGAAAAGAATGAAATTTAATTAATCTGCTAGAAATGCATACATACATATAGTATGAGTGTCAGATTCGCCTGCACTGAATGTCTCAACTCATTAGTGCTTATGATCAACACGTTCATTCATATATCCAATTAATCGTCATGTTTGCCTGCTCTGACACCCAAACCATTCAGTGTGTTCGTTCTGCTACGGTATTGTTATTGGAACATTTCTCTGAATGTACCCAAGTGCTTCATATTTGTCCCGGAGTAAATAGTCTTATTTTTGCTAGTTAGATGTAAAGAATTATAAGCTGCAGACCTAATAGCTGTTGTGCATTCCATTCAGCAACTAACATCTGCAGTAATCGATGTTACGATCGGACTTTGATGATAGGGTTTTCAGTAGGAACGTGTTGTGGTGAACTCTTCAAGTGTTTCTTAGATGAATACTTTGTTCAGTTGTAATATCATTATCTCACTGAGGGTTCCCCTTTGCTAATATCTTGGATGATGGCATTTCTTGTTTTTCATTTCAGTTGTCTGATGATGCCTATAAAATACTGTAGCGTTGAAAAGGCTAAGAAGTAAAAAATCACATGATTTAGAGTCATAAAAAGATTGTTATTCAAGTGTCAGCAAGCTAATTATTTGTGAAAAGGACACGAAAATCACGCTGACAGCAATAATGATAGTATTGGCATTCAATATTGAGGAACCTTTGGGGTACTCGTCAGAGTGTTGTTTTCAAAACAAAAAAAACAACAACAACAAAGATTTGATTAATCCAGATGTGAGGCCGCAAAGTGATGCATCACTTTTCTGAATCGACCATTCAGAATGCGCATTGATGAGGACAGTTTAAGACTGCATTTTTAACTTGAAGACCTCTTCACCCGTTCATTTGCTTGAAAAATCGATGGCAAACAACGGTGTTAGAAGGGAAATCTTTTTCGAGCAAAATAAACAGTTAGCTGAAGTGATATATTTGCATGCAAATCTTCTACGAAAGACCAAATTACATCGTTTTTTTTTTCAGCTGAATAAAACTGTCAACAAGAGAAGTTTTTGATCGCTTATTTAATCTTTGTTCACCGAGCGAACACGTCAAGCACTCGTAATGCAAAGCTTCTCTTTGTCATATTACAATGTATGCATGCCTTCATGATCAACTATTTGTTATGAGTCATCATGAGCCATCAAGTATTTGATTAAGACTTATCGAGACTTCAGTAACACTCAATTGATTCCATCTCATAGTTACTTCTGTTTGCAAACGATCACCTACATTTAACTTTTGCACAAAATCAGTATACTGATTCCAGATGTGCGAGTAAAACGATAAATGAATTATGAATATGTAAAAACTATTGAAATACGAGGGAGTCTCCAGTTGGCAGCGATATTTTCACTCGATACAGCCAGCAAATATTGTTAACGAACACAGCACTAGTGTTCATGTGATCCCATTGAAATCATCATGCGATCGCATTGAAAATTATCTCACTATTCCACTGTATGTATTTCTGGTCATGGACACACGACAAATATCACGTCATAAACTTTTCTTTTTATAAATTGTAAATTATGCATTGTTCTATGCCTGACATACGTGAAAATATATAATGATGATATCACTGACTAGATACAGCATTAAAAATTTTAATGCCTTATCGATTCCGTCGTTTGTCTGTTTCATAAACAGTCCGATAGTTGAACTCAAGCATGAACACTCCTTCCGTCACTTCCTTCAACCTACCGACTTATATGTGTTTTCTACCTGACGTTACCGTCATTCTCCTCGCTAAACACCATCACAGTTCACTCATCGAATCATTGCTATCGCATTTATCGAAAACGATTCGAATTCTGCAATTGCTTAGAATATCCTCTAAGAAAAAGAGCTCTTTCTCTAATGCAGCGACGGCTATGATGGGCTTGATTGTTTGTCACCTAATAATTGATAACTGAAGTGAAAATAACACCTTTTCGAATCCATACTTTTTGATCAACCATTTGCGAAGAAGTGACCGAAAAAAGTTTCCTTCTCTGATGTTTCTCGTCTCTGATACTTTTCTTCATCAGTAGAATGATCAAGTTTCGATAGTGAGCACATTTATAGGGGTTCACTCCAAAAACTCTCAGAAAACTGCACCAGTTGTCAAACAGGAAGTATTGTTTCAGTTGAAAGGGTTTTTCATACGATACTATGCGTATAAAGCCAGTTGATATTGTACACGAAACGAGCTGGTATCAGCTGTATTCAATAACATTTCTTTAGTTTCATTTGATTGCAATTAAAATTTCGCATCAACATTTTGAATCAATTATAAATCACGACATTTTATGAATGTACGCAAATTAATCGCAATTCATCATAAATTTAAAAGTAATACTGATAATCCATTAGAGTTCGATCAGCTGAGCGATGTACAGTCTGTACGATTGGCTATCGGTGCCGACACCGGCGCATAATCAGTGCTGTAAATGTATTGGCCTTCGTATCCGGGTAAATTTTGAATATTTCTCATTTCTCTGTCCAAATTCGACATTCCATGATTTTCAAAAGCTTTCTGCAAGTGAGCTTTCTTAAAAACCGGATTGAATCTTCGATATCAATAATTAGAGGAGGTTTCCGGTTGATGTTTTTTCGCTTAGCGAAATTTCATCGTGATCAGCCTTAGACACCCTGTAATGATTAGTCCAGATAGGAAATTGTTTTTGAAGTCTTCCGTTCGAGCAGTCACCGAGTTTTTGAGGAAGTAATCTTGAATTTGTTTGTTTCCTATTGCACAAACTCGGAATAATTTTAAAATTGCCAAGAAATTTCAGAAAGCGATTCTCGTCTCAACGGTACTCGCGTTGCTTTTATCAACCGCTGTGCTGACGTATGTTCTCATTGAGAAATTCCACGTACCGATACCAGAAATTGTTTTGATTCTTCTATTCATCGTCGAAATCGGTTCATTTATGATGTTTGCAGCAAGTATCGCCACTGAAAGGCGATACCTCATTATTCCATTCATTGTTATTCAGGTAAGCCGGATAATTATTCTTCATGGGCTAATTATCGAGTGGTAGTCATCACTGTTCGAATGTGACATCGATGGCTAATAGTGAATGATACGTGCAGTGTTTCCAAAGAACCAAATTAAATTTATGGATGCATCTTTCAAACAATCAACGAACAATTACATAAGATCATTTGCGTACTTTACAGAGATCAAATAATACAATTAAGATTGATTTATGCAGATTTACTATGATATCTTAATCAGAAGAAAATGAAAATCATCTCTTCGAACGATCCATCCGTCACCACGGCATCTCCAAATAAGACTTGAGAAAACGTTCGTGAACCTCAGTGAAGACAGCATCGCAATAACGAATCTCATAACGTAGTTGCTGCAAAAGCAAAACGTTTGAATATCGTTGTCAGCTCAGCAGGATGAGATTCTTAGATTTCTTTGTACATTCTTAAGTCTTTCATCTATCATTGCCTCTCAAGAAACAAGACGTTATAATTTCAACGGACATGAAGAGCGATTCAAAAAACTGTTGCTCAACGACCATTTTTATCCATGTCTATTGATGTAAGCCTCGATCATACACTCAGAAGTGGTAAACTAGTCATTAGTGATCGTTTTTGATCAGATTTTAAGCCAAAAATTTTTTGGAATTTCGGATTGTTTATGCATTCATGATCTGATATACAATCCTAAAATTATCTACTTGAATTGAATGCTGATTTTGCAATCTTGTTGCTTCAGTAATTTCCAAAAGCTTTCGCGAAGAAAATTCGCCTCAAAATCGCAGGCGAATTCGGCAAATGTCTTCGAATAAAGAACATCTTACACATCACGGAAATCCATAAATGTGGCTACTTCTTAGTGTGCTGAAAGGAACAGCTGCATTTGAGGTGCAAACAAACGTTCAACTGAATAAGTAGCATCCGATCCGAACAAAATAAATAACGATCTCAAATCAAGATGAGCAATTCCTTTCAGACTCACATCACGTTCATCATTCACTCCAACTTGATCGTCTTTCAGTTTATCGAATTCACCGATGATTTTGAAAATTAGATCGATCGCGTTGTTGAACACAGTCAGCAGCTGTGATTCCAACACCAGTCGATGCCCAATGGGCATTCGACGATGCTTCAAAAAAAGATGTATTTTTTCAAAATTTTCCGAGAAATCTATAACGTACTTAGAATGAAATGCGAGAAAAAACTCTCTCAAATACTCCAGATGCTGAAAGCATTTCAAAGCTCATTTCACTATCAGTAAGGAATATATTTTAAATTAATATGCTGGGTTTTGTATGATGCTCTATAAGTGCGTTATTTTGATCTGTATTTTTACTTCGCATTTTCTCCCTCTAATCCAGTGGTTATCACGTTCGGATGCTCCAGTACCCGTTTTGATGATCTGGCAGGCCGCCGTTACCCTCTCCCCCCCCCCCACCTCCTGACGCAAGAACTTGCTGTTTCTACGTGTAACAAACAAACAGAAAATTTATCCGGAAATTTCTCAGCGACATGAAAGAAATTAGTGTCGTAGACAGTTGTGTTGCTCATTACTGCAATCGATTATGATCGCATGAAAAGCTATTGTCTGTGACACGTTCACTTCGAACTGTTTTGCTTGATTCTCATTCTTTTCAGACGTGTTGTATTCGCTCTCATAGCTATCACATGCGAATATCGTTCTATTGATTTGTTTTTATCATTCACTTCGTCTCAATTTCACTTCACAGTTCAAATCAACTTCTCATTCTGTAGCATATACTCTTTATTGGATGCGTTGACGAGTGTTGACAACCGAAATCAACAATACAACAATAGAATTGAATTGCTGAACAACATTCGACAGCCAAATGATGAATTATAGAGTGCAATTGATAGAATGAGAATTTGACTTTAATTGTTGAGTGAAATGAATGAGAAATTAGCAGAAGAGAACACTTTTGGAGATAAAAGTTATGAGAGCGATTGTAACAGTAAGGAAAAGAATGAAAATCCTGTTAAAACTTACATACCCGAGTTAAAAAACACTATCACAATGGCATTTTATCATAACATACCAACCGCACAAAATATTAATATTCCGATCTCCTCCATTACCCCTTGACACCTCCAAATTACCCAAAATGGGTAATTTCACCCCTTCTGAGAACCGCTGCTCTAGTCCTACTGATCTTTCGAACGAGCTAAAGCAAGTTCAAATCTGTTAATAAATTAATTTTTTCACGTGGAAGGTTGGGAAAGAATATCACCAGCCAGTGTTTTTCTCACCTCATGTTCATCATTAATCTCGAAAGATTGTGACGCTTTATCGAGTAGTTCACCCAAAATTTCTAGTCGATCCTCTTCCAGTGATTTATCTTCATATTTAACACTCGTCAGCAAGTCTTCGGTCTCTTTGATACGTTCCTCTGAACGTTTCCAACGACGTTTAATGTCCTGCGTAATATATTTTGTTTGAAACAGCTCATTTTTCATCAGAACTATAAGGAACCATAATTCAGTCGTGTCTGTCAATAACACAGGAGGCAATCTTATCGAGCATTCATTCAATTTCTTTAAAATGAGATCGGAGTTACTGCTAGACAGCTCAATCGAATGGATCTGTTTTTATACGATGTAGGACCTATTGCTGCCATGCTCTGTTCAGCCCTCCAGATAACGGTCGTCTGAATAACATATCGATCGAAAATTTCGCGTTGCTTCATTTTGTGACAGTTAGCTGCTTGCAGGTGGAATCCATCAGATGGAATTAATCACGTCTATCAGCAAATCAGAAAATGATTTCCTCACGAGTCCACCTAGAGTTGTCTGCCTTCCCGTGATCATTTTAGTGACTAATAAATGACTTCCAATGAATCAGATGATCGAAAACAATACAAGCCTCAGACGTGACAATATTTCTCGTTCTTTATGAAATCTCAACCTTATAGTATTTTTCGGCAATCTGATCCGGCAGCTCCTTGAGCGTTTTGAAGAATGAGAGTGGCTTCATGGCCAAATCACGCATGAATTCCTCTTCTTCGATTTCTTCGGCTGTTTTCGGCCGTCCCAAATTTGTCTCTGTAATTATATAATAATACTTAAAAGACACAATACACAAATCATATTTGCTGGAAGCAAATTCAATGTACTGAATTCCCGAAAGTGCTCAATCATTAAAACGGCTTATGTTATTCGAGCTGTCAGATCCTCTGATCTGTATCAAATTTGTTATTTTCATCTATAGGTCTTAGGAAGCTTCCGAGAATCATTTCATTTCCAAATCGAATCCCTGACCATTACTTTCATAATCTTCTTATACCAGTTATTCATTGCTAATTTGTCTTGAGGGGTATCTTAGCTTGAATCGGAGAGCAGCTCAAGCCTTGGGTCATCGTATATTTTGCAATCGAATTGATCTGATCTCTTCCATGATCTGCTTCGTATGTAAAGCGAACAATAATGAGAACATGAACCTTCACCATGATCCATGCTCTGCGCAGTGTTATTCGCGAGTAATTTCCTTACAAGTGCATCATTTGCTTTCTTCTTCACCTCTCTCAGACAATCTTTTTTTGACTCTTCCTCATCCTCCTCACTACTTTCATCGTTTAATTCCTCTTCAGTCACTTTCACCACCTCTGATTTACCTCGAACCTTCAGTGTGGTACCAAATAAATCCATGTATTTATGAGGAACAGAATTCAAAGTTAAATGAACTTTTCAAACAGTTTAATTGTGCTGAATCCAATGAAGAGGTACAGTTTCACCAATGAGGAGCTGAAATTGCGTTGACCATATATTTCGATCAAATCTTCTAAAGTAGCGATCAAATTATTTTTTTGAAGAAAATTTTCAAGGATTCCATCAGTGAAAATGGCGCACCGGCTTTATGCTATTCGTCGTCTGCTTTTGTGGATCAGAATTTTTTTCGTTTCGAATCGCTTCTTCTCCCAGCGTTTCGTCGCCTCTTTCATTTGTTTCAGCCATTGCGATTGCAGCTGTAACATATCCATTAAAAATCACGCATATTATTGCTTGCTTCCCCAGAAGCATTCTTGATCCTATTCTCAGAAATACATGAAAATGAAGATGGCCAATTCAGGATACATTGGGATGCATGAAAAAGTCCGTTATACAATATGAACACTAATGAAACATTTCAATAACAGGCTCACATCTCTACTATAGGTCGCACTCTTTGAAAAAAATGCGTTACCTATTCGAACCTTCTCACAAACACCTACCCATACAATCAGAATTGTTGCTCAAATTCGTGAAAGAATGTCTCTTTCCTAAAAAGCACTCGATATTCACTTAACTTTATTCATGGTTTAGTCAAAAACCTAAACGCCCGATCAGCATTCACACCAGCATTCACACCTAGCAGTTAAATAGAAACTTGGGAACGACCCACCACACAAGAGAAGTTGATAAGCTTATAATGAGGAGTGGGATGCCATTCGGTCAGCTCAACTGTTATGATTATGAATATTTCATTTAGTGGAATGCGAATTTGAATTTATTCGTGAACTTGTTTTTGCAAATATGCAATTAACAAATGACGAATTGTTTGGGTGCTTCTAATGAGTTATTGTGGTTTCTGATTAAGTTAAGGAATCAATCAGCTGATTGTACAGTTCATGAGAATTTCGAAGTTACAGTTGTGCACGATTTCATGACAGACGAAATCATCGTATGATCGATGCTGATCAATTCGTGAGACACATTGCTATTGAAAAATCGCATGTAAACCTAACTGCTAACAAGCAATTGAATTCTATTTTGAATTTATGGAAGAAATCATCAAATCATCGAACTGACTTCCATTATAATAACGTGCACAGAGAATTCATTCGGCAGAAACAAAATTAGCATAGTGGCAAAATCCTTTAGATTTATTCACATTTTCGATTGTGAGTTGCAAATTTGCTGCAAATGAAGGAATATTTTTCAGACGATCGTTTCAGTCGTATGTTTGGGTTACGTGATCTTCTATATTGTTCTGATTGTGCAGAATAAACTTCACGGTACGGGTGGTGAACTTACTACGAACAGTATCGTAGTGCCCGGTGCACCGTCTACGGCGTTAGGCAACGCTGAAGGCGACATCAATTCAAGTGAGCGATTTGTTGCAATTTAGAATACGATTTAACGAGCCGTTGGGTTTGAGGTATAAGGGGGCACATTCCATTGTTTTTATGATATCAGACGGAGGTCTCTTGCTGATGAATTTCAAATTTTTGCATAGCAATTTGTTATTAAAATGTCGACGTTTCCACATTTCTTCATTCAATAATCAAAAGGAAATTGCCATCAAACAATTAGGGAACTGAATTAGTTGATGCAAATCATTCGATAAGTTTCATTCAGATGATTTCTACGCGAAGACAATCGGTCATATTCTCATAGTTATTTGTGCGCATATCACGCTTCTATGGATTTCAATTTCAGTCTTCCGAGTAAGTTAGCATTTAATAACATTCATGTGCTAATCACATTCTCTGAATCAACTGTTCTTGAATCATCTTCAATTTGTATTCAGTTCAGTCAGAGGTCAACTTCACTTATGACATTTGATCTACGGTTATGATCTCTATTTTGATTTGTTTTTATAACCGTGACATTTAAAAGTAAGCTGATTAATACGAGTAAATGCGACTGAGCATGATCAATATGAGAGTTCAACTTCATTTATGAAACAGTCCCGTGATAAATACTTGAGCAAATCAACAGTGATGGTCTATAATAAAAAGTGCGGAATTGTAGGTGTATCGTAACATGAACCAAGTGAATATTCACAAGAATCATGCGTACTTCATGCACTCTCCGATACCAGCCCATAATATCATCGTACTCGAACAACCCATCGAAGAGGCCATGTATGGAAAGAAGGCCAAAACTGCTACTGTACATTAGTTGTTACTGTCGTCTCGTTTCGTTACTGTACACTTCCATTTTCATGCTCTCAGATGATACCGCTTCATGAATATACAGTAATATTGATGTTCTTATGTGATAGTTGTGAGCGTTGTTTGTTCTGTATTTGTATTGTTCGTAATCGATTTTACTTTGTTTGAACGACTGAAGAGACTCGACTTAACTTCAGAGTAGCGATGGCATCCGACCGATGATCGGTCGGAGAAATCTGACGATTTCGGTCGGAATTCCGACTGGCGGATTCCGACGGAATAGTTTGGAAGGTCGCTCGGAATTCCGATCGGAACTGTCGAAAACTCGAAGTGTCAATTTGACCACATTCCGATCGACATGAAATTTCGCTCGCACGTCATCTCTGCTTCAGAGCGACTACTCTATAACTATTCCTTGGAATATATGAACTCAAGTTTGCTTGAAACACCTTCAGTATAGCATTTGCTCATGGTGAAAGGAGGAATTTTATTGCAGGAGAGCAGATCAACTTCAAGTGAAAACAATTTTTCGGAGAGCAACACAACTGATGAATGATTTTGCTTATTAGCATCTTGAAAAACCCCTAGTCACCTTCGAATCGAACTCATTTTCAGTTCACGCTGAATCAGTCTCATGAAATTTTAATCAAATATAAATTTTACAACTGATCAAAAGAATTCGAATAAGTAATTTTAAAAAAAATTACTTGAATACAAAATTATTTCTTCATCTATTTTCGTCACGGAAAAAATTTTTCACTTGCTAGAAACTGCTACATTTGCATTTTTAAATTATTGATGAGGTGTTATCGATACGATACTAGACTCATGGCATCATTATGACAGAAGATTATTTATTATAATCGTTATCATTACTTCATTTTTAGAAATCAACTTAACAATTTGCACATACATACATACAACACATATTATTGAATGTGACTGACTGAATGAAATGAAATGAAATAAACTCTGCTGATTGTGAAAAGATAAATTAACAGTAAACAATTCAACTGTGATTACATTTGGCTAATAAACACATTAATAATTCCACCTAAACATATTGACATCTCAAAACGATTCGTAAGTCAAATTAAAAACCGAATACACAAAAATTGCACGCAAAATATAATCCATCCACCCGAATGCTTCCTCTCAACGTAAAAAAACAATATCATTCACCGGACAAACAATCCATGGAAACGTTCGAAGCACTAAAAACCACTCTATTCATCTGTAGTCATATAAACATATCGAATCAAAAACGATCAAATTACCACCAACCCTACTAAACATTCACCGGTCAACTATTAAATACACTCAACAAATACCAACTCGCAACATCATTTACGTCAAATTTACATCGATCAAAAACAAAAATGAAGGACAACACTATTAATCTTAACACGAAAAATAGACCAGATCTGATTGATAGTTGACAACGAGTGTTCAATTTGCACAAAATTTAAACTATACGGTCGAAATAACTACTACTACTACTATTAGTACTAAATCGGAAAGCATCACAGAACAAATTTTACGCTAAATCGAGAAAAAACCTTGGCATGCAATCCTCAAATACACACGCACATGAGCCCATCATCAATCTCTATCTCTATCACTGATTACACGCCATCAAAATGGACCGAACTCGTAACAGCAAAAAAAAATTATGACAAGCCAACCAAATCTCATGGATATTAATCAGGACAATAAAAATACTACTAGCATAACGATAAATTAACAAAGAGGGAAGAGACACAAAATAATGTTCAGAAAGAGATCATATCGCTCATCAAAATCGTTACGAGTTGTTCGCCTCCAAAGGTTTATCACCCGACTCAGCAGCAGTAACAGCACTCTCAGTCGTTGCATCATTTTGACTGCTCGTTTTTGGTGGCGATGGCAATAAATTTGGATCGCTGATCTCATTCGCCGGTTCGAATGAGAATATCGTACCGAACAGAAAGTGCTGAACAACCGGAAACTTCTTCAGCACCTGAATAACATTCGTAAGATTTAGAATTTCATTTTGGATTCAATTTCTAGTCTCGGAGATTGCTTCATCTGATTCCATTCAACAACTAAAGGTGGTTGGATAATTTCTGAACTGCCACTGTCTGCTCTAACATTCGCAAAGCTGAATACTACCTGCTCTATAATCACTATTCCAACGAAATGACCTAATCAATACTTTAAATTTGCAACGAGACCGTAACAACTATTATAACTCACCTCAGCTTCATACATTTTGAACATTCCCGAGTTGACTTTCTCCCATGTTTGAACCGCACTTATATTCCACAACTGATTCGAATGCTCATGAAACGGACCCGTCTTTGTCTGCAATGTAACACAATCAGTTGAAAAGCTTCACTCCAGAAATCACTCCCAACTCGAAATCTTCATTCTTGAACACTTCCAAAAAGCCTAAACAACGAGCGATTGAATGGGCAAGGAAAAACTAAAATTTCAAAATCACTCAAAATTAAAAATGATCAGAGTACAATGTGTGTGCGAGTCTTACCTCATTGATATATTGTACGGCGTCAAAGAAAAGATTCTTTGGTGCGTTCAGTTCGACCGTTTGGGGATTCAGATACGAATCTGGTATGAGACGCTTCTTGTTGCCTTAAAACAGGAATGATGCTCAATCAATTCTGATGACAGCTTGCCGGACTCGATATTAGTCAATTCCATGTTGAAAACTAAATGAGGAAAACAAAATTGATGCGTCATAATAAAACACCAGTCAACCACAAGTCTTTTATGAAAACCATGAGCGCTGACTGACCAATCAGCTGTGAGCTTCCCCATAGGAATGGTATGAACTGGAAATCGTCTAACGCATGAACGCCTCTACTTCCAGCCGGTTCCATTCTGTAGGTTATTTGAAGACAACGTACCACTCGTAAGTATCTTAAAGATTTAAAGATGCACGCTCAAAATCATCGATCTCAAGTTTATGAGGAAATATGATTTAAAACTTCATTCTAAATATATAATACGAAATAAATTTCACAGTGAATCAGCTTAATCGGTCATTTTCAATCGTTGCGGTTGGAAACTTATTCATCTCACATTAATCGTCTCCATAATATAGATTATCTTTTATTGCAATGCCATCAATTCAAAGAAATATCAAATTGTTTGGGAGTGAAACAACAACGAAGACATCAACGTACTTCAGAAAAACGCGTAACACAAGTGCACGATTATCATCCTTCGAGAAAACACCCAACTTTCGAAGGCAATACATCAACACCAAATATGACGCTTCGTGTCCTCAAATATTTCACTTTATAAAAGTTTTCAAATGTTTCTTCAACAAATTTGCAACCAATAACAAAATTATTCAAAACATCGCTGCACATTCAATAACTGAATTCACTTCACATTATTTGTAAATTCAACTTTAAAATCGTCATACGGACGAAGTCTTCAAAATAAAAGCTAAAAACAATACAAAAAGCAAACCAACCACCCACCTGAACCATAATCGATTCGAGTCGCGTTCCCGAACGAATCCAACAAATACGGCACCAATTCCTGGACCGCTCCTTTCGCATTTGCCGGAAGCAGACTGTAGATTAGATCGTCAGCTTCCTTGAAATCAAATTTATTAATGCTGTGAACGGAATTACGATAAATCCGTATAGTCAAAATGATTCACACCCGTATATTCCAAAAAACGATATCAGAAATAAAGCGAAAGAATTAGTACACTTAAAAACATACCTGCGTCAAGCGTTCATACCATTTACGATATGATTTATTACCGAATCGCTGCTCACCCATATCTTCCGGTGGATATTCCAAGGTCCACTTCTTAAATATATCTCCACTATTCCGAGGTAGTTTTATCACTTTATATAGCCCACATTCATATTTAAGCTTCATGGATTCACTGCATCATTGAAACTTTTGCATCGAAATGGCAAAATTTTCAACATTTCACGACTCCAGAGGACTGGAGACAATAAAGTTTGGATCCAGAATGAATCAACAATATAATCTTTCATTCAGTGCTCATTTTATTTGAATGATATAAGAAGAAACCTGCACTACGTCTAAAATATCGATGGCCTCCATAACATTCGGACTAATTGGAATATCTTCAGTTGTCAGGATTCCTTTCACCGAATCGTTCAGTTCATGAATCATTTCCATATAACCCGCATAAGCCTGAAGCTCAAGATATTCTACTTTAATTCACAATAATGAGCCACTGAAATTTAGTTAATGAAAACGTTTGGATGAAAATATAATGAGACACACTTTTGACTGGCACCATTTGGTAATATCAAAGATTGACTTGATTTCTTTCTGAGGTACCACATACGTTCCATTCGAAGTCATTCTGATCAGTTGAACGAATCTGAATCCAATTATACAAATTAGTAAATAACTGTGAAAAATGTCTTTAAAAATCGCGATGAATCGATTTAAATACCACAATTCTATTTGATCATTCGGAAAAATTACACAAATAAACAATTACCAAGCTAAATCTGGCGATGAATTCAAGAAATGCGAAAAAACCTCTGCTGCTTTTTTGGAATACAAAATGCTGATTTTTTCTAAAGGAAAAAATTTTTTTGAAAAAAATTCTGATTTTTGAAAACAGAAACGAAATTTTTTCTTTTTCCTCTGAAAATATATTCGTCGGAAGTTCTGATATCACGAAAAAGAGTCTCTCGATTAACACGAACACTTCACAAAACGTTCACTAGTAAAAGCCAATGCATATCGATCAAACGCAACATTACATATGGTGAAAAAACTCTAAAACATAATCAATCCATCACTACCAAGTGGAATCCTCTCAAACAAAAACACAACTGCTCACATGCACAGTCCTTTGAAAATACATCTCATTTCCAGATTCCAGAAACAATTCCACCAAAGAATTTGAAAAATTAACAAATTTTTTGCTTGCTGTTATAATTCTCTTGAATTGCAATCGGATATGTTGATGCAAAGCCATAATTCAAAATTCGCGGTGCAGAATCACTCCGTTCAAGATGTGCCGTTGATGGCATCGTAATTCGAATCGGCTAACACGGTCAATCACGAAATTTCTCTGCATCTCTACTGTACGATCTATCTACGGTAACGCAACGCAACGGATACGACACCCGGCACTGTGTGTGAGGCGTGCGGTCATCAATACTGTATTGTACCATACCCCAGCGCTACTGGTTTGCCTTTACCACACATACGGTCGAGTACCGCCACTTCAAATGCGCTCGTTTTTTACCGTAATTTTTCCGTTTTTACCATTTGCAACCGTATTTTCCGTTAGATTCGAATGTTTTCAATGAATTTAGCCACTTTTATAGCGTAGAATTTTTGGTAGTTTCACTCAATAATGAACGTCGCAGCAGTGTGTTTTATTGTGATAACGCTGTGAGTGAGCGCACGATTTTTGAACAAACATTTTCCGATATGAAAGCGAACCGAATAAGCTAAACCATACGATATTCTCATCAAAATATGTAATGTTCAAAAATTCTATTATGAAAAGTGCGTTAGAGCTGAAATTCGTTCACAATACGTATTCATTCAAGCTTACAGTAATTTATCTCAAGCAAAAATAACCTTTCATCACTGCATCAATCGTGTACTTTGTGCATGATTCATCTTTGAAACAAATTCATGTCTATCGAAAGGAAGGAAAGATTCTCGATGTGAAATAACTCATAATCAGCAGAGTTTGATGTAGTAGTTAGTAGTCGTTTCACGTAAACACTTAACGGAAACGAGCACAGCTAATATACCGTGATTCAACAATGCCAATTTCTCTTTGCACCAATCAACGAAACTCAATCTGATCGATTATTTCCGTTCACAAGAATGGTTTTCAATATGAGATTTGAATAGACCTATTCCGTATCATTTCAATGGAATACTTCGTGAAGAATACAGAAAAAAAGTCCCGTTATTCATCAGAATTATCAGAAAAATTATCACTTCATTCTCTCATCACACATAAACCCCATTTCATTTCTGCACTCTCAAAGTGCCACTATTGATTTTCGGTCCATCCATTCTCATAAAAATCACCAACAACCTTTCGCCTGTTTCCGTTCGAAACTATTCATCGTTAGCGATTGAATAGCTAATTAATTCATAGTAGATTCTCATCGCAACAACTGTACGAAATCACAATTTTCAATTCATCTCTACACGCAACCAGACACACAACGAACGCATGTTCAACCAGTGCGTACAGTAGTATGCAAATGACCATTTCGTGAAATCGCTCTTCCATTAAGTCACTCCCATTGTCGGATGATAGATAGGTATAGTGTGACTTATGATTTAGACAATTGATAAATTCATTCGATGATATGGTACTGTATACTGATGAGGAATTCAAAAAGGATCACAGGGCTACATATGCAATTTGGATTTAAGAGCTTTTTTATATCCACAGTGTAGGTGTACGTCTATGATCACTTCTAAGCAATGGAATTGGAAAGACTAGTCTTGTTGATGTTTGATGATCGGATCTTAATGACACATTTTTTCGGAAAGGTATTATCATGATGTAACTCTACAAATCAATTAGTTCATAATCCTTGCAAACTTGTCAATTGTTAGTTTGGGAATAGCTGGGTGGGGTGGGGTGAGTTTGGAAGGATGGGTAATACATTATACAGTCTGACTTGATAATCGTAAGGTGTTCTACTACCGTAAGAAATCATTTAATATCCCGTAAACTAGTTCCGCAATCTTTGTGCTGTCGAGTGAGAATTCACACTCGGGGTCGGGCAAAGCGACTTGCTCGCCTAATCAGAAATTGTTGTCCAGTTGATTAATTACTACCGTACCATGTGACATCACCTAACTTATTGGCGGTAACCTCAGCTTGTCGAGATTCTTTTCAGGTCGTTGCGTGTTCATTATTGTGGGGTATTGCTCGTTGAAGTGCATCATCTCATTGAGAGCAAACACCCAAATACTTAAATATACGAACAGACACTGACACAACTTCAGCAGGTTGAGGTGCAGAGGGTGGTAGTCTGGTGAAGGAATCAAGGAAGGTTCGTGGTTAGTAGAAATCGAACAAACAGGGATAGAAGACGGATGGCAATGCAAATGCATCCGGCTGATATTGGACATGTGACTCCGGATGGCGTTGTGTATCATCAGCGAATTGATCAGCCCACCGATCACGATGAATTGAGGCATTTGGATGACGATATGGTGGATCCGAATGATTTCGTTGATGAACACGAGGTGCTGATTCAGTTCGTTTAATCAGCAGTAAAGATTGTTCAGAGGATATTTCAAATAAACTCAATGCATAGGTTAACAACGAATGATGAATATCTAAATAACAATATGCGATAGAAATCGCCATTTTTTCAAAATTCTTCAGTTTAGGTTTATTGAAAATTTCTTATACTTTGAATATAAGTTTTTATTGGTTTGGATTGTTGAAGCTCAGGAATGATTTTTGATAGCAGTTGTTTTATTGTCAAAATTTGTTTGAGATAGAATTTTGACTAGTTAATTGTTTAGTTTCGAGAAGAGGACGATCTAGGGCCACATTCCGTACCACCACGAGCCGTTCATCAGTGTAATATTTGCAATAAAATATTCGTTTCGTTCAAGGGTGCGATTCATTCTCTGTCAACTTTTTCAACTTCCGATCATTGTCTCATTAATTTTCGAACTTCACAACGAAAATATTGAATCATATCAGTGATTAACATTGTCTAAAATATAATAGCGAATGCGATTTATATTCGCCAAATATTTGCAAACGTCAAACTCGAAATATAGTAAAATCCCATTATGCATAATTGTCATTCTCAAAATGATTGACATGAATTAGAATTGATGTTGAAGAATAACTAGTGATGGCGATGTGGAAGCTTTCTGTCCACTTGCAGAGACAATTTCAGGATGCAGTATTCAACAAATCATAATCAGATCATTAATCAACCATAATCACCAACCATAAAAACCGTAATCATTAGTCATTTTATTCAACCTATCGATGAATTTTTGTGTTTTTGCAGGACTACAACAACACGCTGTAATTCATACGGATCAAAAGCCGTTTGGTTGCGACATCTGTGGTAAAGCATTCAGATTCAAGTCGAATCTCTTCGAGCATCGTTCCGTTCATAGTGGCTTCACACCACACGCTTGTCCGTATTGTGGCAAGACGTGTCGACTGAAAGGAAACCTGAAAAAACATCTGAAAACACACGTTTCAACAAAGGAGGAGTTAGAAGAAGCATGGAAGCCTTTCGCGAGGTATATCACTTCATATATCCTCACCACTGATTATGAGGCTTCTCTCATAATCAGGCTGATGAACGATTTAATGAGTCGAATGAATTGTTTCCCGTTAGGAGACTGTTCTAATTCGGAAGTTTTGAACTCAGTTTCGTCGATATCCTCACATTTTGAACGTTCACTTGATGCGCTTTTGTTGATCTCCTTCAAACTTCACCAACAAATTCCACTGCACTATGAGAATTCTCTACGAACTCTCCGCAGTCGTTTCAAATATTCTCACACAAATTCTCAACCGTCCTCGGGACGGTTTAGGTGTTATGTGAAATACGATAAATTTCTGAAATCCGTACGGTTTTGTTTGGAGTGTGTTGTAGTTAACTGACACATTCTACAGTAATCGTCGTCCGCCAGCCGATATTCCCGACGATGCGATTATCGTTCGCAGTACCGGTGAGCCGTTCTTCACGCCGCCGAGTCGACCACGGAAACGAAAGCTGGGGCTGGGACCGGACGCTCGAGTGTGGATCGAGAAGATACGTCGAGGCGAATTGCTGCCCAGTGCGACGATCGCCGAGAAGGTGATGGAGCCAGTTCGTTGCTGAAATTCATTCTACAAAACATGTCGTTTTGATGGAAACGGCACAATTTGCAAATGACAATGTCCACTCATGAAAATGCGATACATTATTAAGCAACTGCAATCTTTCGGTCATTCTCGTTGTTCATTTCCCATCGATTCAACCAACAATGATTCAGCTCCAATACGATTACGGCTCGAGTATCGCCTTATGCTGCAGTCAGCTTCAGCTTAATGCAACTGCTGTTAAGATCGCTTAATTAGGGTCAATTTATTCAGTTAATGTCTGTCTCATTGCTTTCAGATGCGACGTTTAGCGGAGCTGTTGAAAGCCGCTGAAGAGAACTCGTTTTCGTTGGAAGAGGTGTTCGAGCAGGCTCGAGCGTTGTCGTTCGAGAGGTTCGACTGCCCTTTGTGTAAATCAGTGTTCATGTCTCGACTGGAATGCGCTGAACACATCGAGTTGGAACATCCGATGGCCAGGATGGAACGACCGTTGTTTTGTGAGGTAATTTCATCGCTTTTCTTCACATATCATCATCGATTAAGAACGATTGTCTTCAGCTGAGTTCATTGTCTCTTATGAATCTTTCTGAGATCTTCTGAATTCGCTACAATCATGCTGTGTGATGATCAGTCGGTACATTGAAGCCAAAATGAATTGAGTGCTGGAAATGGAACGATATCGATCAGTTTGTCGTGATAAGATGGTTTGAATGATGATTGCTGATTTGTTTTAAATTTTAGGTTTGTTTGAAAACGTTCGCAGATCGTAAATCAATGGAACAGCACGAGAGTTATCACAAACGTGTGCATTTATTAATTGAACACGGTGATTTAGAGGTAATCTGCCTGA
Organism: Anisakis pegreffii; assembly: GCA_035041965.1. Lineage (NCBI taxonomy): Eukaryota > Metazoa > Nematoda > Chromadorea > Rhabditida > Anisakidae > Anisakis > Anisakis pegreffii. Next base: position 6,643 of record JAPYMA010000207.1, on the reverse strand, counting down.
TTCATTCATTTGATTCATACTGAACTATGAATGTTCATTCTATGCGTTGAGCGATGGAAAATGCTGCGCAATTTATTCGTACGAAATATTTTGAAACAACTCATATCATTCGAGTTAAGTCACAGTAAAAATAAAGAGTGAATATCAACTTTTCTGGGAATTTTATTGATCAGATTGATGTATTCACTACCGTCTGTTTGCATTTGGATTTTCCGGTAGAAACTCGATGTTTCCAAAGATTGAGTAAATTCTTCAATAGATTGCAATTTTATGCGACTACATGAAGGCATATGAAAGATTGCTAACGACAGATAACTTCTCTTTTTTGCAGATAGTGGATCCAGAAATTTTATTGCCTGAAACGTGTGACGTTGTCGACGAAGAAATCGATAGTGTTGTATGACACAGATGTTGAGTGATGCTGCAATCAGTTGTATGGCATTGTTCAAATAACCTCTACACAGACCATGTCTTCACTGTTGTTCAGGATATCAGCGGAAAAATATTTCGCGACAATATTCCATCGAATACGTCGCATTTGAACAGCAAAATTTGACGACCGAAGTGATTTTTTTTTTGTGAAATATTTCAAATTTTTGTTGTTCATTGGTCACTTGCATCTTCCATTCATTTATTTCATTTCATTTATTGCAATTCTGGTGCCATATAGTCTTGTTTTCAATTGACTCTGTGTTTTTCTTGTTTCAGTACATTTAGTCAGTTAATTGATTCATTAATATTCCGTTTTGTGTTTTATTATTGCCTTCAACAACGAATGTTATTCATTGTATTCTGCATCAATCGCACGACTCCCATGTCATCTTTATGTAGGCTTTACGGTAAATTTTTGGTGCATTTGAGTTTCGGAATCCGCTGCAATTGCCGCTGTTCTCATGAAAGACAAATACTCAAGTTGTGCGAAATGAATTGTTTGCTTTTGCTTTATAAGAAAAATGGAAAATGCGTAGCGAATGTTCAGTTTGTGTGAAAACGTCGTCTATGAGAGTGATTGATATGTAAATGGAAATATTTTATGAACTGATTTTTGAATTGTTATATTTCAGTAACGATGATTGATCTCTTGCCCAACGTTATCAAAAGGGTGTGTTGCTTTGCATTGCTTCCGTTGTTTTATTGAGAATATTATTATGATCAGTGGTTATACCATATTGCTATATTTACTTAAATTATTATTGCTGATAATATTAGTCTAAGATAATGTTCATCATAATAACGCTACTGATATCGCCATTATTGTTTACTAATGTAATTATAGATGAATTATATTGCAGGATATGTTGTATATTACTTGTTGTACATGTTGTTGTTGTTGTTGTTTGAGTTATCGTTTGTTTGAAATGAATCGAAGAATATTGACAGTATTACTGTATTGTTCATTCTTTCTATTTCTTGGAATTTCACTCATTCTGAAGTTTCATTAACAATTCAGTTGTAAGGCAATTTATTTCCAGTTGATTTCTAACAGTCGTTTTAGCCATTCGCAATTTTTTGCTATAGCAAAATTTTTTTTAAAATTTTGGTTGATTGAATTGTTTATTCGTACAGACTAATTGTGAAATATAAAACATTAAAATAAACTTTCTTATGAATACGACGAACATTTCACTGTGTGAATTTGTGCAGTGTTCATTAAACATTCGCAAACTCATAGACCAATCTCGCTTAGAGCAAAAGAAATGAAAAAATTTAATTTCAGCAGTTAATTAGAATCCGGCATAACTGAGAGGAACATTTTATCCGAAGTGGATAGTTCAAGATAATGCATGAATACTTCGAGTGATTGAGATTGTAGTAATCAGAAAACTCGTCATTCACTAAACTAATCCATTTAGTTGAATCCATCCAGTCGAATATTATGTGTTTAGATAAGTTCAACTGATGCTATAGCATTTAGCTGTTAATCAATAATATAACAGATTTGGTAACAGTATGATATCATTGCAATCGCCATCACAATCCATCGATGGAAGCACAGGAATTTCTTGTCAATGCCTGATTTTTCGCGCAAAAGCATGCACTCGAGGGATTCCGACTAATCTCAAAGAAATTCTCATTTATCTGAACGCATTTATTACCCGTTACAATTCATGCAATACCTAGTAGCGTTATGTGAAATGAGTACAAACCAGTTTTGTCCAGAAACATACGGATTTCATCATAAATACAGATTCTACCGATTGCACATGGCCGCTAAAGGGCGATATTACTGGGTTGTGAAGAACTAGCTGATTTTCTGAAGGTGTTCGTTTGACTTCCTCGACAGCGCTCATTTGGATACACTGTATCTTTACTGATCAACGTACATTAAAGACTAACAATATCACGTGAACAATTTTAAAACGATTGATGCCCGCAGGCTTACCCAAAAAAGTGGTGGTTGCTTCACACCATCAGATGGCCCAGATTGCCCAGTTTAATGTGCTAACCCCTATAGCATCAGGAAAATAACCATATCTCCTCGTAGAGGCAGAATCTCCCGGCCAAAGTCACATTTTCAGAAAGCCCAGATTCTGCACGATCGAAAAATGAATAAAAAATAACACCTTACAGGCCAAACCTGAGAAGACGGTAAGCTTGAATTTCTCAAACCTATATTTCTATAGTAATATATAATGTCTATTGAGCTATAGTCATCTATTGCATATCAATGAGCACGTCAGCGCTAATTGAGATAGCCTTAACAAATTAGCCCCACCTCCTCAACTGGGCAAAATCGCGCGACAAAATATATATTATTTTGAATGCAGAGATTCTGCTCGATCGACTGGTGTGAATAAATTGATATGTTACTATCCAAAGCTGAGGGTACAGTAGGTTTGAATGTGCCAACCCCTATAGCATCACAATTATAGCTATATCTCATCGCAGAGGTGGAATTTTCCGGCGAGGTTTTCATTTTTAGAAATCTGAGGCTCTGCTCGATCAAACGATGTATAAATATTAATATGTTACCGGGCAAACTTGAGAAGACGGTAAACTTGAATTCCTCAAACCTATATTTCTATTGTAATGTATAATGTCTGTTGATCTATAGAGATCTATTGCATATCAATGAGCACCTCAGCGCTAGTTGAGGTAGCTTTAATAAATTAGCTATACCTCCTCAACTCGGCAAAATCGCCCGACAAAATATATATTTTTCTGAATGCAGAGATTCTGGTCGATCGACTGGTGTGAAGAAATTGATATGTTTCTGGACAAAGTTGAGGGTGCAGTAGGTTTGAATGTGCCAACCCCTATAGCATCACAGTCATAGCTATATCTCATCGCAGAGGTGGAATTTTCCGGCGAGGTTTTCATTTTTAGAAATCTGAGGCTCTGCTCGATCAAACGATGTATAAATATTAATATGTTACCGGGCAAACTTGAGAAGACGGTAAACTTGAATTCCTCAAACCTATATTTCTATTGTAATGTATAATGTCTGTTGATCTATAGAGATCTATTGCATATCAATGAGCACCTCAGCGCTAGTTGAGGTAGCTTTAATAAATTAGCTATACCTCCTCAACTCGGCAAAATCGCCCGACAAAATATATATTTTTCTGAATGCAGAGATTCTGGTCGATCGACTGGTGTGAAGAAATTGATATGTTTCTGGACAAAGTTGAGGGTGCAGTAGGTTTGAATGTGCCAACCCCTATAGCATCACAGTCATAGCTATATCTCATCGCAGAGGTGGAATTTTCCGGCGAGGTTTTCATTTTTAGAAATCTGAGGCTCTGCTCGATCAAACGATGTATAAATATTAATATGTTACCGGGCAAACTTGAGAAGACGGTAAACTTGAATTCCTCAAACCTATATTTCTATTGTAATGTATAATGTCTGTTGATCTATAGAGATCTATTGCATATCAATGAGCACCTCAGCGCTAGTTGAGGTAGCTTTAATAAATTAGCTATACCTCCTCAACTCGGCAAAATCGCCCGACAAAATATATATTTTTCTGAATGCAGAGATTCTGGTCGATCGACTGGTGTGAAGAAATCGATATGTTTCTGGACAAAGTTGAGGGTGCAGTAGGTTTGAATGTGCCAACCCCTATAGCATCACAGTCATAGCTATATCTCATCGCAGAGGTGGAATTTTCCGGCGAGGTTTTCATTTTTAGAAATCTGAGGCTCTGCTCGATCAAACGATGTATAAATATTAATATGTTACCGGGCAAACTTGAGAAGACGGTAAACTTGAATTCCTCAAACCTATATTTCTATTGTAATGTATAATGTCTGTTGATCTATAGAGATCTATTGCATATCAATGAGCACCTCAGCGCTAGTTGAGGTAGCTTTAATAAATTAGCTATACCTCCTCAACTCGGCAAAATCGCCCGACAAAATATATATTTTTCTGAATGCAGAGATTCTGGTCGATCGACTGGTGTGAAGAAATCGATATGTTTCTGGACAAAGTTGAGGGTGCAGTAGGTTTGAATGTGCCAACCCCTATAGCATCACAGTCATAGCTATATCTCATCGCAGAGGTGGAATTTTCCGGCGAGGTTTTCATTTTTAGAAATCTGAGGCTCTGCTCGATCAAACGATGTATAAATATTAATATGTTACCGGGCAAACTTGAGAAGACGGTAAACTTGAATTCCTCAAACCTATATTTCTATTGTAATGTATAATGTCTGTTGATCTATAGAGATCTATTGCATATCAATGAGCACCTCAGCGCTAGTTGAGGTAGCTTTAATAAATTAGCTATACCTCCTCAACTCGGCAAAATCGCCCGACAAAATATATATTTTTCTGAATGCAGAGATTCTGGTCGATCGACTGGTGTGAAGAAATCGATATGTTTCTGGACAAAGTTGAGGGTGCAGTAGGTTTGAATGTGCCAACCCCTATAGCATCACAGTCATAGCTATATCTCATCGCAGAGGTGGAATTTTCCGGCGAGGTTTTCATTTTTAGAAATCTGAGGCTCTGCTCGATCAAACGATGTATAAATATTAATATGTTACCGGGCAAACTTGAGAAGACGGTAAACTTGAATTCCTCAAACCTATATTTCTATTGTAATGTATAATGTCTGTTGATCTATAGAGATCTATTGCATATCAATGAGCACCTCAGCGCTAGTTGAGGTAGCTTTAATAAATTAGCTATACCTCCTCAACTCGGCAAAATCGCCCGACAAAATATATATTTTTCTGAATGCAGAGATTCTGGTCGATCGACTGGTGTGAAGAAATCGATATGTTTCTGGACAAAGTTGAGGGTGCAGTAGGTTTGAATGTGCCAACCCCTATAGCATCACAGTCATAGCTATATCTCATCGCAGAGGTGGAATTTTCCGGCGAGGTTTTCATTTTTAGAAATCTGAGGCTCTGCTCGATCAAACGATGTATAAATATTAATATGTTACCGGGCAAACTTGAGAAGACGGTAAACTTGAATTCCTCAAACCTATATTTCTATTGTAATGTATAATGTCTGTTGATCTATAGAGATCTATTGCATATCAATGAGCACCTCAGCGCTAGTTGAGGTAGCTTTAATAAATTAGCTATACCTCCTCAACTCGGCAAAATCGCCCGACAAAATATATATTTTTCTGAATGCAGAGATTCTGGTCGATCGACTGGTGTGAAGAAATCGATATGTTTCTGGACAAAGTTGAGGGTGCAGTAGGTTTGAATGTGCCAACCCCTATAGCATCACAGTCATAGCTATATCTCATCGCAGAGGTGGAATTTTCCGGCGAGGTTTTCATTTTTAGAAATCTGAGGCTCTGCTCGATCAAACGATGTATAAATATTAATATGTTACCGGGCAAACTTGAGAAGACGGTAAACTTGAATTCCTCAAACCTATATTTCTATTGTAATGTATAATGTCTGTTGATCTATAGAGATCTATTGCATATCAATGAGCACCTCAGCGCTAGTTGAGGTAGCTTTAATAAATTAGCTATACCTCCTCAACTCGGCAAAATCGCCCGACAAAATATATATTTTTCTGAATGCAGAGATTCTGGTCGATCGACTGGTGTGAAGAAATCGATATGTTTCTGGACAAAGTTGAGGGTGCAGTAGGTTTGAATGTGCCAACCCCTATAGCATCACAGTCATAGCTATATCTCATCGCAGAGGTGGAATTTTCCGGCGAGGTTTTCATTTTTAGAAATCTGAGGCTCTGCTCGATCAAACGATGTATAAATATTAATATGTTACCGGGCAAACTTGAGAAGACGGTAAACTTGAATTCCTCAAACCTATATTTCTATTGTAATGTATAATGTCTGTTGATCTATAGAGATCTATTGCATATCAATGAGCACCTCAGCGCTAGTTGAGGTAGCTTTAATAAATTAGCTATACCTCCTCAACTCGGCAAAATCGCCCGACAAAATATATATTTTTCTGAATGCAGAGATTCTGGTCGATCGACTGGTGTGAAGAAATCGATATGTTTCTGGACAAAGTTGAGGGTGCAGTAGGTTTGAATGTGCCAACCCCTATAGCATCACAGTCATAGCTATATCTCATCGCAGAGGTGGAATTTTCCGGCGAGGTTTTCATTTTTAGAAATCTGAGGCTCTGCTCGATCAAACGATGTATAAATATTAATATGTTACCGGGCAAACTTGAGAAGACGGTAAACTTGAATTC